>CM047810.1:102965236-103340236 GCA_026214975.1 Gentiana macrophylla
GACCGTTGTTGTCCACCAGCATTGTCGTTGTTGTGACATGTCACCTTGTTTCAACTATTTGCTTTCAATGTGCTAATAATTTAGGACACTGATTTTTTCAATGCCTGGTTGCTTACAAGAATGATGTAATCAGCGACCTGTTTAGCATTTGACTTGTCTTGTTGTGATTGGGGTTGCTAAACAGATGCATATGGAGTACTGGTGAACTCCTTTTAGTTTGAGTCTTAAGAGCGAGTTTCTTCACCAACAACTCACGAAGAACAGAATCGTGAAGGTAATGGAGTGCGATGCAGAAGATGACGACGATACTCACTCATATTCGTAATCGGTCAAGAGCCATCAACAATTTAACAAGGCGTTGTTCTTCCTACGAGAAATATAAGGTGCAAATGCCTCAACCTCAAAGCAGATTCGGTCACAGCCACTGATCCCAAAGAGCGGTTGACTTCTGAATAAAACTCAATACTTATATCATTCGTGTGACATGGCACTAATATCAACTTCCAATCGATATTGGACAAAGAAAATTATAGCGCATATATATCGCCTATGTTGTTCACATCGTTAATCGAGTTTGTCTCCTCCCCACATCATACATTGGAGCTTCATTGCTTGCATATTCTTCGTTATCATAGGAACTCATGTATCGAGCCTTTGTTTCCTCGATTTCATCCTTGGAGCTTCAGTGTTTTTCTAATGCTTGATTAGGTTTGGTGACTCAATAGATCGGAAATCCATAATAGGTTTTTGTATATTTTTGGGATTCTCTCATTTCATGGAAGAGCAAGAAACAAGATGTTGTCTCACGCTCTTCCACCGGCAGCAAAGGATCGTTTCTATGGCTTCATCATGCCTCGAGATCATAACTGGTTACGTTGGTTGTTGGCGGACATGGGTGTTGCACTTTCTTCCCCGACACCGATGTATTGTGACAATGAAAGTGCTAGATTGCACACAATACCATTTTCCATGAGCCCATCAAGCATATTGAGATCGTTTGTCATTTACTCGGTATCATCTTCAAAGATGGTGCTATTTCCTGCCGCTTACTCCGGTCTCTACGTCACGGTCGACTTCATCACAAAGTCTCACACTATCCAATGGCGTCATAGATTTTTTTTATTGGCAAATTCTTCGATGCTTATCGATGCATAAGCATATGTTATATTAGATATTTGTATTAGCCATAAGTGGTGTTTTAGTCTTTAGAGTTTGGCCATATAAGCCTCTCACTTTGTAACCTGGAAAACCAAGCCTCACATTTTGTTAGTCAAATGCAGAGCTCTTCTTCTTCTTCTTCTTGATTTATTAGCTTCTTGGTTTATAGATTTCTTGATTATACCAATTATAACAAGATCAACTGAGTTTGTAATAGTGACATGAACTATGCAATTTGAGTGCGAGGGTCGTAGAGGGTATTTTTTCGAAATGAATCGTGTGGAAGCCTATTTATCGCCGACAAAGCAATGTCTTTGTGTGTCTTCTTGATCGATGTCTTGAGTTGGTTCTCAGCAAACTTGGGGAACACGTCCGTATGGGTTTTCGCCCGCCTTTAGGTTACTTCCATTATTATTCGGTCGTTGTATAAGCTTGACCGTTAAAGGTGTTAGAGTTTGTTTCCTAGGCTTATAAATACCAATGTAATTGCATTATCAGTATAACCCCTCTATGAATAATATAAAATCATCGTTTGTTCGATGAGTAGTCGACACATTGTCAGAAACCATATTAAATCTGTGTTATTCTTGTTTCTGTACTTATTTAATTGTTTAAATATATGTTTTTTTTTTTCACAATCATCATCAATCCCTGACGACCCGTTACATGTTGAATATTTGTTTTGATGAACTTGAAAGTTCATCCTCATTTTTCACTTCTTTACTTAGTTCAGATAATTTCTTGATCATTTTAGCTGAATTTCTACACTCCGAAAGTCATTCTCGGTCAACACTTTGGGCCTTTGGCATCTTATAAGTTCCCAGATTACAAGGTTACCGAAAAGATTCCAATGGACCACTTTACCTTCATGCCGTAGGAATATTTCAATTACTAAAGTTCGGCAGATTTGGATGAAAAAAGAAAATTAAATGTAGCCATACTATTTGAAAATTCTATCACATTGACTCATCCTTCAAGAGAACGAATCAATCACAGTGTGTGACACATGTTTGAAAAAATATAATCCGCTTTTACCTATTGATGCAGCATATTGGCCCGTATGGCATAACTCAACGGTAAAAAAGTAAGGTTGTTGTAGTAGCCGACTGTTGCATTTAAGCTGGGGTGTGGACAGATGCAACAATCTAATTTGACCGTGTGCAAACGCTACCAGTCCGGCTACACCTTAGGCGATATGCAGGGGCGGACATAGGATCTCGGACAAGGGGGTAATTATTTTTTTTAAGGCGAGTAAAAATTTAAGGGGCGTGGAGGAGGGGGGGAGGGGGACTATAAACATAGTACATATATGAAGGTATTTTTTCGGATCAAGAGGGGCCATTGGTTGTATATATGTAGGCCCGCCATTAGCGGCGATATGGGTCATGACCCGCTAAAAAAATATTATAGTGAGAATTTTTTTTTCAAGTAACATAAATATGTGAGTTGACCCACTTTTTGTTATATTGACCCGTATTGAGATATAATATATAAGATTAAGTTTAGCGATTCAAAATATGATAAATTTTCGATCCGTATTTCTAAATTCTTGGAGCCGCCCTCAACGCTACTTGCAGGTCATTCTACCTAGTTGCACCGAGTTGGACCATTTGTACACTTGCGGCTTTGCAAAATTAAGGTTGTAATTTACTTTCCATTTATAATGGGATGAATTTGCTAGCAGTTTATTAAGGTCGTAATTCTCTTGCATGAAAGGCCAAAACAAAACAAAAACAAAAGCATGCATGCTCGTAGAAATTATGATCATGTAGTATATTTGACTTCGTAGGGTTAAGCCCACAAAGATATATGGCATGCTAAAAGAAATTGACTACATGCACGCCTTTTTATATTATAAATAAAAAATTTACATTCTCAATTGACTAGAGTAAGAGAAAAGAAAAGAATAATTGCAATCTTACATGTATAAAATCCTTGTTACATCACTTAACCCACCATTTGGTTACATCTTTAGAGTTGAATTTATGTATAATACTCAACTCTAAAGGTCAAAATCATATTTCGACCTCTGTGAAGTCAAAATTTGCCTCGAAATGTGATGTTCAAGAAGATCGGTTGTGATGTCATTTACAATAACTTTTATATTGAGTGGCGGGGGGAGGACGACAAAAAGGAAAATGATTTCTATAATATTTGGGGAAGGGATGAAGATTCTAATCGTGATAAATAGCATGAAGTACAATAAATTTCACATTTAAGATAAGTTCAATCCCATTGATTATACGTTTATAAACAATTAATGATTTAGGCGTAAAATATATCCGGCGTATATTAGGCATATCGTGGATGAGTGTGTCACCACGTACCTGAATAATGAGGGTGAAGACCTTTTATATGTTGGCTATTGCATGTTGAAGACGTTCATCACATATTAAAGTAGTGAGCTAAATTCTCGAGCAATTACAATACAATTATGGAGTAGTTGTACTCATGGTGTAAAGCCCAAAATGCTCGTTCATTGAGTGGTAGCGAATCGCCGAGATCGAGGTGTTCTCAATGATGTAAGCCTCGATGATACATTTTACGATGTTTTATCTTCGTTTCGATACACTTTTATGCATAATCAGTATCATTTTGAGCGTTAATATGCTTAGTATCTCAGTAGAAAGTTTAGGCCCAAACCCATATAACAGCAGGGGTCTCATCCCCAAAACCTAAGTTGTGAGGTGAGGGAAGTTCATCTCTTAATATGGTGGGTGAAACAACAACAAGTTTCCAATATGGGACACTTTAACATGCCCCTCAAGTGTGGGCCGGGCACACAAGGCCAACAAATAGGCCCAACACTTGCAATAAAGTGGTGGCTCACGATACCATGTGGAAAACATATAGCCCAGGCCCATATAAGAAGAGGGCCTCATCCTCAAAACCTAGGTTGTGAGGTGAGGAAGTCCATCTCTTAATATGGTGGGTTATACAATATCAAGTGCCCAATGTGGGACAACTTTAACACGCCCCAGTGTGGGCTGCAGGCACTCTTAAGGCCAACAAAGAGGCCCAACACTTGCACAATAAATGGGTGGCTCCGATACCATTTAGAAAGTCTCAGCCCAAACCCATATAAGAGAGGGTCTCATCCCCAAAACCTAGGTTGTGAGGTGAGGAAGTCCATCTCTAAATATGGTGGGTGAAACAACAACAAGTTCCCGATATGAGACACTTTAACAATTATCGTCCAAACATATTGATAGTAACTACTATATAAAATACCCTAATTTTGATAGTTTATCTCGGTTATTGTGGATGAACTTTGTAATGGGCATACACATGGTATGCTTGTGTTATTGGTTGCGATATCTGGTACCAACCCCCTAAAAGCCTTATTTGAGTCGTGTCAAGCTTTGGTTTGATTCACGATCAGCTCGAGAGTAGAAAGAGCGGGAAATCGAAGTTACAGCAAGGTGGCGTCCGCCACCCATGCTAATCGACGCGTTGCCACCCGTCTTAGCCAGATACCGCTCTAACATAATTGCACCCGACAAGTTCTGAGCTAGATCTAAAAGTGGCGGCCACCCCTGTCTTGTGGTGGCTAAGCTGCATATAAGGATTTAAACTATATTTTTGAGCTGCATTCATTGTACAATTCCACACACCACTTCTTCCAAGCTTGAATACACTCTCTTTCAATGGCTCTTAAAGCCAACCCTTAGCATTATTTTAGCCATTAATTTCTACTTGTAATCATTGAAAAATCTTGCATGGATCCTTTATGTCTATTTTGTGGAAGAAGTTAATCTCTTTGGTGTAATTTCTCCATTGGAGAACCTTTGAAGTTAATGCAATTATTCCTCTTTGAAGTTCTTGAATCTTGTATGATAACTTCTTTCTTTACTTTGAGAGCTTATTTCAGTAGTTACAAAACTCTTAAGTGACATTGGTGGTTTCATAGTTATGGAAGGCTAAGCTTTTGTTTAACCAAGATAATATTTAAGTGATAGTGCTTTATCTTTCTTTAGTAGATTGAGAATGACATGCATGTTCTTGTTGCAAATATTTTGTGTTGGTTGATTTCCTCTACTTGAGTTTATTGCTTGTTTGTGTTTGTGTGTAGACTCCAACACTTGCACACACACACACACACACAGCACAAATTATAACGAAGACTTTTAGTGTGGGAAAAAGAGGTAAAGGGACCGGTCGGTAAAATTGACCACTAACGTGACAGTCGGTTTCTTATCGGGCTGAGTAGAGTAATCTATACAACGAAGAACTTAATTGTGTTAATCCGGTAGATTCCTCATCGAGGTTAGGACGTGGGAGAGGCACCGTACTTTTGTATACACTTGTACGAGGGACATTAGCAAGATTAGAAGGGTTGTGTCATTAACGTTGACACGGGGTTACCATTGGATGGTTGGAATGTTAATGTCATTATCATGAAGCCTGAGTAGATAATCACTTGATCTCACATTATCCTGGCTAGTTCTCCCACACTTTCTTTCACTACCATTTTAGTTATATGTTTGTCTTTAGATTTCACTTACTTTTCTTGAAATTTGCTGACTTGGACCAAAAGAATATAGTCATCCAATACTTAACCTCGCATCCCTGTGGATACGATATTGACTCGCCCTAACTAGACTACGATTGATTCGATATTCTTGCAGGTGATTTTAGAACCTAGAAAAGGCCTATCACCTGCACAAGATCGGCTAAAAGAGACTGAGGTGATTTGTACCAGATCGAATATGAAGAGTCGAGGTATTCATAACGTGCATCGGTTTATATGAGACCGTAGACGCCCTGCATAATACCACCTATAAGGGACATAGGACGATTTGCGTCATGTTGGCAAGTCGATATGAGAGCAGTATGCATTATTTTGAAGTAGTCCTTTTGAGTGTAAAAGCCCAATATCAAGCTGAGACCTATGTTAGCCCATGTGATGATCTCATGCTTATGTTGGTTGGTATGCTGATGTGACCTTCTTTACATTGTGTGATGCTAGATGAGTGTCACGTGTAGGATGATTGATTTTACCCATGTTATATATTTACACACATGACACCTTTTGTTCCGAAGACGTTAATTTTTATTTTTTTTTTGACATTAGAAATGAAAATTGTATGGTGAATAATGTGGGTGTAGAAGCTACCTTGTGTAAAACTCTAAGCTTTTTTTTATTTAAAAACCTCTAAGCTTTTAATTAAGGATATTGTTGTTGTTTTGTAAATGAGTGATTTTTTTTCCAGAGGTAAACAGATTTATTAAACTTTATCAAGAATGTGAAGCTGTAATTACATCCTCGGGGAGGGGGAGGGGGAGGGGTTGCCCAATACACACTGCCTGCCAAGCTTAGACCTTGCTTAGAAAGGAGATGTGCTGGGTGATTACCCGTCCGTTTGACAAAGGAAAACTGAAAATGATAAAAACATTGTAATATGTTACTTGACAATCATCAACAATACTTTCTAAATGAGTGATTTTGTGGATTAATAATTCATCGAAAAGGACGTATTCGATCGGGATTGTGTCTCTTTTAATTTTTAATGAAATAATTATGAATATATTTTATGAGATCCGATAAGTAGGGTAAATCCCTACAAGATAGGATTCGATCGTAGCTGGATTAATACCGTTAATTAATAAGTTGTTGGTGGTTTTAACACCGTATAGAAAGATTATGTGTGTGCAAAAGAGGAAAATAAAAAATGACGGCAGGCAGCCGTGAGGTAAGCAGTAGTGCAATTGTTGATGTTTCAGTTGGTGTAAATTGCAATTTTAGGACTAAACAATAAAAAACATATGTAGAAATATATATATGTAACCCAATTGAGAATATCCTGGATTGGTGAAGCAGCATTAGTGCCGGAACATGAGAATAGCTAAAGAACAATCCGGACGATCGGGCGTGTAGAAGATTAGGAAAATAAGAAGAAAAAGTGATGATCGGTCACGATTCAAACACCGCTTTTCAACTCGATTCACGGGTGGTTTTGGGGAAAATTTAAGTTATGATATTTATTGTATTTTAAGAATTTTAATTTTAGATTTAGCGCTGTTGGATCCAATTATGTGCTTCTTCGCACGTAGTATGTATGATAGGTTCGTTGTTGGATTGTATATTCGTGTATGATTTGGAAGTAAAATTATGTTCGGTTCATAGTTCGCCTGCTTTTTAGGTAATGAGTTCTTAGATTCCGCTTTTAGTTTAAAGATTATGTTTTTAGTTGTTTTAAATATTGTTTTACATTAAAGTGCATGAAACTAGACATGATTGCGTGTTGACGGGTATTCGCTAAACTGTGTTTTCAAAATGTTACTTTGTTTTCTAGTTATTTTACGGTAAAAGTGTTTTCAAAGCTTTAATTATGTTTGCTAGTTACTTTTCGTAAACTATATTTTAGGTTTTTGGTTACGAGCATTGAAGATAGGTTGGGAATTGGTGTTGTTATGACTTTAGTAAGTTCTCATAGGTTAGATATGGACGTTAACATGGAATCTATGCGTTTTACGCGCTCCTACGTGTTTATAGTTAGTGACCTTGCAATGTATTGTACGGAGTACAACGGGTTTAAGTCTCATGTCGGAGGTATGGTTCACTGTGCTCACCATGTTGTTCTCAAGATGGCGGTTTTAAGTCTCATGATTGGAGGTACGGTTAATCATATTAGCCGTGTTGCACCAAACCCTTATGCTGAGTTTTCATGGGTTTTAAGTACCATTATAAGTTAGTAAGATATGCTAAGTGTCATGGGTTTTAAGTCCCAATAAGACCCGTGGGTTTTAAGTCCCACGAGTGAAACAGAACGGTCAAGACAAGAACATAGATAAGTTAAGTAGACAAGATATGAACATGACGAGACAAGACCGAACATGGTACGCTTATTTGACAAGTAAAGTATGTGTTAGTAGATGACTTACGTAAGTTTGATCAAGAGAACACAAATATGTACCCTCAAAAAAGAACACAAATATGTTGAATAAGTAATTAATGAGATGAACAAGTCAGGCAAGATGAATCGAACGTAGTTAATATGACATGTTTTATGTGCATTGTTCAAGTTGATTTT
Organism: Gentiana macrophylla; assembly: GCA_026214975.1. Classification (NCBI taxonomy): domain Eukaryota; kingdom Viridiplantae; phylum Streptophyta; class Magnoliopsida; order Gentianales; family Gentianaceae; genus Gentiana; species Gentiana macrophylla. Next base: position 102,973,429 of record CM047810.1, read on the forward strand.
GAGGTTGATATTCTTATGTTTCAAGTTATGTTCTTAAAAGTAGTTATGCTTTCAATTGGTTTGTGAACCGGATGAAATAGATTAATGTCATGTCTCCCGGCATCCGACATACATGAATCTCTCTTGATCTTCTTTCTCTTTACTGAGTATATGGCTAGTGTTCACTCATTTTATTTGAAATAAGAAGAAATGCATGTTAAAACGAGCTGGAGGATGAGCATGAAGATTGGAGAACAAGCTTAGGAGTGGAGCTATGGAGTTCTCTATGTTTCAAATGTTTCTTTTTTAATTAAGTTGAGTTGTATTAACTATTAGTCTTTACCAGTGATTTAGTTTGACCACAGTTTTAATCCATTGAGTTGGTTAATTATAGAAGATCTTAAGTGTCAGTTTGTCGAGTCTCTTGCTTGTTTCTTTTCTCCGCGCTTTCCCTTTACTCTAATATGAAATGAGTCTTGCGTAGGATTTAGGTACTGTACTTCTAAATATCACGTGTCGAACGTCCTTTCCTGATAATTGTTCTCGATATCCGGCACATGGGCGTTACACCTAGACTTTTGAATATAAAAACTTATCATTTTTAACTTAGTATAAAAACAATTTGAAAATTCAACAAGGGCCATATATGCATGCCTCCTTGCCCCCTGCCCCCCTGCCCCCTCTCCTCCCCCCACACACACACACACACACACCCACACTGCTTCCTATAAATAAGGTGCAGTAGTAAGAACTCACAGCATCCCATTCCCAGACAATCTTTTTTAAGTTTGTTGATCAGTATAACAAATTAAAATAAGCACAATGGCTTCAAGGTTGTCTGTTCTAGCTATTGTCACCATTGTTTTGGTGCTGACAATCTCAAAAGCAGAAGCACAACTTGGGGTTTAGGAGGACTTGTCGGTGGCCTACTTGGCTTAATTAATATCAAAGGGACTGTCTTTTGCTCCGTCGATGGAAACATGGGTGTCAATGGCACTGCAACCCCAGTTTTCCCTAGTAAGTCTTATAAACTTATGGGAGATCAATGTTATATATATATATATATATATATATATATATATATATATATATATATATATATACACACACACATACCAAATTTAAAAATAGCAACCTAGCTACTTAGCATTTTAGTATTGATTTTGCTACGGTTGTAATTTTAGCCAATAATTTTGATTTGTTTTGCAATCATGTTATGCCGGATCGAGGCTGACATGGCGAAAATCGAGTTTGGTGCAAAAATCGCAAAGTTTGTCCTTTTAAAATGACGTAATATTCAAATTATGCAAATATTCCTTATTTTTTGCAATTTTCCGACCAATATTGATTTTCTTCAAAATTCAGACTCCTCCGGCACCGGAAGACTAAAATCGCAATTAAAAACTAAGTTATTGGTCCAAAATTGCAACCGAAGCAAAAACATGCATGACCAAGTTACATGAATACTTTTGCAAAAACATGCATGACCAAGCTTAATCAGGTTTTGAGTTTGAGGGCCCTTCTGTTGTCAGGTTATATTTAATATTTATAAATGTCAAATTGGGGAATGAAAAATGGATTTTTATTATATATTGGGATGTGGATGAGAATCGAACTCTGATTTTCATCAAGAAATGCAATGATCTGTACGTACTACATACTAGGCCAAATCCTATTCCCTTGATATATAATTCTTCTATGTTGTATGATCATGTTTTTACAGATGCATTAGTGCATTTACAATGTGGAGGAAATGTAGTTTCAACCGCCACCACCGACGGCAGCGGGATATTTTCCATCGCGTTGGATCCTCTGCAGTCACTTCTATCATCTTTGCTAACCAATTGCAACATTGTTGTGAAGACTCCACTTTCCAATTGCAATGTGAACCTACCCTCTGTTGGAAACCTCCAATCAACCTTGCAGTTTGCTGGCAATATTCTTCAGGGCCTTCTCAATATTGTTAACATTGTTCCGGCTGGATTCCAGTTTCTCCCTCATATTCTCAACTAAAACTGCTCGAGACGGGATGCATTTATTCATGCTTTGGGTTAATGGGTTTTTATCTTTAAGCATATACGCATTACTATATCTGAGCTGCCTGCATCCCGTCTCGAGCAAAACCCAGTGCATGTATATATATATACTAAGAGTTGGTTTGATCTAAGAAATCAAACTGAAATAAACATGCATAAATGTGTATACATATAGTTGTGTTTTCTGATGATTACCAAAGGACTTGGAATGTGTTTTGCTAAGTCTTCACATTTCTTTATGTTTAAATATAGTTTAAGTTTGTGTCAATAAGCTGCAGCCATTATTATATTTATAAGTTACATGTAACTTCAGCTGTATAATTAATGGAATGCATCTCTTGTGATTATGTGATACTTAATTTCCTCGACTTTTTTTTTAATGTATGGAAAGAAAAAAGATAGCTGCTATTAATGGTTGTGTAGGTCCTTATTGTGCTACTTATGTTAAATCTTGCACACTTGTCATTGTGCAGTGAATTTGTTAGATTCCGTTAGATTTGTTGTTGGGTGTAATTAGGTAAAGTAATCATCCTATATATATATATATATATATATATATATATATATATATATATATATAGGGTAATGAGAAATATTCGTATTGACCTGGTATCGAGCCATCACAATGGCCACGCCACCACCATCGGAAGCACACTTCGTTGAGCTCCTAAACACGCTGACATCCTTCTAATCGGCCCCCGTCCCATTTGGCACTCTGCACACCCAAATCCCAACATCAGAATTCTCCATCTCTTATTCAGCTGGCCTTTCCTCTCCGGCCACCACCTTGCATTTTCCGATCATGCAGCCTCCGATCTCAGTGGCAATGCTATCTTTAAGGTCAGATTGATATATCCCTCACTTACTCGTACAAGCTTGCCACCATTTCCCAACTTTGCGACACCGCATACTTCTGCCAAACCGATTGTTCCATTGGCGGTCATCTGAATCAGAGTTGTAACATGAAACTCGCCGAAACAATTATCTTCTCTGAAAACGCATTGTGTTGCCCATTGTGAGAGGACATATCATCTTGATGGACACTTCTTTGGAACTAAACCTTGCCTCCTAATCTCTTGGTAATTCTTTCAGATCTAGATCTACTCTCCAAGCTTTTGATGATTGGTTAGCCATAGACCAGCTGCTTATGGGTTGGCTGTTGAGCTCCATGGCCGAACATGCTTTGGTGGATGTTGTTGACATATGTGAAATCGATCACTACGTGTGACAATTATCTGGCAGAGCTACGAGTATAAATCCACCTCGGAGATGTCGCGCACAAAAATAAATGCACAAACAATAACCGGTATGATCATGGATTTTTCCTAACACTATTTCTGATACAAACTAAATAAATCGTATCTAAGGTTAACACGAGCCTTCCTTTTTGGGTCTTCATTAAGCCTTAACTGTTAGAGGAATATTGTTAATTGTGTTTAATTAATTATGTTTTTAATTATTACGTAAGGCTATGTAAGCCATGTTTATTTCCCACTACTAGAGTAGTTTGCACATGTTTCCCATTACTAGATAGTTATTTTCGGTTGTCAAGCTATGATCCCATGTTTCCTACTTTATAGGAAGTGGACTAGTGGGTAGTTTATTACTACTTGTATATATATGTTTGATCCATCAATGAAATTCATAAGTTTTCCCAAAAACTATCTCTTCCGTGAAAGTTATCAGTGGTATCGGAGCCATATTCTCAACCGCAGTTGGAGAAAGATCCATGGCAGAAACAAATTTTGTTCAAGCTTCTATCCTAAAGTTTGATGGACAGCATTATGATCACTGGTGTTAGGAAATCACTAGTTTAACGCAGCGGACTTTAAAATTTGATTTCATTTTCAAGATCGTTCTTCGTTTAATGCAATAAACACGTTAAGTAGTTTGACGGTTATACCTTAGATGATCTATAAGATCGTCGCTTTGACCGCCAACGGAGAGTAGTTCAATGCACAAGCCGTCCACGCGTCCGGCCTCTATCGCTAATCCACACGAACCCCTTGCCGAATCCTTCTGGATTGTTATTTAAAAACTCCGGTTGTTAGATCGACATTTTCTTCCTCACAAACTCACTATGGAAGGCTCTCTATTTTACACAAGAATTATGAACTCTTGCAATTGTGATGTACAAAGAGCTTGACACCCACCTCCTATATATAGTGGTTGGGCGCCCATATGGTGTGGAGGAGAAGAAAACCTTTTCCAATAAAATAAGGAAAATCAACTAGATTGATTTATCTCTTTAATTATAATTTATTTTGTCAATATCTTATATTGATTATAATTATCTTATTACCATAAATCTATTTTTCCAAAATCAATTAATATCTTATATTAATATTATGGCAATGTTATTAATTAAAGTGCACAATCCAAGTGTATCTCATACACTTAAATGTGGCGCCCCATATGCCAACAAATTGGCTTCCGGAATATTCTTTAATTAATCTAATTTATATATAATTAATATCTTGTATTTTATTTATTCATAATAAATAAATAACACCATATTAATTTACCACTATAACCTTTATAGTTTAGTGATAAACATTCCTTATTTGGTTATCAACTATAACCGTATTTTAATCCGACTCGATGTTCATATGTGTGTGACCCGATAGGCTTCGAATATGTTGGTCGTAGACACAAAGTGCAATTTACTAAAATGCCCTTCATACCTAACGATCACGGGATAGTGTCTAGCAACAACACCGTGACCCCAATCATCGGAAGAGTCAAAAGCAATGACTACTACCTTTCATGTGAAGCGCTTACTATGTAACTTACAATCCTATCGGCCGTAATAATATCCATACGATCGTATCTCGAGTGTCAATACATTAACGATCGTATCTTATAATCTGATATCATGCTCTCTCGAATAACACATTTACTCCCACTTTGCAAAGATTCTCGAGAGCTAGACATTCCTTATAAGAAGGCCATTTCGGATATTCGATCTCAATCATAGGATACGCGATTCTCGGACGACCAATCATGTATACTTAGCATGCTTCAATATCATACCCAATCACTACCGCATGATCGCCCGTGGTTAGGAGAAATCTCAATAGTGTCAAAGCATGACAATCCACACCGTGATGCCATAAAGACTCGGTCAAAAGGATAATTACACAACCGCCACATAGTGTGACACTTAATGTAAGTGGGTCGATTTAAAGCGACGCATTCTCTAATACACGCCCACGTCACATACCCAAGTGTGTCTACACTTCGATAGACGAGATCTATCCCTACCTTCTAAAAGATAGAAGACATCCACGTGCTTAGTCTCGATTATACTATCAATGTCCCATTTGATAATATATAAGACTAGAGACATTTAAGTACCAACCTTGTTATAGTGATTAGAGATCTCATCAACCATAATCACTATCATGGTTTCTCTATCACAGATTGATACTAGGGACGTTACTATATACACACAACAAATAATATGAAGATAAACAATATATAATAACATAAGTGATTTTATTAATCATAATAAAGTTATTACATGAACTAAATAGACTGTAAACGACCCGACCCGGTCGGATCCGGTCCAACGATTGGGTTTAGGACACCTTTCCAACAATCTCCCACTTGGCCTAAAGCCAATCACCCATATGCCTAAGCCCGTGCAAGTGAACATGTTTCTCATGCTTAGCTTGAGACAATGCCTTGGTTAACGGATCGGCTATGTTATCATCCGTGTGGACTTTCTATCTTTACGTCTCCTCTATCTACTATCTCTAATCAAGTGATAGCGCCAGAGCACATGTTTGGACTTCGATGAGACCTTGGTTCCTTTGATCGAGATATCGCTCCATTATTATCACAAAGATCAGAGGCACTTGGACCTTCAATGGAGGAACCACACCAAGTTCGATGAATGAACTTCTTCATCCAAATCGCCTTTTGCCGCCTCCGAGGTGCTATGTATTCGGCTTCCATTGTAGAGTCCGCAGTAGTCTCCTCGCTTGGAACTCTTCCACCACCGCCCGCCGTTAAGCGTGAAAACAAATCCAGATTGTGACTTAAAGTCATCCTTGTCAGTTTGGAAACTGGCATCTGTGTAACCTCGTAATACTAAATCATCATTCCTGAAAACCAGGAACATATCCCTAGTACGTCTCAAGTACTTAAGGATATTCTTGACAAACAATCAGGTGACCATCACCGAATCGGATTGGTACCTACTAGTCATACTAAGAGGGTACGAGACTTCTGGTCTTGTGCATAGCATGGCATACATGATCGACCCGATTGCCGAAGCATAAGGGACTTTACTCATTTGTGCCCTTTCCTCCTCTCGTCTTAGGACTCATTCCTTTCGGCATGTAGACCCCATGTGACATGGGCAAGAATCCTTTCTTGGATCGCTCCATCTTTGAATCTCTTCAAAGATCTTGTCTATATAGGTGGGCTGCGATGGATCAAGTTGCCTTTAGATCTATCTCTATAGATCTTTATTCCTAGAATATAGGTCGCTTCACCCAAGTCCTTCATTGAGAAGTTCTTGGATAACCAAGCTTTGACTGATTGTAACATAGGCACATCATTTCCTATGAGCAATATGTCATCTACATAAAGCACTAAGAACACAATGGCACTCCCACTAACCTTTTTGTAAACACAGGGCTCATCTTCGTTCTTGATGAAATCAAATTGTTTGATTATCTCATCAAAGCGAAGATTCCAACTCCGAGAAGCTTGCTTTAATCCATAAATGGATCTTTGCGGTTTACACACCATCCTGGCGTCATTGGTTGTGAATCCTCAGTGTGTCATATACACTTCCTCGACAGTGTTCCCGTTAAGGAAAAATTTGTTTTCACATCCATCCGCGATTTCGTAATCATGGTATGCCGCAATAGCGAGCAAAATTCTAATGGATTTTAACATGGCAAAGCAAAGTAAAAGGTTTCATCATAGTCAACTCCTTGTCTTTGCTTATAACCTTTGCCACTAACCTAGCCTTGTAGGTAGTCACGTTATCGTCCATGTCGGTCTTTCTCTTAAAGACCCATTTACACCCTATGGGAACTATTCCTCGGTGGATCAACTAAGTTCCAAAGTTGGTTGTCTTTCATGGATTCCATTTCAAAATTCATGGCTTCTAGCCATTTCTCTTTGTCATGCCTTAATAGCACTTCCTCATAAGTTCTAGTGGTCCTCATCTTTCATGAGATACACGCCAAGATACCTTTCAGTTCACGGCATTCCTCGGTGGATCTCAGGAGGTGCTAGTGTGTCCACGGTGAAGTGGCCCCACATCCGCATGCAGTGTCTAATCTACTTCCATCAACGGATTGTTATCCGTAAGTGGTTCTCGAATTTCTTCAAGATCAATTTTACTCCCACCGACCCTATCCGAGAATAAACTCTTTCTGAAAGTGGCCGATCCCGGCTACAAACACCTTTTGTTCCTCGGGATGGTAAAATTGGTATCCTCTAGTTTCTCTAGGATATCCCACAAAGCAGACATTTGTCGGATCGGCCTCTAATTTGTCGTGCATCATCCGCTTCATATAAGTTGGACAACCCCAAGGTTTAAGATATGCGATTTGGTTTCTTCTTGGCCCATAACTCGTATGGTGTAGAATCAACCGCCTTTGGTGGAACTCGGTTCGATGTATATAGGATGCGGTTTCTAGAGCATACCCCAAAACGATTTTGGAAGAAGCTGCATAGCTCATCATGGATCATACCATGTCTAACAAGGTGCGATTCCTCCTTTCGCACACGCCATTCATTTGTGGCGTCCGGGAGAGGGTCCATTCAGTAGAATCCCATTCTCCTTCGGATAGTCTTGAAACTCTCCATCCAGTATTCTCCACCTCGATCGGATCGAAGTGTTTTGATTTCTTTACCTAGTTGTTTCTCTACTTCACTTCTGAATTCCTTGAACCTTTCGAAGGCTTCAGACTTATACTTCATTAAGTGTATATAACCATAGCGAGAATGGTCATTAGTGAAAGTGATAAAATAAGAGTATCCTCCTTTGGCTTGAATTGACATTGGGCCACATACATCAGTATGTATGAGCTCAAGCAATTCATTGGATCTTATCCCTTTGCCACTAAATGGTGACTTTGTCATCTTGCCAAGTAAACAAGCTTCGCATGTATCAAACGATTCATAATCGAATTGATCCAACATTCCATCTTTATGGAGTTTGGCAATGCAATTCTTATTTATATGGCCAAGTCTACAATGCCATAAGTAGGATTCATTCAAGTTATTTGTTTTGCCTTTCTTGTTATTTATATTAAGTACGCCAACATTCATATCTAATATGTAGAGACCATTGCTAAGTATGCCAATTACCATAAAAGATTCCATCACGTGAAAAAGAACAACATTTATTCTCAAACGTAAATGAAACCATCAACATCTAATGCAGAAATGGAAATAATACTCTTCGTAAGAGTAGGAACAAAATAACAGTTACTAAGTTCGAGTACTAGCCCACTGGGCAATGAATGAAAATAAACTCCTACGGCTAGTGCAGCAACACTTGCTCCATTTCCAACGCATAGGTCCACCTCTCCTTTCTTCAGATCTCTAGCTCTTCTTAGTGCCTGCATATTCATACAAATATGAGAACCACAACCAGTATCTAATACCCAGTGGTTAGACTTAGAAGAAGTAATGGTGATCTCAATCATAATATATACGAAGTCGAAGCATCGTAATGCTTCTTCTTGGTACTCAAGAAGCCCTTGCGATTTCTCCTCCAATGTCCGGTCTCACCGCAATGGAAGCAAGCCTCCTTGGATTTGTCTTTTGCTATCTTAGGCGTTGGCTTAAGTGCGACCTTCGCCTTCTTGGACTTTTTTTCGGGCTTTTGCCTTGCCCTTGCTTGAAGTGACCAAAGAACACTTGCTTTCCCTTCCCCACACGGTGCCCTCGCGAGTCTTCAACATGTTCAATAACTCCGGGAGCAATCTATCTTGTTCATGTGATAGTTCATCACAAACCGTGAGAATGAATCGCAGAGATTGCGAGAACTAAGTCAATACTCAACTCTCGCTCCAACTTCAGGCCCGGCTTCCCAAGCCTCTCTATGTACCCGATCATTTTAAACACGTGTGACCCCACAAAGACTCCCAGATGCCATCTTACAACTAAACAGGCCTTCGAGACTGCACTTCCTCGAGACGACCGAGAAGCATAAAGTTCCTTCAGGTGGACCATGATAGTATGCGTCCATAGACTCATGTTGTTTTCGCAGATTCAGTGTCATAGAAGCAAGCATGATGCATGTAGCATCAAGATCTTGTCGTAGCGATTGCTTGTTGTACTTCTCGACAACATCTGCGGCCGAACCCTCGGCTGGCTTTTCCGGTGGGCCTCGCCCAAGACATAGCCAATCTTCTCGTGCCTCAAAATGATTTTGAGGTTTCTTTCCCAATCGAGAAAATTAGTTTCGTCAAGCTTGTTTTCGATGATAAAACGAAGGTTCAATTTGTTTGACATTTTCTACAACAATAAATAAAGATAGAATAAGTAAAAGCTCATGTATAAAAACCCTAAATTTGCACTTAAAATTTTATAAGGTTTTACTCCCACTAGCCAACTATTCCCAATTGGCTTTCAAGAATTTAAGTAATTCTTTAGTGGATGGAATCCTATCTAGTTGACTCGATCCCCGACGTGGGCCGATCGACCGGGTCAATTTCGAAGGTGGGTACTAATTACCGATCGAATCTTATTCGATTTCCATTGGTTGACTAGTCAACTCTTTGACAATTCACATCTCTATGTGATAGCCACCCCTTGTCTCTAAAATCAGACGGTCCTGACGTGGGCCAATCACCGCAAGATTCTTAGTCGAGTCGTAACCCAAATATTCATGAGATCTCATAATGATCATATCTCGATAATGACGATATACCCGTGGTAGGTCAACTCCCGACGTGGGCCGATCAGTTGGATCCGAACAAAGGCTCTTCACCGTCATTATAATATTGGGAGACAATTTTGGCTCGATTTTTGGCGTGGGAATAATTTTAAATTAATTCACTTAATTAATTTGGTTTAATTGTGGTCTCATCTACTATGTGCATATTACTACGATATCATATAAAGTAAAACATACACAACATTCCGCGCATAAAATAACCGGTATGATCATGGACTTTTCTAAAGTGCGGTTTCGAATACAAACCGATTTAAACCGCGGGTCACAAACTAAGGTATCTCGCAACCACCAATAGGATCTTTATTGTTGTACGCCAATGGGTTCTTTATCTCTCCTTGGTCTTCAACTTCTTGCTCCATTCTTGTTACATAATAAATAATTACACCCGCCGCATTGCACGGGGAGCTAACGGAATGGGATAATTGCAAAAAGTAAACTAGGTCACGTTCTTCATAACGGCCAGGACAATTTTTCAAAAACCAACATTAAGAAAACATTCTCATCTATCCTATTGGTCGAGTCCATGATCAATCGGGGTCCATATAATCACATTATATCTACACATCTAATCCATACAATTTTATCTTATGAAAAGATTAAATTCTAATTTTAACTACTCATGCGTCTTTATTTTATCACATCAAATAATTAAATAACTTTTAAATAATTATATGACTTAATCGAAAATTAAAATTAACATTTAATTTTAAATCGATTTTAATTTCAATTAAATTTGAACTATTCAAAATAAAATTAAAATTATAAAGTCTCCTATTTGTTTCCTTTCCAAAACTAAGTTTAGCTTAGGCTGGCCATTTTCCAAAATCAAAATTTTGAGTGGCTTGCAAGCCAGCCTTTACAAATCAAATATTTGAAAAGAGCCTCAGCCTATTCCAAATCAAATATTTGGAAAGGCCAAATAATTTTTGTTTTAGCTCGCCACTTTCCAAAATCAAAATTTTGGAAGTGGCTGCAAGCCTAGCCTTTACAAATCAAATATTTGAAAAGTGTTTCAGCCTATTCCAAATCAAAATTTGAAAGGTTAACTTGTCATATGGTTTCCCAATGGTCCAAAATATTTTAACCATTGGTTGGCCATATGACACAACTAAACAAACGAGATATCTATGCACAATAAAATATCACAAAACGAAAAGGGTTGATCTCCCCCATTGGAAGAAGAGAGCCGACGGACGGCAGCCCGAAGACCGCCGCCGCCGCCGCCGCGAGAGGATGGGGCGCCGCCAATCGGCCGACCCCATAAACCCTATTTTTATTTTTTTAACGTTTCATGATTTAAATCTTGCATCTATCGATTAAATACTACGCAATTAATTTATGCTTATTGCTTAAGCTCAAGTCTCTCGATACCACCGTTAGAAATCACTAGTTTAACGCAAGCAGTAATTTAAAATTTGATTTCCTTTTCTAGATCGTTCTTCGCTTAATGTAATAAACACGTTAAGTAGTTTGACGGTTATACCTTAGATGATCTATAAGATCGTCGCTTTGACCGCCAACGGAGAGTAGTTCAATGCGCAAGCCGCCCACGCCCCGCCTCTATCGCTAATCCACACGAACCCCTTGCCGGAATCCTTCTTGATTGCTATCGAGAAAAACTCCGGTCGCTAGATCGACATTTTCTTCCCTCACAAACTCACTATGGAAGGCTCTCTATTTTACACAAGAATTATGAACTCTTGCAATTGTGATGTACAAAAGAGCTTGACACCCACCTCCTATATATATAGTGGTTGGGGCGCCCATATGGTGTGGAGGAGAAGAAAACCTTTTCCAATAAAATAAGGAAAATCAACTAGATTGATTTATCTCTTTAATTATAATTTATTTTGCCAATATCTTATATTGATTATAATTATCTTATTACCATAAATCTATTTTTCCAAAATCAATTAATATCTTATATTAATATTATGGCAATCTTATTAATTAAAGTGCACAATCCAAGAGTATCTCATACACTTAAATGTGGCGCACCATATGCCAATAAATTGGCTTCCGGAATATTATTTAATTAATCTAATTTATATATAATTAATATCTTGTATTTTATTTATTCATAATAAATAAATACCACCATATTAATTTACCACTATAACCTTTATAGTCTGAGATAAACTTTCCTTATTTGGTTATCAACTATAACCGCATTTTAATCCGACTCGATGTTCATATGTGTGTGACCCAATAGGCTTCCGAATATGTTGGCCGTAGACACAAAGTGCAATTTACTAAAATGCCCTTCATACCTAACGATCACGGATAGCGTCTAGCAACACACCGTGACCCCAATCATCGTAAGAGTCAAAAGCAATTACTACTACCTTTCATGTGAAGCGTTACCGTGTAACTTACAATCCTATCATTTGTAATAATATCCATACGATCGTATCTCGAGTGTCAATATATTAACGATCGTATCTTATAATCTGGATATCATGCTCTCTCGAATAGCACATTAACTCCCACTTTGCAAAGATTCTAGAGCTAGACATTCCTTATAAGAAGGCCATTTAGGATATTCGATCCCAATCATAGGATACGCGATTCTGGACGACCAATCATGTAAACTCCGCATGCTTCAATATCATACCCAATCACTACCGCATGATTGCCCGTGGTTAGGAGAAATCTCAATAGTGTCAAAGCATGACAATCCACACCGTGATGCCATGAAGACTCGGTCAAAAGGATAATTACACAACCGCCACATAGTGTGACACTTAATGTAAGTGGGTCGGGCCTAACGACGTATTCTCTAATACACGCCCACGCATACCCAAGTGTCTCTACACTTCGATAGATGAGATCTATCCTACCTTCTAAAAGATAGAAGACATCCAATACGTGCTAGTCGATTATACTATCAATGTCCCATTTGATAATATATAAGACTAGAGACATTTAAGTACCAACCTTGTTATAGTGATTAGAGATCTCATCAACCATAATCACTATCAGGTTTCTCTATCATGATTGATACTAGGGGACGTTACTATATACACACAACAAATAATATGAAGATAAACAATATATAATAACATAAGTGCTTTTATTAATCATAATAAAGTTATTACATGAACTAAATAGACTGTAACGACCCAACCCGGTCGGATCCGGTCCAACCCGATTGGGTTTAGGACACCTTTCCAACAACTGGAGCATGTTGATGGAGAACTTCATGCATTCTAAGGAGTATTGGACCATCATTGAACAATGAGTGGTTGAACCAGTAGGAAATCCACCCCCAACTGAGGCTCAGAGACCAGATTTTGAGAGCTAAAAACTCAAGGATCTGAAGGCCAAAAACTATCTATTTCAAGCAATAGATAGAGCTATCTTGGAGACCATTCTCAGCAAGGAGTCATTGATGAGAGTCAAATTGGCTATCATTTACTATGTAATTATACCCGTTTATACCTTGTTTTATATATTTCGGAGACATTTGTTTGTTTTTTGATGTATTTACACCTTGGTTATCATTTCGAGACCTAAGATGTAAAGTCCGGGATTCTCGGTCTTTTTCAGTGTATTTACTATACTCTCGGTCACCCTATTGTCCTGTAGAGGTTACGTGTGTTATTTGTTATGATATTTGTACAGGTATTAGGTGTTCGAGATGACTCAAGGTGAGATACTGAGGTTGGAACGTGTGCCCGAAGCTTAAACATTCTAACGGATCGAAATTCATTGGGATTACAACCTTGTCTTCCAATCATCTGCATTTTGATCCAATTTACATGCATTTTTTGGGCTGGACATCTTCATGAAAGTTGTAGACAATTGAATGAGCTTTCCAACGCAACTTGAATCACTCAAATTAGAGGTCTACACACAAAGTTATACCAATTTACCGAGGGTGTATCAGCAGGCGTGCATCTGACAAATGCTAGGTGCACGCCTACGGGTTAAATTGGTCCAGAAAGTTTCAGTCCATGTTTTTAGCATAATAGGCGTATGCCTAGCAAAGCCTAGGCGCATGGCTAGCGTTCAGATCTGCCAAAACACTATAAAAACCCCCCATTTTCATCTATATAGATATATATACATATATAGATCGGTTTCAGGAGTTATTTTTGCGTTTTTCTTCATCTTCTTAGCTTAGATTAGATTTATAGGTAGATTAGTTTAGTTTGGTTGTAGATTGTTGTAATCTGGAGGATCTCGGTGATAGCTTGACGCGTTATTGACGGGATTTCGCTCGGAGATTCGATTTTCTACAGCCTAATATATTCGGTATTTCAATTTCATTTCTTGTTCTTGTTTTAGATATTGATGCTTGCTACCTTTATTGTTAATTTCTTGTTGTTTTTGTTGATAGAATGAGTAGCTAATTTCCCGATAGTCGAGTTATGTGATAGTCTTCGAAATCGAACCTTAGCTTGTTGATTGAAGTGTTTTGATATGTTGATTGTTAGATTCTCGGTGTTGTTATTGTTCTATAAGTTATTCTTAATGAAATTTGTTGAATTGGCCATTTGATAATTGTATTACACGTATCTTCTTTACACATATCGTTTGCGAGAGGGTACGGGAACCGGGTGTTGGTCCCTTGAAAAGGCTTTGGTTAAGTTTAGAGGGGGGGGGGGGGGTGAATAAACTTAACACTTAAAACTTTTGGAGTTAACAAATTCTACAACTTCAAGATCTCTGCGATACTTCAATAATCTGCTTTGAGACTTCGATAGAGCTTTGGCCGATAAACGAGAGTCACTGATAGTTGATTCTTTGAATTTGTGCAAATGGAATAATATCAACATTAAGCCTTATTACTTGTTGTTAAATATGATACTAAGTATTAGATACTTAGTAGTGCAGTGTGTGATTTCGTTGCTAGATTGATGAGGTTGATGTGTGAAATAAACTAAGTGCGTAAAGTAAAATGCTAAAAATAAATGGCCGATTTTATAGTGGTTCCAGGTGATGTAATCTCGTCACCCACTCTTCTCTGTGATGTTGGAGGAATTCACTAGAGATCTTTGATGTAGCTTTTACAAAGATTCCTAAGTTGCTTGTCCTTCACCAATAACTATGGCTTCACAAACTGAAAACTGGGAACAGGTAGAATTGCTGCTCCTGAGTCTTCCACTGGTCCTTGAAGGGTAGGATTGCCTCTTCACCAGCTCCACCACAAACAACAGTCTTTCACACCTAACAGATGCTTCACTGTCTTCAGCAGATTCTTTATAAAATAAAGATTGAATCAAATAAATGATTCAGTTGCAGCAGCTTGATTAGGATGATGTAATCAGCAACTTGCAGTCTCCAAGTGTGTAATCTTGATGCAGCTTGAATACAGAATACACTTGAAGTAATTTACTGGATCAGTAGGTTTAAGCTCGAGAAGTTCAACAGGTGTTTTTCAAATTTGTAAATAGCACTTAAAGTTTATCCAAAATTCATCATCTTTTCTTGAGTTGAAAGTCTTCTATTTATAGGCAAGAATGCATGTGACTTGTATTTGAATTTCAAATGTGACCGTTCCTTGTATTTGTCCCATCTGATCTGCATTCTGTCTCTATTCATAGGATCGACCTTCGTCGAAATTCCTTTTGATGAAGCGATCTGTCCACCCTTTGACTTGTATCCAATGGATAAAAATAAAAGTTATCCCAACGTCTTTTAATCTCACCTTTGATTTTCTTGATAAGTCAGAGGTAGTTGGCTGTCCTTATCCATGTAATCTTCCAAGATAATCTTGAATTAATCGAGGTAATACATCAGCAGGTTCATGAGTTTGCTGAGATACCTATCAGTCTGCTGATCATCATATAACTGTATATAAAATACAATGCAGCTGATTACTTCTATCTAACTTTTATTTGTGTAGTTAGATTACATCATTTTAATTGTAACTAAGTTCCAAACATCATCCAACTTATGGAACTTAGACCTTCTACACAAGGTATATGTAATCAGTTTAGGTCATCACAGACTTGCCTAAATTCTGATCCCATATCCTTGACTTGAATTACTAAGTTTGATCCCTTAGCCTTCATTTATCGAGTTTGAACCTCACCTTTCTTGATCTTCGCCTTCAGAGGTTCCTGACTAGTCTACTGACCTATCTACCCTACTGACCTAGACAAGTCTGCTGAAACAAGTCAGCAGCCCTTTACAGTGCTTGTTTGATCAAACCTACTTATGAATCAAACTCTAATAAACCTATACATTTAATCTACACATCTTTTTGCCTTTGCACTATAACAGCTAGTATGGCACTCATCATCAAAACTGAGGAATAAGTCCAACAATTTCCCCCTTTTTGGTGATGATGCCACTACCCTCACCTAATCAGCAAAGCAAAAAGATAAAACACAAAAACAGAGCAAATTCAGTCAATTCTCATTATAAACATTGTTCAGTTATTACAAACTAGATGCAGCAAGGATAAAGAATAATAAGTATGCTGATCTATTGTCTCTTCTCTCTTTCTCTTCTAGCCTTCTCAAACTTGTTCTTGATAGGCTCGATCTGCTCTATCATATCCTTCATCCATTCATTTTCAATCGATTGTAAAATCAATGTAGGGATTGACTTGCTTCCACCGGGCCCAAGCTTCAGCAGATAAGATTAATTTCATTCACTCTGAATCCAAACTTCATATACAGACTCCTTGAATTCATCCAGTGAGTCCTTTGCTTTTTGTAATAGGTAGCACCTTATCACCTCTCGCTACTTCTTCTACTGCTGCTTGCCCTTAGGGCTCGACTCTTGCTTCCCAAAATTTCAAACTCAAGAACGAGTTAAGACCTTCATGAAATCCCATGTCATGATAAGGTCTCCTCCCGTTGTAATACTCTTTCTTGTCTTGTCTAAACAGATCATCGTGTGAGTTGGACTCGCTGCAGTGCAAAGTTGCTCAAGGCATTTGTATCATCTCGTCCATCTCTTCAGTGCAAAGAGTCTGCGCACCTCCTTTGTCGCAGGTGATTGGCCCTCTTCCCCTTAGTGACATCATCAACAAACGGGATATAAGGCCATGAATAGCCTCTGTGATACTATCACTCTATGCAATTGACCTTCCATAGTTCCGATTCTAGTATCAAGAGAAGTAATCTGGATTGCAATGTCTCCTCCAGTCTGCTGATCCTTTCGGTGAGTTTGGGGTCATGCATGCATGAGGTTGTTGTGCAAAGCGTGAGAGTTCGATGAGAGTTCGGATGTTAAGCAAGGTTGTCAAGTTTCGATGAATAGAAATAAGTTGTTCTTTGAAGTTTATCTTTTGCGGTGTTTCCAACCTTGATGCCTCTCACATCTAGCATCATATCGATGGCGTTGCTTTTGAGTGGATGTAGAATTTGAAGCAATCTGATCAATAGATTGTCTGCTTTCATTCACCATCTTCATCGCTTCTTCAAATCTCTGTTCTCGTCGTCGATTGTGTCCTTAATCGTTGCATATCATGCCTTACGGTCCTCAACTCATTGAACATTTCAAGCGGCACTCCACTCCTCATTCTATTATCGGTAGATCCATCACAGGCTCCTCAACTCAGACAGTGCTGTTGTCTGCCGATGACCATTGCCTTACTCATATCTCTCCCCAGCAGGGGAGGTCCTTCTCAACCATAGCACCAAGAATATCTTCCATGATAGGTTCTTGTGCACGAGTTCTTCAAGAACTTCTTCTTCTCCAAAAATTTGAAATTCTTCATCATCAGTAGTCATAGTCCAAAGAAATTGCTCTTACGGATTAACAATATCGCTTTCCGACTAACCTTCCCTACAAAGTGGCCTTGGCTCGAGAGGCTCCACTACAAAGAGCCTCATTAACAACAGGGGTTTCCTCCAAACCCAAAGCGAGTTCCAACCTTTGTCCAGTGTCTTTGTTTGAGACTCAAGAGCACTGCACTCTCCTGCTCCACTTTCCGTGGATTGAATGTAGCCTCATTATCCACTTGGAAACCTTCAAGATTACCAATCTTGTGCAGGATGATGGCAGTTTTAGTAAGAATGCCCTCAAAGTCAAATCCATCCTGATATTCAATGGATTCTTACGAGTGGCACTTGGTTTATTGTGATCAATAATCTTCTCTCCATCAAGATCCTCACTGCTCGGCTTCATGTTGTGCAAGAGGCTCTACAACAAAAATGTAGCGGATTCATCAACCGACCTACCAAAGACTCAATGTAATTCCCTCATTGATCAATGCTTCCAGATCATCCATGGTGAGATCCCGCAGAGATCCTCATCCATCTTTCCAATCTGGCGGCCCTCGGTGAGACTTATCGATTTACCAGCCTCGAAGCTTCTTGACCGGTGGCTTCAGCTTGTTGTTTCTCTAGCCACTCCCTTTGGTCTCCCCAGAAACATAGGGCATCATCATCAGAATCTGATGAATCACTATCTGGTGTGAACTTTGGATCTCTGAACATAATAGCTCCACTTTTCTTTCCTTCATTCAAAAGATCCATCAGCCTGGATTGCAACATGCTAGTGTCTATCAAATCCAGCAGACTATCCACACCTAGCTGCTCAAATGCCCATTCTTCAAATCCACTCATTGAATCAGCAGCTGGTTTCTGTCTCTTGTAGAATCCGAACTTCCACTGAAAATAGTTTTGCACCTTTTTGAAGTTAGGATCTATTTTGGTCTTTTTGGATGCCTTCTCATATGGCATAGATGGCCTCCTAATGACAGGTTCAGCAGCTTGCTGACCTCCAAAAGCTTCAACAAGTAAGCTCATGGTTTCTTCAACAGTTGTTCTAAAGTCAGTAGGTTGCTGAGACTGTACATTTGTACCTACTACTTCCAGCTGTACCACACTTGGTTCCCCCTGACTTACATGCTCATCAGCAGGGTTAGCAGCAGACTGCTCTTCCCCCTGAGTTCTTGCAACACTTGCAGGGTCTTCAACCAAGTCTTCAATTGTCTCTTCAACTACCACAGCAGGTTCAGGTTCAGTGGTTTGCTGTGGTTCTTCAGTGGATATCACAAAGAAGCTCGTGGTCAAGATATCTGCCAGATATCTTCAACAGATTGCTCTAAAACACTTTGTCGGCCAAAGATCGTGAGACTTGACACCCTCTTCAGGTGAGGAGTCAGTGATCACCACAGGTGGAATGATAGTTAGGGGCTCACCTCAGCGGCCTCTTCTTCTTCTTCTATCGGTGCTTCTTCTTGGATTCTTTGAGCTTCCTGTGTTTTTCAAACTCTTTTCCCTTGCCATATTTCTTCTTTTGGCAATTTCCTTCCTTCTCTTGGAGAGGGTTCATCATCTTTCTCAACCACAGTAGACTTTCTCTTTATACTGTCCTCTTTCTGTTGTTCCCTCAGAATTTCAACAACAGTTTTTCTTGTTTTAACAATGCAGGTCGAGAACCTCCACTTGACCTCAAAGCAGACTCGGCTGATCAGGCTTTGTTTGCTTTCTTGTTTTCTTTGAAGGCTTTAACACTTCAGTTATCTTCCTTGTGTCTCCACTCTTCCTTTTCTTAGCAGCTTTCTTTGGTGCAGCAGGTTTGATGGATATCTTCTTAGTTTGCTGAACCTGCTCACCACCAGCATCACCATCACCATCATCATTATCATCGTCAGCAGCCTCTCCAGCAACCTCTTCATCATCATCTAGACCAGGAATAGTATAATCAATTTCCTTCTTGTATCTAAACTGATTAATATCCACAGGTGCTACATCAGGGATTCCAAGATGATTCAGCAGGGTCTGGACCATCAATCCTAAGGGCAGTGCCTTGGACTTCCTCTTCCCTAATTTCTCTTCCTTGGCCACTTTCTTCATATAATGAATGAAGTAACCAGCCCAGTCAAACTTCATGCTCCTACAGATGATAATCATCAGCTCTATCTTGGGTCCTGATAGAGTGTCCATACTTCCAATCAATCCAAGTATGTTTTTAGCAATCGTTTGCTCGATGAGACTATATTCACTTCCAATATGTTTGCGATTGATGCCTGGAACGGATTTGATTTCTGCATCTGTCTTAATCTGATCTACAAACGCCAATTTGTCCAACCCCATTGCTTCAGGATTGACAGAGCCATCCACCACTTCAACAAATCCAAAAACTTCCCTTAGCAGACTGGGGGAAACTTCAATTTCTTGCCCATTAACAGCAGTCTTAAATGCTTCAGTTCCTTCCTTTATCTGAATATTTCTCCAGAAACTGACAACATTTGTATAAGAAATTGTGTCCAGTCTTATGTTTAACACATTTTCCAGACCTATATACCTCCTTATTCTTCGACCAATGTTAATGGCCAGTTCAGTTCTGTTTGCATCTTCAACAAAACCTCCTACACTTTGGCTTGATTCAATTTGTACATCAACTTTTTCCGCCATTTTAATGAGAGGAATGAGATGAAGAAGATTGAATTTCAAATCTGTGTTCACACAGTGTAAATAATCGCAGTGATAAAGCGATTTGTAAATGATGATACTTCTGTGTGTGATAGCCTGAATATATAGACAAGTGGGTAGTTGAAGCTGTCATTGCACGCGTACATTGAGGTAACCACAATTAAACCGAATAAATGCCGGCTTGACACGTGTTCCATAACGCCTCGATAACCGTTAGATCGTGTTAACTGCGGTTATAAAGGATAGAATAAATATCCCGCCAATATGCTTTTTGACTATAATAACTTTGACTGAGTAACGTTCCATCCAAAGCAGGTGAACCTCAAGAGTTGGGCTCGGAATCTTGATAAAATTCTTCAAAGACATTCTTTGTCAAAATGACTCTGCTGATCCCTGTTTTTTTCTTGTTTTGTTCAATTGATTATACAAGATGAAGTTTAATACCAATGATCGATCCGTCAAGTGAGCTCACCCAACAAGACAAAGACCAATCCCTTGGCAACCTCATTTGCTCAATTGATCAAACATAAGTACATGGAATTGTTGATACCAATGACTAATCTGCTAAGTGAGCTCACCCAACATAGCAAAGACTAATCCCTTGGTGAATTCCAAGACATTCTTTGAATATCACCAACCTTTATGATTCCAAGTTCAGTCCTTAATTTAGCAAATCTTTCACTATCAAGTGGCTTAGTGAAAATATCGCAAGTTGATCTTCATGAGGGATGTATAAAACACCACATCTTTCTTTTCAACATGATCTCTTATAAAATGATGTCTTACATCAATGTGCTTGGTTCTAGAGTGCAGAACAGGATTTTCTGTGATTGCAATTGCACTTGTATTTGTTAGGTGTGATGCCCGAAAGACAATTTTGTAATTGTTTTATTTAATAAATGAAATGATATTATTATTCATATTTATTATTCTCATAATCACCGATGTGACAATAGTATTTACACTACAGAAAACCCTAAGTATATCGTTTATGTAATCACTTAACTCAGTGTATGGGATATACACGGGAGGATTGAGTTAGTGAAGATGTACTTAAAATACAATTAGCCCGTAGTGAAGTTAATCGAGAGTATTGGGTCTCTCCTTTAACGTGCTATTAATGCGCCTGTAACACAATAGGTGTGATTGTCTTATCCGGACTTTCGGTTAAGAGAACCTAATGGGGCATTTATATATGATAGATATATCATATGGGTGGACCGATTTGATTAGAGTTCTCGATATAATTCCGTAATCGAGAAGTCTTATCGAATCAATGGATGATCATATTTATGGATATATCTTAATCTCGAGGTGATCACAACCAACCGCTTGAATCAAGATGAGGTTTGACTTGACGGTTAATGATTACACGAGTCCGTGGTCCGAATTACCCCATCTTGGCATTGTAATTGGATTGAGTGAGTAGTCCGTGGTTATCACAGATACGAATCCATTCCTTCCATTTATGGAAGTAGATAGACGATTCTCTTATTTGTTAATCCTAGAAACCGATCGATCGCGCGAGTTCATATCACACCGATTGATCACCGGTGAGTTGTATGAATTAATTGATCACTAGGGATTAATGGTAAATAAGGATAAGAGGTTCTAAAAAGGTTAACGGTAACTTCCCGATTTAGAATGAGCAATCTATGGAGGATTAATCCATATGTAATGATTATATCAATGGACGCTTATTATTATTCTCGTGAGAGATAAATATAATCTCATAATCGGAGGAGTGAGTGCGATCACGGGATTATGGTGGCATATTCTCGTGATTGATTTATCGAATATAATTATTCTATAATTATTTATTTGATTTATCGGAGCCTCTGATTATTAGTCCATGGTCCCCGACGTGCCTCCTAATATAGCATAGCTATTCTCGGACGTCGAATCCTAATAATATTAATTTAGTTCTTGTTGGACTTTATTAAAACGATATGTGAATTAATTGTTTAGTGGACTATTAAATTAGTTGGGCTAAATAATTAAATATGTGGAAAAGACATTTTCCATAATCTCTACCAATTATTGTGTGTGTGGAAAAATCATATTGACTAGGTCAATGATGATGATTTTCGCACCATATGTTTATTTTGGAACAAGAAATTAGTTTTTTGTGATTAATAAAGACATGTGCATAAAATATTTATTGGATAAATATTTATGGTAAATGATAAAGATAAATATTATTCTAGATTTGTTCTAGAATATTATGGAATTATCTTTTATTAATTGGATTATTTCTTTGCAAAATAAAATCCTTGGAGGCTAAGTTTTACTCTCCTATATGTTATAGTTCTCCAAGCCTTATAATACACAATAAAATTCGACACACCCCTTTTAGTAAGGAGTAAAGAATTTTCGGCCAAGGAGATTTGGGGAGAAATCTTGGAGATTTTTCCGGGTAGCATATCGGAAGGGTTCGAGTCGAGAATTCCTTCCACCGGGAGTTGCTTGGATCACACGATCGGAAGACTGTGGTGCTCTTCACACCTTCATAAGTTCTTCCTAATTGCGGACCTTGCGGTTCTTCAACTTGGATTTTGAGATCCAAGAGGTATGCTCTACATCCCCCTTGTAGAATAGATCTAGTTGTTTTATTACGTGTATTATATAGATCTAGATCCCTTAAATCGCTTCCGTTGCGGATGGTATTACTAACAGTGGTATCAGAGACCATGGTGATCTATATTTATACGTATAAAATATTAGATCTAAGGAGTGGAATATGCATGTGTAGATTGCATTATTTTCGTTTTAATTTTATTATTTTCGAAAATTTTATGATGAATGCTTGTGATTGTCGTGGTTGAAGAGATGGATTGGGTTGGTATTGTTTCTGCAGTAGATCTATTTTGTAGCTCTTTTGATTAAGATCAATTGAAAGCATAGGATGTGTAATTTATTTTATGTCAAAGGTAGTACCTTTTTGTTTTTTGTTTTTGATCCGGGTTCGAGACGACGAAAATGATGTGTTGAAGATCATGGTGTTGAAGATCATCAAAAAGGTAAAAACGGGATGAGGCCGAATTGTTTAATTAATTTAATTTTCCCGTCGGCAATTTTTTTTGGGGGCTGCAAATTTTTTTTTTGTAACCTAATGTATTTGCCGAAAGGTTTGACCTAACAAAAAAATAATAATAATAATAATAATTTTTGCCGTGACATGCTGTGACAAAAAAAAAAAAAAAAAAAAAAAAAAAAAAAAAAAAAGTTTTTTTATTAACTTTGGCCGAGTGCCTCATTAATAAAAATAAAAATTTAAAATAAAAAAGAAAAGTTTTTTTACAAAACAATTTGATAATATAGATATATTTTAAATATATTGGTATATTACGCCTCCTCTCCTCGCTGCTCAGTAGTTAGGTGTCGAGATCGAATGTTCGAGATCCGGAAGTTTCAAGATCAAGATCAAGATCGAGATTTGAAGACTTAGAATTAGTTTTACTTTTCCTTAGAAAATAGGTTAGTCGAAGTACCAACGATCCATCTCGGTGTTTAAATTTTCCGCAATTTATTTTTATGTGTTTGATCATAAAATAGATATAAAATCGAATTGCCATGACATGCATCATATCATAAATCCACTCCATGCATACATGTAGAATTTTAATTTTGGTAATTAAAATATGCATGTATACAAACTCGTGTAATTAGTTGAAATTTAATTAATACGTGGTAATTAATAAATTTAGTAACTAATTAAAGATCCGAGGACGGGTTATGAAATCGTTAGGCCTTTTTCGTGTGTGTTCTCGGTGAACCGCCTTAAAGCCCAAACGAGATCACGTTTTCATTTCAGTAGTGTCTACGAGGTTGAATGATGGTAAAAGAACAATAAATCTTGGATAAAACGGTTCTTTATAGGTTGGGTGGTCAATCGAGCTAGGCTCGACCGACTTAACCCTCCTAGTGTGATGTATGCACGGGGTCCGGCAAGACTAAGCTACACCGGAGAATGGAGGGGTGATTCCTTCTTATCTCAACGGGTTGTCTTGACCCGATTTCGTCCGGATCGTCACATATGTTCCAACGAATAAGACGGGTAGGCTTGCCTCACGTTACCGACACCATTCGGAATCCTTGATTTGATGAGCTTGTATGTTAACATCAAAAGACGTGGTTAGTTAACCCACCACCACTTCCAAAATATTGAGTGGGAGCGGGAGGCGACAACCAACCCCACGGCCTCTACTATGATACAAGTAAGTGAGAGAAGGGTGACGCTCGCGGGCGCTTTGATTTCGTCCCCCTACGGATGGTGTTCACCCCTATCAACATTCATGGCTTGGTCTCCGAAAGGATAGGATTTACGGGTACTCGTTGGGTCAACTGACTATCCTACGACGGCACACTCGGGCGTACTGCAAGAGATCCGATATAGTAGGTCACACTCATAAAGGATATTTTTGGTAATATCTAGGCTAAAAAAAGGAAGGTAGTCAATGAATTAAGGGATGTTCGATTCTCGTGGGATGTTTGATTCTCACAAGTTATTCATTGATGAGATTGTCTCGATTTAACCGTCATCTCTTTGACCTACCCTACGGCGGCACTTGAGATGCGAGGTTAAAACCTTGGAATGGTAGAGTAGACTTAATTTTAGTTTACAATTCCTAAAATAAATATAGTAGTGTTAAACTTGAATTAATATATGTCATTTTATTTACTGAGATTATATCCCTTACTAAATTGCTTAAAATTTATAATTGACTAGTATTGACTTCGTTAAAAGTGGAAAGTAACTAGGACGTTGAACTAGTTAATCGATAATGCAATTATTTTTGAAAGAGATATTTTCTCTTAAGCCTTTTAAAAATCGAGAGTGACATATAGGTATGTCACTAGTGTCACTCGTGTCAAACGGGAGACAAACTTAGGTGATTTCGGACTTTAAAATTCTTCTAGTGAATTTTGAGTGTGTAGTGATTACACGAGTAATTTTCTAATTGAAAATCGGAAAATCATGAAATGTTGCTAGTTAGACGATATTTGGAATCGATGAACTAGTGGGAGCTTTATGATTTGTTGTTTTTCTAGAACATTATAAAAGTGTAACTAACTACACACGTAACCGTTCTAATTGAAAAACCGGAAAGTCATGAAATGTTGCTAGTTAGACGATATTTGGAATCGATGAACTAGTGGGAGTTTCTATGATTTGTTGTTTTTCCGAAACAATAGAACTATGTATGAAAGATTTTCTAATCGAAAAATCGGAAAATCATAAAAATAAAGCATTGCTCGTTAGACGGTATTTGGAACCGAAAAACTAGTGGGAGCTTTAATGCTATGATTTGTTGTTTTTCCGGTATATTAGAAAATCCGAGAAGTCCCGACAGTAACACTCGAAATAGACACCCCACGGTTCAAGAGTAGTGTCTACTCAAAAGAACCGCTGGTTCAAGACTGTTTCCATTCACGGAAAGTCAAGAATGGGAGAATATGTCTAAAAGTGTTAGTCATCTAAACTAAGAAAATTTTAAGGCTGAACCGAAAATTAATTAAACTGAAAATCGTTGGATAAGGATAGTGATTTTGGATCACCAACCTATGAATCCTTGGCAATTTTCTTGAGCTAAGTTCTTTGGAAGAACAAGGTAGCAGTGCATTTAACGATTAAAAGAGTAAACAACGGGCAGTTAATTTTAGCTAGAATAGTGGGAGTGATATAAGGAAATAAATCTCGGTTCAATCCTTGGATATCATGAAAATTTATTTTCTATTTAAGACTCGTTGAACGAATGGATTTACCTTCTATTCGATAATTTGTTTGTCGATAGAAAGTGAATATACCATTTGTAAGTATTTAATCCAAGACTCGGACTTTTGTTTGATAAAGTCAAAACCACTTAGAATCATTGAAATATGTATATAAAACACATCTTAAGAACTATTAAAAGCAATTGGTTTCTATATTTAGATAAACGCTTCTTCATATTCCATAGTTAGTGCATAGTCCCTAAAAGACAAGACTCAAGACGGCACAGGTGATGATTCTTTCTCCGACCTGGTTATATTGTCTCAAAGGTTCAATGACTAAGTTTCCTTTCAATCGGGAAAGGATAATGGATATAAAGAAGTAACATAGCTTGTTCATGACGACCTTCGGGGTCTGATTAAAGATACAAGCTAGTAGGAGCTTCCGAGTAGTGACTTCTTGTCTGATAACTATTCAAACACTCAGGTAAGTTTATCCAAAATATTTTGAGGTTTCTCTGTTTTCAACAGAGATAAAGTATTCTATACTCAAAAATGGGCCATCACATAGTCCTAGGGACTGATGCTCGGCCTGCCTCATTGTGACATGTTCTCACTAAGTAAGAAACCGTTAAATTGCCTTACATAGTTTTAGATGTGCTACAATACACTGCTTAACTCAATAAAGATATTGGAAGCGAAATAACGGTTTACATTGAAATGTAAGACCGAGAAGTCTACCTAGAATATGCTTTGGAATTTACGGATAAGGTGTGGATTCGGTTCACCCCACTTCCGTAAATATAAGCATTTAGCACACGGTGCTTGAAGGTAAGACTGGGAATTTCGTGTATACGTTCGGTCAATGACCATTCATGCTATATCTTTTAAACTATTGAGTATAAAGGTTAGATATAGGATTCTTGAAATCGGGAAGGGACAATTATATTGTTGCATCCTTTCTGATAGAATCCATCAACAAAGAAACCTTGAACCTTGAAGTGCATTTACTCAAGGTAGTTACTAACTGATTAAAATCAGACCACATCCAACATCGGTTGTTGGTGATAACACTAAATACTACTAAACTATATCGAATTTCGATCCACCCCAGAAAGTATTGGGAGTATGTTTTATCCATTACCCATTACGGGTTTCTGCGGACTTTGTAGTCCGAGAATCGATTGATGACCTATGGCTCTTCCGTGAGCAAAGATAGGATTCGATAATAGAGGTTGGTTTAATAGCCATAACCCCGTGAATGGAGCTCGTTACTCCAAGTGCATTTCATGCTCTTGTAGAACCACCGAGCGACTCAGCCCAGTGGAGAGTAATTGGATCTACACGGAAAAGAGTAGAATGAGTTCGGTATTGCATGATTTCGTTCAAAAGCGAGTAAAATAGGGGTGATTCCTCGAGACTTTCTTGCCAAACAAACGGAGTCTGGATTCATTCGGAACAAAAGGGTATTGCCTTATGAACTTATGACATGGGATGGTCGCCAAGGCTTATGTCCTTTTGGGGATAAAAGCAAACCTCTCGGTCCTTGGAAGTCATATGTTTCTACAATATGGATTTGACCGTAATATTGATAAGTCTTTTGTAGATTGGATATCAATTTTAGTACAAGAGTGAATATATATATTAGTGTTTGTGAAGGATAACACCGCACAGCTTGGAATCAACATGGGTTTGTTATCTCAAGTCGATCGACAATGCCACAATTCTCTCGCAATGTAGATTTGGGCAATATTCTTAAGAGTTTGACTCGGTCGAATTCATTAGAATCATCCATCTTTGGTTTCCCATCCATCTTATTGGTTAAGATGATGCATCCGTGTATGCAACATTCAACGAGGAAGTTCTACCCTATGCCTCGTGAATGACTCTCTAAATCTTCGGATCAAGAGAAATGGGATATATTCTCTTTCTAGTAAGAGATGGTGAGGTTATTGAACGTCAACTTTGATCGAATCTTAGATTCGGCGGTTAACAAAGCAAGTTTAGTATGTCCTTTAGTATCTTGAGAGAACGAGGAACAATATGCGGACATATTCATGCGTGAACTTGGATATGTGTGATACATCGATTTTGACTTTAAGTCGATTGAGGATGATCGTTAAGTCGATCTCGGCTCGAGTGTTTACTCGGCACCACATGATTAGATGGACCGTAACGTTTCAATTCTACGGATCGCCTCGGAGCCGACAACTCCGACTAATCATTAAGACCCATGACATTTAGATGTAGGTGCTCCCGAGTCACCGACCTATCCTACGACGGCACACTCGGAGTGTATTTTGTCATCCGAAATGGTTATGATATGCTTAATGGTACTAGAATACGGGATGGGTCTCCATTGCTTTAGAGCAAGTGGGAGATGTAATTTGTTGTGTTTTAAATAATAGGGTGTGCTCTAAAACAATTAATCACATGCTTTCGTGCAAGTGGGAGATTGTTAGGTGTGATGCCGAAAGACAATTTTGTAATTGTTTTATTTAATAAATGAAATGATATTATTATTCATATTTATTATTCTCATAATCACCGATGTGACAATAGTATTTACACTACGTAAAACCCTAAGTATATCGTTTATGTAATCACTTAACTCGATTGTATGGGATATACACGGGAGGATTGAGTTAGTGAAGATGTACTTAAAATACAATTAGCCCGTAGTGAAGTTAATCGAGAGTATCGGGTCTCTCCTTTAACGTGCTATTAATGCGCCTGAACACAATAGGTGTGATTGTCTTATCCGGACTTTCGGTTAAGAGAACCTAATGGGGCATTTATATATGATAGATATATCATATAAATTTGGACCGATTTGATTAGAGTTCTCGATATAATTCCGTAATCGAGAAGTCTTATCGAATCAATGGATGATCATATTTATGGATATATCTTAATCCTGAGGTGATCACAGTCAACTGCTTGAATCAGTATGAGGTTTGACTTGACGGTTAAGGATTACACCGAGTCTGTGGTCCGAATTACCCCATCTTGGCATTGTACTGGATTGAGTGAGTAGTCCGTGTTATCACAGATACGAATCCATTCCTTCCATTTATGGAAGTAGATAGACAGATTCCTTATTTGTTAATCCTAGAAACCGATCGATCGCATGCGAGTTCATATCACATCGATTGATCACCAAGTGAGTTGTATGAATTAATTGATCACTAGGGATTAATGGTAAATAAGGATAAGAGGTTCTAAAAAGGGTTAACGGTAACTTTCCGATTTAGAATGAAGCAAATGCATGGAGGATTAATCCATATGTAATGATTATATCAATGGACGCTTATTATTATTCTCGTGAGGAGATAAATATAATCTCATAATCGGAGAGTGAGCCACGGGATTATGGTGGCATATTCTGTGATTGATTTATCGAATATAATTATTCTATAATTATTTATTTGATTTATCGGAGCCGCTGATTATTAGTCCATGGTCCCCGACGTGCCTCCTAATATAGCATAGCTATTCTCGGACGTCGAATCCTAATAATATTAATTTAGTTCTTGTTGGACTTTATTAAAACGATATGTGAATTAATTGTTTAGTGGACTATTAAATTAGTTGGGCTAAATAATTAAATATGTGGAAAAGACATTTTCCATAATCTTGGCCCAATTATTGTGTGTGTGGAAAAAATCATATTGACTAGGTCAATGATGATGATTTTCGCCCCATATGTTTATTTTGGAACAAGAAATTAGTTTTCTTGTGATTAATAAGACATGTGCATAAAATATTTATTGGATAAATATTTATGGTAAATGATAAAGATAAATATTATTCTAGATTTGTTCTAGAATATTATGGAATTATCTTTTATTAATTGGATTATTTATTTGCAAAATAAAAATCCTTGGAGGCTAAGTTTTACTCTCCTATATAAAGAGAGTTCTCCCAAGCCTTATAACGCACAATAAAATTCGACACACCCCTTTTAGTAAGGAGTAAAGAATTTTCGGCCAAGGGAGATTTGGGGAGAAATCTTGGAGATTTTTCCGGGTAGCATATCGGAAGGGTTCGAGTCGAGAATTCCTTCCACCGGGAGTTGCTTGGATCACACGATCGGAAGACTGTGGTGCTCTTCACACCTTCATAAGTTCTTCCTAATTGCGGTTCTTCAACTTGGATTTTGAGATCCAAGAGGTATGCTCTACATCCCCCTTGTAGAATAGATCTAGTTGTTTTATTACGTGTATTATATAGATCTAGATCCCTTAAATCGCTTCCGTTGCGGATGATATTACTAACAGTATTATCACACATAATTGGAATTTCCTTTTCTTCAATTCCATAATCCCTTAATTGTTGTCTTAGCCATAGTACTTGTGCACAAAGAACTTCCAAAGAAGAATGTATTCAATGTTTTCACCAGTAGAAGTTGAAATAGAATTGCTTTCTTGCTAAACCAGGAAACCAGTCTATTTCCCATTAACTGACAGGTTCCTGAGGTGCTTTTTCTATCAATCTTGCAACCAGCATAATCATAATCTGAGTAGGATATGACTTTGAAGCTTCCTTCCGTAGAATACCATATCCCTACTCCCAAGGTCTCTTTAAGATATTTGAGAACTCTTTTGACTGCACCTAAATGACTTTCTTTAGGTTTAGATTGAAATCTTGCACAAACACCTACAACAAAGGATATATCAGTCTGCACGCGCTAGTACAAAGCAGATCGCCTATCATCCTTTACGTATAAGGTCGATCAACATATTTGCCTTCCTTATCTTCATCCAACTGATGTTTGTACTCATAGGAGTTGAACTCTTAGTCTTTATTCTCCATACCAAACTTCTTCAAAGAACTCCTTGGTATACTTGGTTTGATGAATAAAGATTCCATCTTTCATCTCGCTTAACTTGCAATCCCAAGAAGTAATTCATTTCTCCCATCATACTCATTTAGAATTTACTCTTCATTAGATTTGCAAACTTTTCACACATTAAATTATTTTGTAACCAAAAATTATGTCATCCACATAAATTTGTACCAAAGAGGTGTTGTTCCTTCATCGATTTCGAAAAGTGTCTTGTCAATGGTTCTTTTGTAAAACCATTGTCCACCAAGAATTGAGATAGAGTCTCATACCAAGCTCTTGGTGCTTGTTTCAATCCATGAAGTGCTTTGTTGAGTCTATACACTTTGTCTTCATGATCCTTAACTTCAAATCCAGGAGGTTGTTGAACATAAACTTCCTCTCTACAGAATGCCATTCAAAATGCACTCTTGACATCCATTTGATATACTTTGAAGTTCTTATATGCAAAGATGTGCCAAGAATAATCTGATAGCTTCCAATCTTGCAACAGGTGCATAAGTTTCATCAAAATCTATTCCTTCTGCTTGAGAATAGCCTTTTGCAACTAGTCTGGCTTTATTTCTTACAATGGTACCAGATTCATCAAGTTTATTTCTGTATACCCACTTAGTACCAATGATATTTGCATGATTTGGCCTATCAACTAGTGTCCAAACTTGATTTCTTTCAAATTCATTCAATTCCTCTTGCATAGCCATTATCCAATCTGGATCTAAAATAGCTTCTTCAACAACTTTTGGTTCCGTTTGAGATAAAAAAACAAGTAAACATGGCTTCCAGTTGTCTTCTAGTCCTTACACCTTGCTGTACATTGCCAATAACTTGTTCAGCAGGGTGATTCCTTAACCATTGTGGATTTTGGTTATTTTGATTATCGTGAACATCATCTTCGTAGGTCTCTTGTAGCTTTCTTCTACAGGGGTTCAACAGATCCTTGAACCGCTTCGATTGTTGCATCGATAACATTACAAGCAGGTGTTCAAGCAGGGCGTGATCGTAAACTTTTAAGTCATTGAATCTTTCCGAACTTCAACACAACTGGATCTGACTTGTTGATTTTCAAATGAGTTCACAATCTTCATCTTCCATACCAAGAAACTTAGGTTCATCAAACACAACATGAATTGTTTCTTCATGTTTGATGACCTCTTGTTCAAGACTCGAATGCTCTCTTGATGAAGAGTATCCCAAGAAAATTCCTTCATCTCGATTTTGGTTGGAATGTTTTTGAGATGTACCTTATGATTTAGGATAAAACATTTGCTTCCAAATGGATGGAAATAGGATATGTTAGGTTTCCTTCCATTCCAAACCTCATAAGGTGTCTTCAATGACTTCTTGTTTATCAAGTTCTCATTTTGTGTATAGCATGTCAGATTTATCGCTTCAAATTTCAATATCTTTCAGGTAACAATGCTTCACAAATCATTGTTCTTCCAGCTTCCTTTAATGTTCTGTTTCTTCTCTCAGCAACCCCATTTTGCTGAGGTGTACCAGCAGCTGCAAGTTGATGTAGTACACCATTTTGTTCACAATATTCTCTTATAACTTTGTTGAGAAATTCAGTACCCTGATCTGATCTTATCTTTATTACTGTTAAGCCTTTCTCATTTTGTAATCTCTTCAAAAGATTAGGCATGCTTTGAAGTGTTTCACTTTTCTTGTTCATAAAAATCACCCAAGTGTACCTTGAATAATCATCCACAACCACTAAAGTGTACTTCTTTCCTGTTACACTTGCTGGAGTTATTGGTCCAAAAAGATCCATATGCATTAGCTCCAACACTCTATTAGTTGATTGTTTGGTCTTTGATTTGAAGCTTGACTTTATCTCTGCTTACCTTGTTGACAAGCATCACATATGGCATCCTTCTTGAATGTGATCTCGTGTAAAACCAACCACCAGTTTCTTCTTCACGAACCGATTGATGTCATCAAAGTTCAAGTGATTCAACTTCTTGTGCCATAGCCAATTGAGTTTCGATTTGGTATGCACAATCAAGTGAGTTTCGAGCTCGCAGTGAGACCAATCCACAATATACATATTTCGTTGTCTTCGCCAAAGCAAGCACAACTTGATCACCTCTTTCACTAATGACAATGCAGTTGTCTTTGTCAAAAGTAACCTTGTAACCTTTGTCATAGAATTGACCAGTGCTCAACAAGTTGTATTTCAGTCCCTCAACATATGCAACATCCTTGATTGTAAGTCCATTTCTCACAAGTGTGCCATATCCTCTTGTGTATCCAGGTGTATTCTTGTTGCCAAAATTCACCATTGGACCATCTTTTGCCACAAAGTTTGATAGACAGTGCTTATTCTTTGTCATGTGTCTGGAACATCCACTGTCAAAGTACCAGACACCCTACAAAACAAAGTTAATGCATTTTAGGTACCCAAACCTGTTTGGGTCCATAATGGTCAGTGGTAAGCATGACCCTTGGCATGTCTCCATAAGGTCTTCTTCGAATGTGTCATACTTTGGTTCATACTTTGTTCATACATGTATTCCACACATCCATAAGTTCTAACAAAGAGGTTGTGTAGGAATCACATATGTTTTCGGCCTTTTGGTTTGTAATGTTGTTTGAAGTGATTCTTGTTGTTAGAAACATTTGCATAACCATAGTGTGTCTTGTCTGTTAGAATGAATTTCTATAATAAGGAGTCTGCTTGAGGTCTCATTGAGGTCTTGTAAAAGTCCTCTCTTGAGCCCTTTGTCGATTCCATTGCATAGGTTTTACCCTAGCAAGATGGTTATACTTAATGTTTTTAAATGAAGTGCAGGTGAATATTCCAATCATCATCGCAGGAAGAATCTACCTTTCCTCGAGATAAGTATCCTTGAATGATTAACATTTTTGGGCTTAGGATTCTTATCCTTGGAATATTTCTGTTTCTTACCCGCGTCTGTGGTCCAAATAGACTTGGTAGCAGTGTCTGCTATCAAGAGGCTTAGAAGGCACAAACAATCCTATTTTTAGATTTACTTTTTTATTAGAGTCGTTGACTTCTTTGACTTCGATTTTGCTTCCTTGAAGCATTCTCAGAGAGGTTTTATCGCCTCAAAGAACTCTTATCGAGAGTTGCATCCAAAGGTGTACAAACTTAGGACCACCTCGAACTAGGTTCATGACCCACTGAATCCACTCTTGTTGGATTGCTGAGTTCCAAATCCAAGCCCTGTTCTATCTCCATAAGGCTTTCCTGATTTGTATGCAGTAGTGGAACAAGATGGTTCAGCAGATTCAGATGCTGCTGGATGTTCAGCAGACTTATGCTGATTCTGTCCAACATCCTTTTCTTTACCTTTGAGAACCCTTAATTCAGCTTTCAATCTTCCAACTTCTAATTCAAGAGCTTCTTTTTCAGCCTTCACAACCTCATAACCAGATTGTATTGTCCTTAGTTGATTAAGGATGGCATCCAAAGTCTCATTGTTGTCAGAATTTCTAGGATTTGAACCACAAGTTGATTCACAATCACTTTCAAAGCAGAGTATTGATAGATACTGATGTTGTATACCTCCTCGATTTCATCCATATTGGCCATCAAAGCATAATCCTCCATATCAAGAAACCAAAGGTCAGTATCATCCGATTCATTTCCTTTTCGTGATTCCACATCATATCCTCGATTCATCTTCAAAGAACCATAGCCTTCTTGCCATGTCTTCTTTGTTGACTCTTGGTCTTCGTGAGAGTCCGGACAATCAGTCTAAAATGTCCAGGCTTCTTGCGGTTGAAGCAAAGATAATCAGGTTCCTTGCCTTGTTTTAGTTCAGGACACGGTCAGTCTAAAGTGTCCTGGTTTCTTGCAATGAAAGCACAAATAATCATTATCTTTCCTTGGTTCTTCTTTCCTTCTTTCAAAGAGGGCCTCTTTGTAAAATTTCTTGCAGGGGCCTTTCCAGCCTTCATCATCCCGATTTTCTTGCTCAAGAGGGCAATTTGTTCTGCATCTCATCCAAAGATATCATCATGTCCTCCTCGATGTTTCTTCATGATGTGAAGCAGCCAATGCATGGTCTTTGGCTCTTCCTTTCGGGGCCAGGCACCGACTTCTTGCTAAATTCATATGCCTTAAGATCAGAGAATAACTTGAAGGTGTCTTCTTCATACAATTTTCTCATTTCTTCAATTGCAGTCACCTTCATTTTCCAAACATCTTTTGCAGGTAGAGCTTCCAAGATTTTGGTGTTTACTTCTCTTTTGAATAACTTACACTCAAAGAAGGTGAGTTCATCCAGGATTGCATTGATCTTGATTCCATTTGCTCAATGGTTTCATTTGGCAAGCATCTTGAACTTTTGGAACCTCTTTCTGGCCACACTGATTTTATTCTTCTTTATTGCATCAGTGCCTTCACAGATCAAGTGAATCTTGTCCCAAAGTTCCTTTGCAGTCTTGCAATCTTTAACCTTCATGTACATATTGCTATCCAAGGTTCTCAGATGATATCAATAGCAATGTTGTTGAGGTTTGCCCTTTTTCTGCCTTTTACGCATTCCATTTCTTTTGGCTTAGAATGTACTCATTCTCGTCACCCATCTGCTATCGCTTTGTAATCTCCAGTGGTCCATCAGTTAATACATCCATCATCTCATCATGAGTAGCAGCAAGATATGCCTGCATTCGACGTTTATACTCATCAAATCTATCAAGAGAACACATCAACATAGTTCTAGCATACTGTGTGTTATCCATGATGCAAATCTTGAAAATCAGTAACTTGAAAGAAAGTTTTAAAGAATTTTCACAAGCACAACAAGTAGGATTCCTTCGGAATGGAAGTACCGCTCCGATACCAATTGTTGGTCCCTTGAAAAGGCTTTGGTTAAGTTTAGAGGGGGTGAATAAACTTAACACTTAAAACTTTTGGAGTTAACAAATTCTACAACTTCAAAGAATCACGATACTTGAAGAGTCTGCTTGAGACTTTGATAGAGCCTGGCCGATAAACATGAGTTCACCTGATAGTTCTGGATTTTTTGAATTTGTGCAAATGGAATAATATCAAAATTAAGCCTTATTACTTGTTGTTAAATATGATACTAAGTATTAGATACTTAGTAGTGCAGGTGTGTGATTTCAGTTGCTAGATTCAGTAGGTTGATGTGTGAAATAAACTAAGTGAAGAAAGTAAAATGCTAAAAATAAATGGCCAGATTTTATAGTGGTTCCAGGTGATGTAATCCTGTCAGTCCACTCTTCTCCTGTGATGTTGGAGGGAATTCACTAGAGATCTTTGATGTAGCTTTTACAAAGATTCCTAAGTTGCTTGTCCTTCACCAATAACTATGGCTTCACAAACCGAAAACTCGGGAACAGTAGAATTGTCGCTCCCGAGTCTTCAATCTGGTCCTTGAAGGGTAGGATTGCCTCTTCACCACGACTCCACCACAAACAACAGATCTTTCACACTAACAGATGCTTCACTGTCTTCAAGCAGATTCTTTATAAAATAAAGATTGAATCAAATAAATGATTGATTTAAAGAGCTTGATTAGGATGATGTAATCAAGAACTTGCGTCTCCAAGTGTGTAATCTTGATGCAAGCTTGAATACGAATACACTTGAAGTAATTTCTTTGGATCAAGAGGTTTAAGCTCAATAAGTTCAAGCAGGTGTTTTTCAAATTTCGTAAATAGCACTTAAAGTTTATCCAAAATTCATCATCTTTTCTTGAGTTGAAAGTCTTATATTTATAGGCAAGAATGCATGTGACTTGTATTTGAATTTCAAATGTGACCGTTCCTTGTATTTGTCCCATCCGATCCGTGATTGCTCTCTATTCATAGGATGACATCTGTCGAAATTCCTTTTTGTGAGGTGATCTGCCCACCCTTTGACTTGTATCCAATGGATAAAAATAAAAGTTATCCCAACGTCTTTTTAATCTCAGCCTTTGATTTTCTTGATAAGTCAGAGGTAGTTGGCTGTCCTTATCCATGTAATCTTCCAAGATAATCTTGAATTAATCGAGGTAATACATCAAAGAGTTCATGAGTTTCTTTGAGATACCTATCGATCTCTTGATCATCATATAACTGTATATAAAATACAATGCAGCTGATTACTTCTATCTAACTTTTATTTGTGTAGTTAGATTACATCATTTTAATTGTAACTAAGTTCCAAACATCATCCAACTTATGGAACTTAGACCTTCTACACAAGGTATATGTAATCAGTTTAGGTCATCACAGACTTGCCTAAATTCTGATCCCATATCCTTGACTTGAATTACTAAGTTTGATCCCTTAGCCTTCATTTACTGAGTTTGAACCCTCAGCCTTCAGTCTTCAGTCTTCAGCAGGTTCCTGACTAGTCTACTGACCTATCTACCCCACTCGACTAGACAAGTCTCTTTGAAACAAGTCAGTGATGACCTTTACAAAGGCTTGTTTGATCAAACCTATTTATGAATCGGACTCTAATAAACCTATACATTTAATCTAGACATCTTTTGCCTTTGCACTATAACAGCTAGTATGGCACTCATCATCAAAACTGAGGAATAAGTCCAACACCGGGGTTCTAGGATCACCCTGTAAAACCGACTGAGTTGTTCAAATTCGATTTCGTGTGTGAGGTTTATATCATTGTTAATGAGTGTCTCATCAATCGTAGACCGTGTTAGGTCACTTAAATCCGGTCGCAGACTGTTTGAATCTGAAATAGGAGGGTAGATTATTGAAATAATGTCTATTGTCGGAAATAGGAGACGACACCCTTCAACGATGCCGAGAACATTAGATTTTGTCGAAACACTTCCGGAAACGAGTTAGGGCTAGAAAGTAGTGGGTTGGATCATAGCTCGGCTATCTTGTTTTTCATAGTTTAAACTATTTTTATTTTGTGCATATTAGTTTGTAGAACCGGTGATCTGACAAATCACCACGTTCAGTAGCCGTGTTGGCCTAAACTAGGAATGATACCGACTTTGGTTCTCGACCAGATTCCCTGTGGGATACGACCTTGACTCACCAATTCTAGGCTACAATTGACCCGGTACACTGCCGGTAAGATTGGACACTTAGAAAAGTCCGATCAAGCTTTCTGGCGCCGTTGCCGAGGAATCGGGTTGATATCTTGTAAGTTAGTTAAGTTCTTAGGATTAGGTCATTTTCCTTATTTGTTTTCTTTGTATAGTTTGTTTTATTTGTTGTTGTTGTTGTGATCACACCACATACTCCGGTAGTGGTAGTGACAAGATACCGTGATTGTGTTCGTGTTGGTTCCTCGATTTGCGGATAATGAATCCATACTACAATTCTGATTTTATCCTTACTCATTTGGATATTACAATTACGGTGCTATGGGATACAAAACACAACCATTTTATCATTCAACCCATACACCGCATCATATGGAAATGAGTGGGGAATGCCCAAGTTACTATGATCAACAACTCGATACTTCTCCACCTCCGAAATCAGAGACCTTTACGGTTGAACAGTTGAGTAAGGTAGTTCAAGATAACCATGACGAGTTTCGTGATGGCCTGACTACAATGCAGCCATACGGAACTTGGAGCTAGCCATACGGAACTTGGATCTTCAAGTAGATCAACTTCCGTCTTCGTTTATCCCAACTGTTATACCTACGGGGTTGCACTCTATCGAGTTTGTTGTTGATGTTGAGCCTAAATGTTCATACTTGGTGTTGGAGTCGTTGTTGGTTGGTTTATGTTTTAGTTCGGGGAAAGTGAGTTCGTTGTTCTGTGCAATGGACTCATCGAATAAATCATGGTGGTGGGGATTGAGCCCTATTTTTCTCATATTTCATTTTCAGGGGGTGCTCAATTCTTACAATTTTGGTAGGGAGAAGCAACGGTTTACTCTCCTTTGGTATAGCTATCCTTCACATAGTTGGGGGTAGAAAGTCGAGCTGAGGACTATAAACTCAGAATGTATTTTTATTTCTTTTCCTTTCCCCTCGTGTTTCACTGTATTTCTTTAGTGTGTATTATGATACTTCGAGTAAGTTTTGTTGTTATATAACTCGAAGAAGTGTGGTTTGGGGGGGCTAGTGTGGTGTTTTTGGCTTTGATGAGTTGTGGTAATCCGGGTAGTTTCATTGTGTTATACTCCATACTTGTACACCTTTGGTGTTGGTTGTGTATATTTTATAAGTACAGGTACACTAGGAGGAATTTTAGGGATGCCACATGGTCGCATTTCGCTTTTCCGGTGTAAGCTAACTTTTCTACCCTTATCATTCGTGTTTTGTTCTAAAGTAGGGGGTGGTCGGTTTAGCTTCGATGTTTCATTTTCATGTCAAACGAGTTATACTTAGAGATTGTTATCCCTTTAGTGTAAATGAGTCGGTTTTTAGAAATTTTGATGCATTTGACATTGGTTTTGATACACTGAGCCTATAGTATTGTTTTGTTAAACATATAGTGATTATGTGAATGCATTTCATTTGAGTTGGGATGTTGTATTGAGACTGGAATAGTTGTATCACGTTAGCTTCAACTTCACGAATCACCTTGACTAGTGAACGATTATGGTAGCTATTAATGACCCGGTTACCTAGAACTTATATGAGTAACCTTCGAGGCGAAATAGAAAGGTCGTCGTTGTTAAGTACGGGATGACGGTTTTGGCTTTTTTTTGACCCGATCTGAGCCAAAGGCCAACGTAAACGATTAATCCACTGTTACCCCTCTAAGCCTTTTGTAGGGTGGTTAGACTGCCACCCGAACTAGCCTTTTCTGTTACTAACCCGTGAAAATCGATGTCCCTAACTTTATTTCAGTCTACGTATCCTTGACTACCTTGCAATTGAGCTTGTTCGTTCCGCACATTTTTACGATGTTGCGAGGTATTGTTGAGACGTAAGTAATAGTATGGAGTCATGATTTACGAGTTATTCGGAACGAGGAGTGTAGCAATGTGTAGGTTCCAGTTTTGTTCGGAATTTTGATGTATATAAGAAAAAAAAAAGAACAAAAGAGAAAAGAAAAGAAACAGAAGTAGTAAATGTGAATAAATATAGTTGATATAAGTCCAAAAAGGGACTAAAGTGTTGTATAATGAAGAAATGTGAAATTGAAGTTAGGGTTTGGATTTCGGAATTGTAAATAGTCGGGAAGGATTGAATATGAAGTTGATAACCGAGAATCGTGTTTATATTTATCGGTTAAAGCTCTTTGCACTTTCTTATTTCTATTTTTATCGTAAATATCCTTTCGTTAGCCCCGACCCTAGCCTAACGATATAACCCCTTCAAGTCTGCTTGACCATACTAGACTTTGATTGACCTCGATTAGTGGAGATGTTCTTAAGTATAAGCCTATGGTGTAACCTCGGTACATTATACCTCTATACTCTAAACCGGTCATTGGTGATAAATGTCGAAGAAGCTATTCACACACACATTCTTTTTTTCAATACAAGGTAGAACTTAAATCTTATGCATTTGTGTCAATTACTTGTGTTTTACCATTTCCAATTCTTATATACTAGATGTATGATTGCAATGTTGACTCCACCTTTATTTTTGAATCACTCATATTTACTCGAGGCAAGCAAACGCTAAGTAGGGGTAGTTGATAAGAGTCAAACCGGCTATCATTTACTATGTAATTATACTCCGCTTATACCTTGTTTTATATATTTCGGAGACATTTGTTTGTATTTTGATGTATTTACACCTTGGTTATCATTTTGAGACCTAGGACGTAAGTCTGGGATTCTCGGTCTTTTTCGGTGTATTTACTATACTCTCGGTCACCCTAGTGTCTTGTAAGGGTTACGTGCGGTATTTGTTATGATATTTGTATAGGTATTAGGTGTTTGAGATGACCTGATGTCGAGATACGAGGGTTGGAACGTGTGCCCGAAGCTTAAACGTTCTAATGGATCGAAATTCATTGGGATTACAACCTTGGCTTCCAATCATCTGCATTTTTATCCAACTTACAGGCATTTTCTGGGCTGCACATTTTCATAAAAGTTGTAGACAATTGAATGAGATTTCCAACACAACTTGAATCATTCAAATTAGAGGTCTACACACAAAGTTATGTCCGATTTACCAAGGGTGTATCAGCAGGCGTGCATCTGACAAATGCTAGGCTCACGCCTGTGGGTTAAATTGGTCCATAAAGTTTTAGTCCGTGTTTTCATCATGATAGGCGTAAGCCTAGCAAAGCCTAGGCACACGGCTAGCGTTCAGATTCGCTTAAAACACTATAAAAACCCCATTTTCATCTATATAGATATATATACATATATAGATCGGTTTCAAGAGTTTTTTGCGTTTTCTTCATCTTCTTAGCTTAGATTAGATTTATAGGTAGATTAATTTAGTTTGGCTGTAGATTGTTGTAATCTGGAGGATCTCGATGATATCTTGACGCGTTATTGACGGGATTTCCCTCGGAGATTCAATTTCTACAACCTAATATATTTGGTATTTCAATTTCATTCCTTGTTCTTGCTTTAGATCTTGATGCTTGCTACCTTTATTGTTAATTTCTTGTTGTTTTTGTTGATAGAATGAGTAGCTAATTTCCCGATAGTCGTGTTATGTGATAGTCTTCGAAATCGAACCTTAGCTTGTTGATTGAAGTGTTTTGATATGTTGATTGTTAGATTCTCGGTGTTGTTATTGTTCTAGAACTTATTCTTAATGACGTTTGTTGAATTGGCCATTTGATAATCGTATTACACGTATCTTCTTTACACATGTCGTTTGCGAGAGGGTATGTGAACCGGGGTTCTAGGATCACCCTGTAAAACTGGCTGAGTTGTTCAGATTCGATTTCGTGTGTGAGGTTTATATCATTGTTAATGAGCGTCTCATTGATCGTAGACCGTATCCGGTCAGCGGATTGTTGAATCTGACATAGGAGGGTAGATTATTGGAATAATGTCTATTCTCGGAAATAGGAGACGACACCCTTCAACGATGCCGAGAACATTAGATTTTGTCGAAACACTTCCGGAAATGAGTTAGGGCTAGAAAGTAGTGGGTTGGATCATAGCTCGGCTATCTTGTTTTTCATAGTTTAAACTCTTTTTATTTTGTGCATATTAGTTTATAGAACTGGTGATCTAACAATCACCACGTTCAGTAGCCGTGTTGACCTAAACTAGGAACGATACCGATTTTGGTACTCGACCAGATTCCTTGTGGGATACGACATTGACTCACCAATTCTAGGCTACAATTGACCCGATACACGGTAAGATTGGACTCTTAGAAACGGCCGATCAGTCATCAATGGATATCTGGGATTCAATGAAGAGGAAGTACCAAGGAAACCCCAGAGTGAAGAGATCATAGCTACAGGCCTTAAGAAGAGGTTTTGAAACCTTACAAATGAAGGAAGGTGAATCCGTCTCAACTTATTATGCCAGAACCATGGAAATCTGCAATAAAATGAGATTTCTTGGTGAAAAGATAGAGGATGTAGCAGTTGTGGAGAAAATTTTGAGGGCACTAATCTCAAAATTTGATTATGTGGTATTCTCCATTGAGGAGTCAAAAGACATTGATGATTTGTCTCTTGATGAATTGCAAAGTTCTTTGCAAGTTCATGGACAGAAGATGAAGAGAGGATCAACGTCATCCAATGAAGAGCAGGCCTTGAAGACCACTGCCTATAATAACAATTATAGAGGCAGTGGAAGAGGTAGAGGGATGACTACCAGAGATTCTGACAGCAGGGACAACTCTCAGGGATCCAAGAATGGAGAGGGTAGAGGTATTGCAAGCAAAAAGAATGTTGAATGCTTTATGTGTCACAAATTTGGACACTACCGGTCAGAATGCTACACCAAATTGCCAGCAGACAAGGAGAAAGGGACTCATTAGAGTCACTTTGCTGACAAAGAGGATGATGAGACTTTGTTGATGACTACTCAGCATGAGCAGACTTTAGCACCCCAAGTATGATATGTTGATACAGGATGCACTAATCACATGTATGGTAATAAGACATCATTCTCTTATTTGGATGAATCCTATCATTCAAAGGTGAAGTTTGGAGATAACTCCTCAGTCAGTGTTAAGGGAAAAGGAAATATATGCATCGATCCAAGAATGGGACATCCAAACCATTTCTAGTGTGTTATATGTTCTTGATCCAAGTGCAACTGTTGAGTGTTGACAGATTACAAGAAAAAGGATATGAGATTATTCTGAAGAATAAGGATTGTGAAATCAAGGATCCAAGCAAGGGAATCATTGCAAAAGTTCCCATGAATGCCAACAGATTATTTTCTTTGGAAATTAAGGAGGCACAGGCATGTCTTATGGCAGGACTGAAAGATGCATCTTGGCTATGGCATTACAGATATGGACATCTCAATTTTGGTGGTTTGAAAATACTTCAGCAGAAGGAAATGGTTAAAGGACTTCCACAGATTCGACTCTCACAGATCTGGCATGAAGAATGCACAAAAGAAGTTAACACATACATCCTTTCCCAAAAGGAAAGTCTTGGAGGCAAAG
Organism: Gentiana macrophylla; assembly: GCA_026214975.1. Taxonomy (NCBI): domain Eukaryota; kingdom Viridiplantae; phylum Streptophyta; class Magnoliopsida; order Gentianales; family Gentianaceae; genus Gentiana; species Gentiana macrophylla. Next base: position 103,016,753 of record CM047810.1, read on the forward strand.
AGAGTGTTGGAACTTATCCACTCTGATTTGTGTGGACCAATCAACCCATCATCAAATGGAGGGAAAAGGTACTTCATCACATTTACTGATGATTTTTCCAGAAAAACTTGGGTTGAATTCTTGCAAGAAAAGTCTGAAGCATTGAATGCATTCAAGAGCTTCAAACTGTTAAGAGAAAATGAGACAGGTCAGTATATCAAGAGTCTAAGAACAGACAGAGGATGAGAATTTTGCTCAGAAGAGTTTGAAGATTTCTATACCAGTAATGGAATCAGAAAGGAATTGACAGCAGCCTATACACCACAAAAAAATGGTTTATCTGAGAGAAAGAATATGACTATTCTGGATATGGTAAGAAGCATGTTGGCCTATGGAAATGTGCCTAAAAGATTCTTGCCAGAGGCAGTAAGTTGGAGTGTACATATTCTGCACAGATGCCAACTTTTTCTGTTCAAGAAATGACACCAGAAGAAGCATGAAGCTCAATCAAACCATCTGTAAGTTACTTCAAGATTTTTGGATGCATTGCTTATGCTCATATTCTAGATGCAAACAGGAAGAAACTTAGTAATAAAGGGGAGCAATGTGTGCTCTTGGGGATCAGTGAAAAGTTCAAGGCATACAAGTTGTTTAATCCTATAACCAAAAGGATAGTGATAAGAGAGATGTGGTGTTTGATGAACTAAACACGGGATTGGGAAGCAAACAATGCTCGGTTCCATCCAATCCAATTTAATAGATGAAGAGCTCATCGAGGACCAAGAGAGTCGGGATCGCCAGATCGAAAATCGCCAGAGTGATATTCAGCAGACTTAGGGTCAGCAGACTCAAGACACTGAATTGACAGCAGCAGCTGAGGGTTCAGCAGACCCAAGTTCAGCAGACTCAAGTCATGAGATAGCAGCTGAGGGTTCAACAGACAGACCTCAGAGAACTAGAAAAAGGCCGGGCTGGATGACAAATTTTGAGGTAACAAGTTTACCACAGCCAAAAGAGGCCACTTACTATGCTCTATTTGCTAGTGATGATCCAATCACTTATGAGGAAGCAGCAAAGACAGAAAATGGAGGTAGGCTATGAATGAATAAATCACAGCCATTGAAAGGAATCAGACTTGGAGTCTCACAGATCTACCAAAAGGACACAAAACTATTGGTGTCAAGTGGATCTACAAGACAAAATTGAATGAAGATGGAAAAGTCAGCAAGTATAAGGCTAGACTAGTAGCCAAAAGGTACAAGCAAGAGTATGGGATTGACTACAATGAAGTGGTTGCCCCATTATCAAGGATGGAAACTATAAGACTAGTGTTATCTTTGGCAGCTCAAAACCATTGGAAGGTACATCAAATGGATGTGAAATCAGCATTTTTGAACGGTAAGCTGGAAGAAGAAGTATATGTGGATCAGCCACAAGGTTATGTGTAGAAAGGAGCAGAAAGCAAAGTGTACATGCTTATCAATACACCAATAATGAGCTTTTAAAAGGTCTTGAATGAGAGATAAAATAAACCATCAAACTACAAACAACGTCCTGAATAGTATGGAATCTTGTGGATGGATTGATGATGATTTCAATAAAAAAACATTTTACCAAGAAACCCAGCAAAAAAGCAAAATAAAAATAAATAATTGTAATACATCACAACCCCTGCAAAATAAAGAGAACAAGAGAGTAAACCCTGCAAAGGAGAGAGCAAGAGATTACTAATAATTAATACTGCTCTCAGCCGAAGCATCTGCTCGACTAGAAAAAGAATCAAAGCATGGACTGAACTATCTTCGGTTAAAAGGAAAATGAAGGGAAGAAACTGCAAACATAAGTAATGTGATAAAATCTTTCAAAGAAAAGAAGAGAACAAGAGATTACTAACAAAAATAGAAGAAATGTTAAATAGTGATTCCTCATATCTCTATTGACATAAAGCGAAAGAGAAACACAATTCATAGTAGCCGTAATTTTGAGGTGAAGAGGTGTAATGTTTGACTGATGACTGATAAGGAGAAGGAATGTGTCGTGTGAGATAATGGAAGTTTTTAGGTGAAGGAGAGAGGAAGAAACGACGGAACGACAGGTGTGTCAGCTGAAAACTAATAGGAAGGTGTAGAGAAGATGAAAAGATGAGTGGAATAAAGTCTGAATGCTGACGTCAATTAGTATTTGCATAGTACGTATTTTAATAAAAAGATTATTTACTTAACTGATGTGGCAAATAAGGAGGAGCTCTCCTTCTTCGTAAATTGTTGATGTGACCTCTCGTTCCCTCTTTTTTTTTTTTTTTTTTTTTTTATTTTAAACAATAGACTAAAAAAATGAAGTATATAGCTTTGAATGATCTATAAGAGAAAAACGGGAAAAAGAAAATTAAAAAGTAAACAGAACACATGTCGATCCCACATTAATCTTGCTAAATGTCTATGTGGGTGATTGTAGTAGATAGATTCTGCTCTCTTTTGTTACATAATATTTAAAACTTGAACACAACACACTGCAAGGTTCTAAGTTTTCTCTCCCCAAACAGTATTATGAAGACTCTCAGAGCAGAAGGCTTATACTGGTGTCTATCCCTAAAATGAGGATAAAAATAGCTACTTCAAAATATTTCTTACAAATGAAATTCCTATCCCTATTATTTTTTTAGGGATATAAGCAGATCAAGATCCCTATTTCATGGATGACGACTATTCATCGCCCTAAACATATTTAATGGTTAAAAATTATAGGGATAGAGATGTCACTTTGAGTGAAATAATAAATATTTAATATGTATAAATAGGGTTGTGAGGTAGAATATGTATTATTTAATATTATTTGAAATGTTATAGGGATAATGATATGGATGGTGTTGTAGAAGTTTTGAATTGCGATCAGTAAAATAAGGATATGTATTATTTTAGTGATAAAATTTTTAGGCGTCACGAATCGCTCTAACAGTCTCAAGTATCTAGTCTACAATCCTTGAAACTTCTTGGTGTTAGAGCAACCATAATGAAGCATTTTTAGCCATATTCTTTATGTACTTTTGGCAGATCAGAGTAATCCTTCTCATAAAACTAAAATAATGATAGGTAGGTAGAGAATGTTTTTTTTTACTTTTCTACTCCATTGTCTCTTTTTGGAGAGACAAATAGACAATGCTCTCCCAAAAAAAAAAAAGCGCCAAAAACCTCTGTTTTTAGTAAAAGCCTCTGTTTTTTGGGCTATATTATATTTATTAAGATTATATGTTTACAAGAATAAAAATAGTTTCAATTATTAAGAAAATTTAGTTAAATTTAGGATTAAAAAAACATGCTATTAATATTTAATATTATTTTAATCAATAGATTATAACCATTACAACATCACATCACACACGATTAATCTCTATCATCCTTCTATATTAACACCATTACAACATCACATCACACACAATTTATCCCTACAATCCTTCTATATTTATCCTCCACTCATCTTTCTCCACATCACTCAAACATCAACAATTATAGGTGAAGTTTTTGTATAGCAACAGACTCACGTGAAAGACACACTACGCTACGTGACGATCCGAACCACACGATTAAGTCACAGAATGAAATCGCATGACAGAGATCATCTTGACGCAGCCACCTCACTCACAGTCAGACACACTCACGCAAAAACTTCTAATTATAGGGCTTCTCTCAATATCATCATTAGGGCCGCTCTTAATTCGCTTGGACTATTCATTAAAGATCAGACGCTTGAATGATTGATGTAAAGTCGCACAACCCAAGAAAAGAAGAACTTTTGATCCAATAAAAAGTTTATTGCTTTTTATTTTCTAGATAGATTATGTTTACGTTACCAAAGAAGATGTGTGTTTTAGAAAATAAAAAAAATAAAAAAGATAATTGTTATAAAGAATAGGAGTGGTGGAGAAATTGTCAAAAAAGATAATTGGATTGGTAAATTGTATAATAAAAAAAAAAAAAAAAAAAAAAAGCAAAAACATTATAAATAATGAAATTACTCTTGTCACATTTAAGTACTTCAATTACACTATCAAATAAATCAATTAAAAAAACCCATAAAAATATTTTAATATTAAACAAATCCATTAAAACAAAATCAGAAAACGTAAAAAAAAAAAGAATAATCGCCTAATAAAATAACAATTTATCTTTTTTGGCCGTATATTCAATCAATTGTACTAAATGTCAATTAATATAAGAATTTTATGATTTTTAACCATTGTTAAAAAAAATGTTAATTTTTTTATGAATATAACGGCCTTCAACCCTTTCCGTTCCCGCCCATTTCCCATTCTCGAAAGCGCGCGGCCACAGAACCATGTCCGGTGCCGGCGCTAAAAGTTCCTCCGCCTCAGGCCACCGTTCAACGCCGCTTACCGACGCCGAAATTATCCTCATAGCCCAACAGCATGACCGGCAACACCATTCCTACGCCGTACAAACCACCGCAACATCACTCACACTCCCGCCATTTCTGCAATCGGAATCATCCCACCAAACCCTGCTCTCCTACCTCAACAAACGCGCCACCAAATCTTCCAACTCCTCTTCTGCCGTCTTCGAGTACGTCTCCGCCTTAATAACCCTTACCTCTCTCCATTCATCACTTTCTTCTCTGTTACCTTCTCTTTTCCACTCCTATATTTCTTTATTCACATCACGCAAAATTCCACATGATAAAAACTCACTTTCCACTCTTCAGCTTTTCTCCACTTACCTCGACGATATTCCAGTTTCTGAGTTACTTCCGAGTGTTGATGTAATTGGCTCTTATGCCTCAGAAATGGTTGATCCTGAAGATGCACAGTTGCTAATTATTCTCCCCAAATGTTTAGAATTAATTAGAATTTCAAATGAAGTCGATAAACCGAACGATATTGTGAACTCAGTAATTGATAAGATTGTTAGTTGTGAGTGGGATAAGGTTTTGTTGTGCAAAATCGTGGAGTTTTTCCGTGATTTTTCATTTATTGATCAAGGGAGAAAGAGGGAGTTTTTGGACAAGGTTTTCAATAGGATGAGGAAAGTGGATTTGCAGGACATACCTGGTTTGGTGCACCAGTTGTTAGTGTTGGCTTCAAAGGGTTTTAATAAGAAAGAAGTGATTGAAGGAATTGTGTTGTATTTTGGGGATAAAGAGCAGGGAAGTCTGGATTGATTGTAAAACAGATTGAAGGGACTGTGTTGCTTCAAGTGAATTTTGAGTGAAGCAAGATCCTTCTTTAGGAAATGAAATTCTGGGCTTACTGAAGTCAGATTCTAGGGCATTTAATCGTTTTACAGTTGCTGTTTTGTTGTCCGTTGCTAGAGTTCGGAGATTTACTGAGAGTGCTATTGGGGTTTTGAAAGGAGCAGTAGTATCAGCTTATAAGGATTACAAGCTTGCCAAGTAAGTCCTTTTTCATGCTTCAATATGGGATTCTGTTAACTCTGCGTTAGCTTATTTAAAGTAGTGTCATTTTCATGCAGAGCTTTACGTCAACCATTAGAGGTTCTTACACTTGGTTTGCTGTGTAGTATCAGTGTACGCTTGGATTTACCGCAATTGGCAAGGCATTTGATTTTTCCTAGATTTAAGTTCATGAGATGTCACTTGCTTTAGATTTGTTGTTCTAAAGTTGTAATTTTGTGTAGTGCATACTGCAATAAGATGTTGAGGCAACAAAACAATTGTCTGTGTTATTTTTCATCGTTGATCTTGAAATGCTAAGTAGATTCAATTCAAGAGCAAAAAGCTAAACTTGCATTAAGTTAGTCCATACCAAATATTATACTGCATTCACTGGGGTGGGGATGTTTTTAAATTTTTCATTCATAGATTGATGAGTGTAGCTGATTTGAAATGTTACCCAACTGACATTGCTGTCTTGTGGTATAGAGATTGCAAATGGCTTCCAGAAGAGTTAAAGGAAGAATATCCGAGGATTGCTCGGGCAATGGAGAAATGCATAATTAGAGCTGTAATTCCCCTCGACTCCCCTCATCTATTTTTCTGTTTCGTTTGTAAGAATAGAAGCTACAAAGATTACACTTCACAACAATTGACAATTATACTGATTCATTTTCTCATTTTCTGTCTGCACACTCAGATAATCAAACCAGTGATTAACCATCTTATATACATAGTGAAAAATCGTTTGCAAGTTTTATACAATGCCTAACTAGAAATGATTTCCCAATGACTATATAAGTCATTTTGCATATTGTTTGGCTTCCTTGTTAATGGTGATTATTTGTTTCAGGTTAATGAGAGTAATTACGGGAGAGAGCATACAATTCCGAGCATTGTGCATTTGGCATTTGGATTGCTTGAAGGAGTGGAAGAGGGAAGCATGAAAGAGTGTCTGAAATCTGATGGTCTGCTTGGTATTGAGGAACTGGGTAGTCAGATGCTAAGATCTTTATTTGAAGTTCATGACATGGCTAGAAAGGAGGTCAGCAACTGAATTCTCTGTACATGGATGATGAATAATCTAACATAGCTGAAGTTGATCTTTTCTTTGTACTTTTCTTGTGTTATTATTCGAGTTACATGTATGCAAAGAAAACAGCAATCCATATACCAAAAACATCATATATTATGTTAGATCAGTGTTCTTCAGAAAGTTCTGGGCCAACTTGGTGGTCTTGCATTCATTATGTCATTAGTATTACTATGATTTGTATCTTTTGTCAAAACCTGAGTAATCGCTATATGATTTACAGCCAAAGTGTACTTTTACAGCGTTTTCTATAATTTGCAAAATGCATTCTGTAATAACTGATGTTAATCCTGCTGTATTGTGAAGGTGATCGAGCAATGCAAACTTCGCATCCTTTCTTTGAAGCCTGAGTGTGCCTTATCCATTCTAAGGTATATGAGATTCTTGATTGTAACACTTTTGATAATGAGTTGTTTACTCAAAAGAGTATCAACCCTTCTGTAGACTGCTTGGACATCTCAGTGAGAGTCATCCATACCCGATGTTGGATCATGTTGTGCATCTGAAAGAGTTGTTGGATTATTTCACCTATATTCATGCCAAAATCTCCTCATGCCTTGTATCTGCTTTAGTGTCTCTTACTAAATTCAGCCCTGATCTTCAGGTATGCATTTCCTTTGTTTCAGCGAAGTTCTCGTTTTAAAGACCAATTCAGAAAGTACCATGATACATCACCACGTGAAGGGAGGGTGTACTTACACTGTGTCACACATTAGGCTACTTATACTACCTTTAAAAGAATGAAGGAAAATACAAACTATTACTACTATTCCAGTGTTATTGGATGTCTACTCTATTTCTACTGCTTGTCCATGCTGGCAAGAAAAATGTTTTTGCTTAAGTTTTTAGGGAGATGATAATTTCTCAAACTCATTAAATCATTAAAAAAAAAAAAATTCTCTCTTTCCTCCAACTCTTTCTTCTTTTCAGACCTTATTTCTTTCCTTTTTTGTGTGGATATTTTCAATGATGCAGGACTATTCTATTTTAGTTTTAAGGAAGGCTATGTTTAGCCGAGAAGATTCAGTCCGTGTGGCTGCAACCGAGTCAATTATAAAGATGATTTTGGCAGAAAAACAAATTAAAGGAGATGGACAATTTTCTTGTCAAGATTCAAGCAGCCAAGCCAGTAGCAGCCAGCAGGCTGCAATTCCCTGTACAAACTGGGCTAATCTCTTCCGAGAGTTCAGTGGATTATTCCAGCGGTGCCTACACCAGAATGTAAGTATGTTCGATATTTTACGCTTTCTCTGTTTGTGTTGTATGGTGTAATTTGGATCTAGGATTTTTGTAACAGATTTATTTGGATGTCATCTTTTTTGTATTCATGTGTTTTTTATTTTCCTGTTGCACACTTGTATACCAGGCAAATGTAAGAAATGCACTGTATCACGGACTAATGAAGATTGTTTTGGCGGAACCAGCAGCTGCTGGAGCTGTTTTTGAACTCCTTTTACCTCACTTTCTACAATTTTACACTGTGGTAATTTTCCACAAGATTATGTTCAGGGTGTTGTTTCAGAACTAGTAGAATTTATCTTTTCTTTTATGCATCACCATGATGCTAGTAATAGTAATTTTGTCATTTCAGGATGCAGATATTCCATTGGATATCCGTCGTTGCATTAAGCTTGATAGCAGTAAACGTTACATCGAAGAGCCATTGGACTCCCTTTTTTCTTGCATCTCTTGGATTCTTCTACTTCAGCCCGCGGATAAAACTGACGGTCAACCAGAATCATGGGCTAGCTTTGGATTCTCTCTCACACAGGAGAACGAGGTACTTATCATTTATGTAATGTTGATGATCCTTGACTTTTATCACTCTAAAGTTTACTTCTTCCAATGATTGCAGCCTGGAAGACAATTCTCAAGACAGTCATTGTCTGATGCTGTGTTAAAAGTTCGGAAATTTCTCAGGAATGCGAATTTAGAAGGTGGTGGAGTGACAACTTTTCATTACTCGCTTCAAAGAATAAGTTCTTATTGGGGCTCTTATCCATTTTTAAGAAAATTCCGTTGCTTATTTTTCTTGTTCATTTGTATGTCAGATCAGGCTTGGTGGGGAATATCCAAGATACAGACACGACAACTCTAGAAGAAGATAAACGAGAAAAAAGTAGATTCAATGCTTTGATTTATCTGGGGATTAGTGAAGTTATGCTGAATATCATTGTTAATGAGGTAAAAAATGCAAATGATGCCAAGAAAGTGGATTTGGAAAATGAAGTATTTGACTACATCCGTATCCACGAGTACTTAGAGAAGTGCGCGCACTTCCAGGCAGGTTACTGGAATGCGAGTAGGTTCTTCTATTCGATCTACCGCCAAGGATACTTTTGAGAAGCTTGATCCAAGCAGCTCTAAAATTTCTCATGAAAGAGTTCCTCTTTGGCTTCTTCATCCATCTCATGGCTATTGCAAATAGCATTACAAGCTTCAAAATCGAAATTCTCTACCTTAAATACAGCTTCTGAGAACCATTCCCAGTCCTCCAGTCGAGCTCCACCTAGGCAAACTAAAATTATTTCTTTCGTGCTAAATGCTTGCTCACAGATATTGGGATTTTTGTCTTATGTAGAAAAAGATGATCCAGTAAACAAGTTCATTTACGGAGATATTGAATCATTGGGACCTCCTTTGCTGAAGCTAGTTTGTTGGCTTAAATCCGGTGTAAATTCTCTGGCAAGTCAGAAGAATGAAGCTAAGAAGAGAAAAGGCGCTGATTACAGAAGGGAGCATATTCATATTGCTCTCATGTGCTTGAAAAAATTGTTGGGTTTTTTCTTGCATGGTCCTGAATTGGGAGGCCTGATAAAAAACTTGGTGTCCACAGTTGAAATTGATGCGGTAGATCATCAAAGTATGAGCATCAGTGAAATGTTTGTCATGAATATAATGAAGCCATTGCTCCTGGACCTTCTCAAGGTTTCTTTCTTCCGTGAAATTGAGGTTGGTACGCCAGAATCATAAATGTTCTTGAATCAATTTTAAATCAATTTTTTCACGACTATAGTTAGGTATGTCCATCCACCTTAGAAGCCCTACAGTTTGCATTCTACTTGCTATTGTACTGATGTAAATACATTTTATTTGTGGGCATTTTGCGTGTTTTCTTCTGTTATGAATACATAGCTTTGTCCCATGCCGAGCTTGAGAATGACATCTACATTTTTTTCTCAAAATTCATGTCCAGTGAAGCTACAATGCAATCTGTCTCAGGCCTAATTTTATTTATTTATCATCATTGAGTAGCACTTCAGGCATGAGGGAAAAGTTGTACATTGTGCCGTTGATGAATATAACTCTAGGTCTGCTTTCAATTTCAAATTTTGTCCTCATATTGACAGTGTTCAGTTACTACAATTCATTATACAGGCAAGGACAAAAGTGAACTTTTTCGTTGTATATTCATCAAGACCTCATCTTTCTTTCATGGTATGTTTCTACGCTAAATTGCGTGCAATATACTGTCTGATGTATGGCGTTTATTTTCAGATTGCCTGTGATATAATGACGATGATTGGTGACCAATTGGTAGCTGAATGTGATAAACTCTCTGGAGAGTGGGTTCTACAAATCTGCAAAAGCTGTCATGTCGAAAATTCCAAAACCGCAAAATGTTTGGTTTCTCTTGCTATTAGTTTTAGTCCACCCCCAGCAGACTTGGAAATTGCTCAAGCAATGGCTTCAGAAGTTCAGACAGTCATGTCAGACGAGCAAATGAAAACATCCGAAACATATGCTGTTGTAAACAAAGAATCTTGGGCTGCAATAATCACTTGTATACTGCAGACGACTGAATCAAGAATTGCTGGAATGAGCTGGATCATAAATAAGTTGAAGGCTTACTCTACTTCAGCTAAAAGGGTTTTATCTCTAGACGAAAACCGTAACGTTCTTTCTGGATTGGCATTGGAAGAGGCTCTTTACTCTAGAGCAGAAGCTGTTGTAAAGGTCTTGTCTTCCTTTGTGCTGATGAACCTCAAGGGTATGTATTCTCACATTTATCCGGGAAAATTTCATCACATGGAGTCTTCGTTGGTTCAGACCGTCACATGTATTTCAAGTCTACATTTGACGGTGCAATGAAGACTCCCTGTAATAGAATTTGATGTTTGATACGTTTATCTCTTGTTTTAAGCGGTTGAAATGACTTCATTGCACGAAAAACTCGTGCAGATCCCCAAGCAGAGCATTTAGTTAAATTGTGTGCCAAGTTTTACAAAGATTTGGCTCAAATGTCTAAGCTTCGTATTGCTACTAAAGGTAACAAGCAAGCTTTACCTAGCCTTAAGTTCCAGAAGCTCGTGGAAATCACGTGCAAGCAGTTGACAGCTCCTTTATATCGCTTCATGGATCAGATGCAAAGGTATGTATAAAATGCAGTTTTGTGTAAATTTGTAATGCTTTGAAATCTATGGACATTATATATAAAAACTATGCAGAATCAACAACAAGACAGAAACACAAACACGAAGGCAACGACAATCATGAACAAAATCAAAAGAGAGAACAAATGCATCCCTGATATGATCTTTCAGATAGAAGACTATGAAAGATATCTTATCCAGCTTAGCAAAGCAACCAAAGTAAATTTACTGAGGCATGCTAAACGGAGCACTGCACGAGATTTCAAGATAATGGACTCGAAAGAGTCCGCCAGAGAACAAGAACAGGCTCTAAACAATGAACCAGATGATGATGATAATAATAATTCCATTAATGCCTGTTCCTCTCAAGGTTCTGGTGACGAAGAAGGAAACGGGGTGGTGAAAACGTCATCTTCGCCTGAATCCGGGGGTACTATTCCAGTGGCAGATGAAGTAGAGGAAGAAGATGAAAACGAGCTTCCAAATGCGAAAAGATTGAGGACTAACATTGTAGTTGAGGACTCGTCTTCAGACGAAGCAGAGACAGGCGAGAGTTTGGCTTTCTAATCTTTTCGAGACAGATTAATTAATGGATAAAACAATATCAGGATTCTTGGAGTTTAACTCGAGCAGCCGCAATCGATCTAATCTAACCAGCTTCGATCATGATGGTTGCAGCTGAGCTCAAGCTCGAGCTTGAGCTTGAACTGAGTGAGGAACATTACGGCTACAATCGTTGTCACACTCGTTACGGGCATTATCGTTGTTGTGTCACTCGGGAGAATATCCCATATCATTATTATTCGGGAGCATATGACCAATCATTTGTTTTAATTTGTTTTGTTTTTGGTTGGACAAATAATTAGTCTCAGTTTAATCACGTAGAGGCCCCACTTATGATCTCTGCTTTTCAGGAATCCAAATGGAGGATTCTTTCTCTAAGGCAAATGTATTAAAAATTTTATCTGTTTCTTCTTGTCTTGTTATTATGACTAAAGCTCTAAATATGTCTTACAAAACGGGGGCGTATAAAAGGAATATCTTTTCACACAAATTTTTATCTTACCACATGTAATTTTTTTCCCAATTTCGCCTTATTTTTTTTTTTTACGCGCGTTCATTTCATTAAAGTTTGGTGGAATATGACACATTATATCCATCTTGAAATATGGTCGAATATACGTGTTGAGAGAGTCTGTTGGTTGATTCTGACCATATTTTAGGTAGAATGTTTGAAGTTTTCCAAACTCATACATAGTCAGAGCATCATTCTGACCAATATTGAGTCCGGAATACTCTACACATTCAAACTAGAATTGAGTCATGATAACAACAACAATATAAGAGCACCACTGTTGACTCTAACTGAATTTCAGACAGAACATTAAAAGTTTTTTGTACTCAATTTTAGTCAGAATGTCTCTCTGACCGGTATTGAGTATGAAAAACATTCAAAATTCTGACTAGAATAAAATCAGTATAATGATCGTATTCTGACTCAAATTGGGTCAGAATGGCTGCTGTGTGAATTGACCATAAATTGGCCAGAATAATATATATTTTCCGGACTCGTTTACGGTCAGAATGACAGGCGTGTGAAAAATCCAAACGAAGCCCACTCTCGGCTCTTGGTAAGTGTAAAACAACATTTGTGTGAAAAGATAGTCCCGTATAAGGATACCCAGATTAAAATATGCTTTATTCCCTTAAAATAAATAAATACTATTTCTAGATTAAACAATAATGTACCGAACTTTGGATTTAAGTAACAACAAGTCCTATTCAATGAGACAGAATTTGATGCTATTGGGATTCTCCAAATTTGTTTTTTTTTTTATTTTATTTTAATTATATTTGTATCCACTAGTTTGCTGGTAGTGATCCAGTGGTTGACTGGTGTTCTTCTAGAGGGCGTCCGGTTGTAATCCTTGTTTCGGTGTTATTAATAATATATCTTTCGTTTCGAAAAATAAATGAGACCGAGATTGGCTATGGTGGTAGTTTCCATATTACCCCAGAAAGCCAAGCCGGTGGTATTTAGGTTTTGGTGATGAAGAAAATGGGGTGGCGAAAACGTCATTGCCCGAATCCGAGGGTATTTTAGTGGCAGAAGATGAATATGAAAATGAGATTCCGAATGCAAGAAAGATTGAGGACTAATTGTGTAGTTGAGGACTCGTCTTCAGATGAAGCAGAGACATGCGTGAGTTTAGCTTTCTAATATTTTGTAGATGATACATAGACAGGGACGGAACCAGGAAACGGTGGTTGGGTGGGCTAATGGACTATATTTATATGGTCGTGTGAGTTAGATTAAAACAACTAATTATGTTGGATTGATTTATATAAAGTTTTTAATATACCGAAAATAAAAATCGGATAGGCCGCCCCTACCCTAGCCAAGGGCTAGTTCCGTCCATGACAACTTGATCGTATTTTGTCTATTTACATTACTAGCAAAAGACACGTGTTTAACACTTGTTTCTCTAAATATAAAATATTTAAAAGACCAATGCTATTGCATTAGGGGATAAAAGTTTGTTAGATGAGTTATGCATGTTAAGTTTTATGCTGCAATCAGCGGTAAGGGGAGTTTGTATCGCTGAAATTTTATTGAGTAGAATTAATAGGCACTTAATCAATTAAGTTGTGTTTTAAAACAATCACAAACACTTGTAAATTTCACAAAATTAATCACCACACTTAAAATTTTCAAAATAAATGCTTATTTTGGTTAACAAACAAGACCTAAGTTGTGCAGCATGTCATATGTAATTTGGTAAGGTTGAATGGATAAGGAGCTCGGTCGTCGTCCTCAAATGAATGACATGCAAGACAAATAAAATGCCTGGAGGCTCGGAGTTGTTTCTACGAGAAAACTCTCTGCGCTCAAATAAGATGTGAGTAGAGATTTGTAAGAAACTTGGATGATTATGTAGGCAGTGCTACACTATGATATAGAGTTGGATTGTTGGAATAATGCATTCATACGTATAAGTTACATAAAGTGGCTGAGATCATGCAATCGTGTCGGTAAGCATTTTTCAGGGTAGTTATCAAGCAATCCGTTCAATGGCCACCATGAGCACGAGGAGTTGCTCGGCGCTGGACTGTTTAAAAATATCGTTACTTGACTATAAGTATGAGACATAAATGTCTTGTCAACTTGAATTAGCCTATTTAGACTAAGTGAGGACGAATGTATAAATAGTTAACCTAATCCTTTATGACTCAATTAGCGCTACAAGACCCGGTGTTTGTGGGCGTTACAATTGGCATAAGAGCCAGCTACCAGACGTAACTAAGTGTCACACCGTGAGAGACGGTGATGCCACCTCTAGAATCCTCTAGTAAGAATGAGTCTGGGACAAGATCGACGGTGGGGCCACCTCTAGAATACTCTAGTAGGAACGAGTCTGGACAAATTCTTGCGTTACAATTGGCATCAGAGCCAGCTACCAGACGTAACTAAGTGTCACACCGTAAGAGACGGTGGGGCCACCTCTAGAATCCTTTAGTAAGAATGAGTCTGGGACAAGATCGACGGCGGGGCCACCTCTAGAATGCTCTAGTAGAACCGAGTCTGGGACAAATTCTTGCGAGTACCCTTGTTGCTTATATAGGGGGAAGAATGTGACATCCCACATTCGGGTGGATAATGTGTTATCCCACATTGGGAATGTGAGAGAAGCATTACCTCAATATAAATGTGAGACATAAAATTCTTTCGACTCGGGTTAGCCTTTTTCGACCAAGTTAAGCAGAGGGACGCGATCTAGTAGATTAACCTGGATCCTTTATGTCTCATTCATTTTATGCACTGGGGCGCGAGGGTTTAAGGCGTACAATACCCCACTCCAAAAAAAAAAAAACAAAAAAAACTTAGCAATAAAGATTACAAAACATAGACGATCATCAAAAAGATGTGATAGTAAATTAAAAGATTATTTGATACTTGTACATATTAGTTTCCAGGTTGAAACAAATTCCAAAGGAGTACCATTCCAGCCCGTAGTCAAGCATCTACCATCTGTTTCTATGTGTAAACCATTTACTGATGTATCAAGCAACAACTTTGCTTGTGACAATGTAGAAGGGTCAACTCTGTTTCCACAAAGCCACATTTCTCAAAAAGAGCCCTCAAAAACTTGCTTTCTCATATCTATAAGTCCTCTCTGTACCTTCACATGTAATGATATTTCTTATTCTATCTGCAAAGATACCTTCTTCAATGAGCTTCCTAGACGGGTGATTCTCGAAATTCATCATAAGCCCATCAAATATACCGCTGATATAAAACAGAGTTTCAACGAATCTTTCAACGAAATCCGGTGAATTTATATTTGTGTCTATTTCATTTAGCACCATTAAACAAGGGTCAAGCTCCTTGATTTCATTTATCAATTTTATCAATTCATTTGGCCAAGCAAGCACACTCCAAAGACACAATGATGAGTAAATTACCAATGTTTCATCATCTTTCACTTGGAACATTTGATTCTTGATTTCTTTAAGGTCAGACAATACAACCATAAACATTAAAGGAACATTCATTGTCTCAGCAAAAGCAGATAACCATTTTCCTGTTTCTTCCAGTAGTTCATTCGAGGTTCCGACCGCAGTTATCTTGAGAAGTTCAACAGGGCAGTCATATCTCACTGCAAGAGCTTGAATCAAAACCGTCCAATGCGACCCGTTTTTTATTCTTAAATCAATCAAATGAATCCTTGTGGATGAAGCTACATTATCTAAAATGGATTGGACACTTGTATATTGACATACAACTGATGCTGAAAATCGTTGCTCCCCAGATATCCAAGCAGGTTGAAGAGCATTCAAAGTCTGCGTTACATCCATCGGTTTCCTACTTTCTTGATCTGCAATATCATCTATTGTAATAAACCCCAATTCTTGATTTATTTTTTGTTGAAGGGCCTGAGCAAAATAATAGACTATTCTTTGAAGGGGAGTCCCTGTTTTTGAACCGGAATTCTGACACCTACAGAGTAAGTTTCTTGCAGAAAAAAACCTCTTTTTGTCTATCTCTTCAGCAGCAACTTGAAGTGCCATTGCAATTTCAATTTCTTCCTCAAAAATGCTTTGATGGGCTTTCGACGGAGGAATGGAGAAAACAATATCAAGATTCTCGGAGTTTAATTCGAGCAGTCGGGATCTTACCAGCTTCATGATGGTTGAAGCCGAGCTCGAATTCTGGCACGGTGGTTGTGGATCTGGATCGTTTTCTTTTAAATGCAAACGTTTCGTTTTTGTACCGTACAACTTGAGAAGTTCGAATGGGGTCGAAACCACAAGTGGGGTTTCGATTTCTGCTTTGAAATCATAGAAATTGTTGTCTTGAGTAGGAACCATATTGTATCCTCCTTCAAAAGCATAGAAAATGTTGTCTTGAACAGGAACAATATGATTGCATTCTCCATAAAAATCATCAAAGAAGATGTTCTCTTCAGTAGAATACATGTTGCATAAAACTCAAAGAAAAAGCTATGAAGTAGAATTTTGCGTGATTATTTTCTTGGATGAAGAAGCTCAAGCTTTTTGTTCACTTTTTATATCAAGCCGATACACTTTAATTGGTCAACTTCGAGTTTGAATTTCTTGTCTCTCTTTAAAATAAGCCGATGGGGAGTGATAGAGCTACTCCCTTAAGTCTACACAATTTTTACACCATCATCATCTCACCACATGTTTTTCACTTGTAAAAGAAATTTAAAAAAATTGAAAAAATCACAACCACAAGATTATGTTGGGAGTAAAAATGGTGTAGACTTGAGGGAGTAGATCTATCATTACCCTAAGCGGATATACTAGGTCAATGTTTTGAGTTTGAATTTCGTGTATCTCTTTACGATTAAATTTTTTTTGTTTTTGTGTGTAATCATCAAACAGTAAAACTAAATTTTTTTTATTTAAAAATTTGTTTTAATTGGGTCTTCGGAGCTTAAAAGTATATTTAGAACAACAAAATTTTATTTTTTAACAATAAAACTACATCATTTTAATATTAAAAAAAATTCATCGATCTCGATGGGATAACGTGACCCCTTTATATTACATAGATCCGCCCCTGAGCACAATGATGAATGATCTATACTTTTCAATAACCTAAATGGAGGGCACCACATACAATCTATCATGGCGTCACAATTTTGAAAAAATTCGAGTTTGTAGAGATTTCGACTTCTTTAGAGTCAAGTTTTATACACAAATTCGATTTTGAAGAAATCAAATTTACGCGTTAAAAGTAGATTGAGTGTTGTGCTATCAACATTGACCGTTACCCATAATGGTGGGTTTAACAAAAAGTTTAGATGGCTTCTATCGGTACCACGAAAATACTCACGGCACCCTATAAATCACTCTTAGCACCACATTGAATATTTTTATTATTTTGAACACCATAGAGTCAGTGGCACTGATGTCCATTTGCGGTACGAGCGTCACTGAAACTGATGTTGGTTTTCAATCCAAACGTCAGTGACAGTGACTTTACAGTTATAAATGGTTATTGGTGTAAAACGCCGACTCCACCGACGTTGTGAAAAAAAAAAGCGTTAGTGATTCCGACGCGCTTAATATGGTGCCAAAAAATGATTTGGTGGTGTGAAAAGTAAATAAAAATTATAAAAAAGTCTAATAGTAAAATGTTGGTCTTAATAAAACTCATAAAAGTTTAAATCTTTAGAAAAGATTATACCCATTGGAGCAAGATGACTAGGCAAAGGTTTTTACTTAAAAGTATTGTCTAAATGAACCGGTTGATTCCATGCAAACCTTTTTTTTTTTTTTTTTTTTTTTTTTTTTTTTGAAGTTTGTCTGTAGTAGAGAAAAAATTATGTGTAGTGCGTTCATATTATAAAACTATAAAAGGTTTATATGTAGAGAAAAAATTATACGAACAAAATGTTTATACATATATATATAATATGATTAGGGCGGGCTTGCTCTGGTCACCCCATGTCGGAAGTGACACGGACCGCTCATCTTTCAAGAGACTCAAGAAACCGTCGACCTCAAATGTACCGCTTAGCTATGCGCACATCACCGGCAATGGGGCATCTCCCTTCAAGGCCGAAACCTTTTGGGCTTCTACTTTCAAGGGAGAACCTTCCATAATTATCCCAGTTGAAGGCTTGAAGCGGAGAAAGTTCTGGCGGCCGGTTTCCAGCATTCACTCATCGAAAAATTTTCTCAGGGCAGGCCACCACTCGATAACGTCAAAAAAAATTTCGTTGTCCAAAATTTCATCGGTAACTACGCATTAGGTCTTCTTGACAATAAGCATGCTTTGATTGGTTTTCAACATGACATAGACTATATTCGTTTATTTTCGAAAGCTTCCTGGCAAGTGGGTAACAAGAACATGACGGTTTTTAAACGGACTGTTGATTTTCATGTTGATCGGGAACCCTCCATAATCCCAGTTTGGATCTCCCTCCCCAAATTGCCGGTTCATGTCATGAACAAGGATTTTATTTTTAGTGTAATGCAATCGGTTGGAAAGCCCTTACGCATTGATGCAACTACGGCTGAACTACGTAGACCATCATTGGCTCATGTTCAAGTTGAAGTTGATGTTCTGAAAAATCTTCCAAACCGCATATGGATCCAAAGGAAAATGGTGATGGTTTTTGGCAACCTATCATTCCTGAAGGCTCTCGGCCCGCTCATTGCACTCATTGTTGGCACATGGGTCACAATAAAGATCATTGCATTGTCAAACATCCGAAATTGACCTCTTTGAATAAATCTACTACTAGTCAACCGGCACCATGCGGTGAAAGCTTCCGTGGAACAACCAAAGCCCCCTGATGCACAAGTCAATGCGGACAAAGGAAATGACAAATTTGAGCATTCTGTTATCGTAGGCTTGGTTTCTACACCATCCACAAGCAATACTCAATCGAATAGCAATGATCTTTGAGTTTGTAAGGGTACAAGACAAATAATAAAAGAAGACCAACAAAGACTCAAGAATCGATACAGCTTATAGAAGAAGAACCAATGGGGAGCCAATTAAGGATTCAAAGACCCACATAAAATATACAAGACGTCTCCAAGGCGGCTAACTCGAGATCCAAAGACAACACAACAAGAGTTATCTTCACCTCCCCAAACGAATACGATCACCAAGCAAGCGGATTCTTCAATGGACAAAGATAAAGAGCCTTACACAAAATTTGAAGGCATAAATGCAGTAAAATCAAGAAAAGAAAAACTACTCTTCGGATATCGAACACGATACATTTGAACTTGAAAGAATTCATATAATGGACCGGTAGGCGATCGAGGAAGAAAATAATCGTTACATTGAGGATTACTTTGAAAGTAAGAAACTCGGTTTGTGATTTTTAGAAAGATTTATAATGCAGATTCTCTAAGAATGAAGTCAAATGTACGGGCAAAATTTATTTGTTATGAGGTCAATCTTACGGCAAAATTTATTTGTTTGTTTTTTTACGGCAGAATATGACGAAAAGATCTGTACAATTGTCGACTGTGGCCGGACTGAAAGGGAAGAAAAGATTAAAAAAAGGCAATAATGTAAGGGAGTTTGATACTTTTATTCCTGGATTAAACGATTAAAGTAACTTTAATTGAGGTTCGGCTTAATATTGACCTTTGTGATGAATTAAGTAAACTTTAATTGAGGTTCGGCCTTGCAAACGCAACTTTGCGTTATCATTGAAGGGTCCATGATAAATAATAACATAAATAATATATTGTATCAGAACGAGTGTGAAACCATAAATTTTTATGTGAAATATCTTTTAATTTGTAAATGTATTTTCGTCTTTTTTAAAATGGATATTTGTTTATAAGGACTAGTTTGAGTACTTAATTAGGCAGTTAGGACACACTTAAATCTTATTTGGTTATAAGTACAAAATAATAGTTCTCGGACAAAATTAACCTCATATGTTTACACGATTACTTTTTCAGTTCCATGGAGAAAAAAGCCAAGATACTGTTGCTTCGCTTAGTCGTCGGTGCTATTGCCGGAAGTAAATTTCGGTCTAAATACCAGCATCCAAAGCTTCTTTAATGGCGCCATTTTCACCAAACGTCAGTTGCGGTCCACATTCTCGGCTTCTTACTATACATTCTCTGAAAACCATCCCAATTATTTAGGACCACAGAACCAACTCCACTTCCCCTGCTTCCTCATCAAATCCAATTACTTCCGTGGGGTTGTGGTGCTTCCGGCCAATTAGCAGGTGGATTGAAGAAATAAGGATATACCCATCTTCTTTACCTTTGATTTTGGTGCCTATTCTAACTTTTCTCCATAGCATTTGAATTCACTGAAAAGGAAGATGATAAGGAAGAATCCCTGAACATGAAGAGTTAGATGAAGATGAAGATAGGCACTTCGATGGAGAATGCCGCTTGATTGCCCCAGAAAAAGACCTTCTTGGCCGCTGAATTATATTATTATTATTATCATTACTCTTCGTTTCCACTTCCACATGAGAAAAAGCTCCAAATGGGATAATTTTCTTGGTTATCGTATTCGATTTACCACATTCTTGCTATGCAATTGCAGCCTCTCTGTTTTCTCCATTTGAGCTAGCGGATTTTGATAAACAAAGTCTTGAGACATGCCCGTGAATTCTTGAGCTTTTGGGTTAAAACAAAAGACTGCTTCATCGATTTCAGTTTCTTGCTCCAACTTTTCTTTGGATTGTTATGAACGAAACTCCCAAATTCATCAGAACTACTGGTGGACCATTGAAAGAAAAACTCTGAAGGATTAAGTTCACAACTAACCGTGCAAGATTCAGAGGGAGATAATTCTGCCGGATTGCTACAATCTTCATAATTAGTAGTCTCTTCTTGTGTGTTAATGTTTAAAAGTGTTTGGAGCATTTGTAAACGAGGAGGGAGATGAAGAGGAAGGAGTTTTCCTTTGAAGAAGAGTTCATCGGCCGGAGAAGTTGTTGAGTCATTTTCAACTGAAACTGAAGAAGAAGAAGAAGACGGCATGATCTGAAACTCAAACTCGGAAGAGAAAGTAGTTTACACTATCAGGTTTTAACAACTGAAAACAATCTTTATATATTGTTTACTGTCTTCTGAAGTTTGCTATTTGGGATCTAAATTGATTGATTGCAATTAACATGTTATTTTTGTGGATTGATTTGATTGTTGTTGGCTAATTCTGTATATGTTGAAATGAAGCTCGGGCATATCCAACCCTACCCTTTTCTCCCTTTTTAGTGCAACACAGCCGAGTAGCAGTGAGATTGAAAATCAAATGAAATCAAATCAAGGGAAAAAGGAAAGGTGTGAAGGAATTGGTGGAACATAACCTGTTTTGAGTTTAAAGACTGAGTTAATTTTGAACTCATAAGTTTTGTTTTGTGTCAAAAAAAATGTTGGTAGATTATGGTGCAACTGAGTTTGCTGCCTGGAGCTTTTGGAACTGCTTTGAAAAAAAATAGTGCATACTTAAATCTCTCTGTTATGATATATGCAAAACTGGTGTTGTGGTGCTTTTATTTTTCCTGCAGATCAAATAGAAAGATGGAATAGCAATGATCATGGTCTTTGTGTTGGTCGAGCTTCTCAAATTACTTATGAGGATGGTGGTGACCCCGTTGTTTTTCTATAGTCTATAGACAAGTTAAATTGTTGCATATTTTTTAGCACAAGCTCAATAGTTGTTGGGTTTTTGTACTTGTTGGGAAGCTAAAAGTGTTGTGACTTTCTTTTTTGTTTCATCTTGTTTTTAAGCTAGTTTTAGGTCCAAAAAATATTTGTTTCGCTTTTGGTCATCTAGAATTTATGAGGGTTCTTGTTTGATACAATCAAAGGATAGGGCTCTTTGGTGAGAAGTAACTTCCTTGAACAAGTTATCATGTGCATTATGGTTCATAGAGAATATAATTGTTAAGTCGCGTCTCTGCATCGGGGTGGTCATTGATCGTGGTGTGTCTACATCGCTGGTGGTCACTATATCGCGTGTCTCTACATTGGGGTGGTCATCTGATCACGGTGTGTCTCAGATCGGAGGTGGCCATCAGATCGCGGTGGTCAATGGATCACGTTGTTACTACATTGGGGCATCTCGCATCGCGCGCGTCTCGTGATCGTGGGTGGTCATCGCGATCGTGGATGGTCCTATATCGGGTGGTCATCTGATCGGGGTGGTCCCGCGATCGGGGTGGTCATCGCGATCGGTGTGTCTCTCATGATCGAGGAGGCCACCGTGATCGCTGGTGGTCAATGGATCACGTTGTTACTATATTGGGGCATCTCTCGCATCGCGCGCCTCGCGATCGGGGTGGTCATCGATCGTGGATGGTCCCTACATCGGGGTGGTCCTCTGATCGGGGTGGTCACTTTGATCGAGGTGTCTCTCGATCGGGGTGGCTACTACATCGCTGTGGTCAATGGATCGAGGTGGTCAATGCATCGCGGTGTCACTTCATCGATGCGCTCTACATCGGGGTGGTCACATCGCATCACGGTGTCCTCTGATCGGGGTGGCAATCGTGATCGCGGTGTCCTTGCATCGGGGTGGTCACCGTGATCACGGTGTCTCAGAACGGGGTGGCCATCGCATTGCGATGTCTCTCGCAACGGGGGTGGTCAATGCATCACGATGGTCACTGCATCGGAGGTGTCTCGCATCACGGCGTCTCAGACGGGGTGGTCATCGTGATCGGGTGTCTCTATATCGAGGGTGGTCACTTTGCATCACGGTGTCTCAGATCGGCGGTGGCCATCGCGACGCAGTGGTCAATGGATGCAGGGTGGTCAATGCATCGCGGTTTCACTTCATTGAGCCGTCTCGCATCGAGGTGTCACTACATCACGGTGTCACTTCATTGAGGCGTCTCTGCATCGAGGCGTCTCTGCATCGCGGTGTCACTTCATCGCGGTGTCTCTGCATCGTCAAATGTCATAACATCGCAGTGTCTCTGCAATGCGGTGTCACTTCATTGCGGTGTCACTTATCGTGGTGTCTCTGCATCGCGTGTCTCTACAATGCGGTGTCACTTCATCGAGGTGTCTCAGCATCGCGGTGTCTCTGCAATGCAGCTTCATCGCGGTGTCTCTGCATCGCGGTGTCTCTTAATCGTGATGTCTCGCATGATTGTGTCTCTCGTGATCATCAAATGTTATAACATCACGATGTCTCTCGTGATCGCTGGTGGTCACCGCGATCGCGGTGTCTCTCGCATCGGGGTTGTCACTTCATCGTGGTGTCTCTCAGATCGTGGTGTTCCCGCATGGCGGTGTGTCTCCGTGATCGCGGTGCATCTACATCGCGGTGTCACTTCATCGTGGTGTCACTACATCGGGGTGTCACCGCGATCGCTACCGCCTTTGCATCGGGGTAATCATCGCCCGCGGTGTCTCTGCTTCAGGGGTGGTCACTTCATCGCGGTGTCTGTGCATCAGGGGTGGTCACTTCATTGTGGTGTTTCTGCATCGCGGTGTCACTTCATCGTGGTGTTCCTGCATGGCGGTGTCTCTGCATCGCGGTGTCACTTCATCGCGGTGCCTCTACATCGCGGTGTCTCTGCATCGCGGTGTCACTTCATTGCGCCGTCTCTGCATCGCGGTGTCACTTCATCGCGGTGTCTCTGCGTCACGGTGTCTCTGCATCGCGGGTGTCTCTGCATCGCGGTGTCTCTGCATCGGGGTGGTCACTGCATCGCGGTGGTCAATGCATCACGGTGGTCAATGCGTCGTGCACCGCAGGTGTCTCTGCATCGGGGTGGTCACTGCATCGCGGTGGTCAATGCATCACGGTGGTCAATGCGTCGTGCGTCGCGGTGGTCAATACATCGGGATGATGACTGCATCGCGGTGGTCAATGCGTTGCGGTGTAATGCATCGTGGTGGTCAATGCGTCGCAGTGGTCACTGAATCGGGAGGTGTTCATTGTATCGCGATGGACAATACATCGGATAAAATAAAAAAAAAAAAAAAAAAAAAAAAAACCCTTTAACCGCTTGCAAAAAAAAAAAAAAAAAAAAGAAGAAGAAGAAAAAAAGAAAAACCCTGAACGTTCAGCGCTCTTTTGAAAAAAATAATAATAAAAAAATGCGCATGTTTTTTATTTACCACCGCCAGTTTTTTATTTTTTTATTTATTATAATTTTTGTTCATTAAGGGTATTTGAGTCTATCTATCTAATTTGTGTCCTTATAACCAAATAAGATTTCTTAGTGTCCTATTTGCCTAATTAAGTCTATTTTGTGTCCTTTTGGACCCTTACCCCTTTTTAAAATAGTTTTCATTTTCCTCCTAAAAAAAAACTAGTTTTCATTTTCTTTTTATTTAATCTTTTCTTAACATTCAAGAAGCCTAAATTGACCTAAGGTTCAGGAAAGCCTATGAAAGATCTCCAGGAAGCCTTATACAACACAAAATTCGTGTTTTCGAGGGTTTCAGAGGAGTTTTAGGCCGCTGTCTTGGCCCCTCTCATGGGAAAGCGCCCCAGGCTTAGATTCTAGGAGCTTCGGCTGGCTTTTCTCGGTTTGTTCTGTAGATTAAGTGATGGTTTCAAGCGATTGCGTTTAGTAGCAATTTCAGGCTTGGACTCGTCTTGTGAAGGTAATAGTCGTAATTCCTCGTTGTTTTCGTAGTTTAATATTGTTTAAGTTGGAATTCGTAGTACTCAAATTATGATTATTTGTTTGTTCGTAGATTCGCAAGTTTCGAAGGGTAATCGTAGTTCGTTCATTGTTTGGCTTTATCGGTTCGTTTTTTTAGATAATGAGTTCTTCCTATCAAAAAGAATCCATTTGGTTTTAAACATAGTGTTTTTAATGCGTTATGAATACTGTTTCCTGTTAAATTGCAGGAAACTGGACATAATTATGTATTGCCAAGTAACCGTAAAGACAGAAAGTGGTTCTAAGGCTATGTCTGGGCCGTTTTCCCGGCCCTTCACGCATGGCCCTCTTTTTGGCTATTCTATGTCGGAAATAATGTTTCAGAATGTTATTTGGCTTTCTAGATAATCTTTCGGGTTCTCCTTTCATACGAATAGTGGATGTATGATGATAGTTCGGTGTTGATATGGTCTTTGTATGCTCACATAGGTTAGATATGGTTGTTAACTTGAACTTACGTGTTTTACGTGCTCCTATATGCTTTATGCGTTTGCCCAAATATGCTTAGCGAGGTAATAATTATTAGCAATGTAAGTACTGTTAGATCCGTGGTACGATATGTACTAAATAAATATACCAAAGGTATCAACAAATTTATTCATGTAACCTCATAAATATTGCAATTACAATAGCACAAAAAATAAAACGAAAATGAAAGACTCATACCGAGGCAAGTGAGAACACTCTATTCTTAAGACAATTTGCCCCGGTATAATGCACACGGTGCTAGAAATTGTTTCTCAGGATACAACATTTTACCTATTCGATGTAGTGATACTTCAACTTCGAACATACGACAAACTCTTCCGGTGTCCCGACATTCTCTTCGACAAAATGCAAACTTAATATATGAGATAAAAATATGGTACTGGAAAGTTGAAAAATCTTGTGCTTTTAAAATTTATTTTCACCAAAAGGGTTTATATAGGTGGAGACGTAACTCCTAACCTTAAGGACATTTATGGCTAGGACCTTAGGAATTGTAACCACTACTTGGCCATTATAACCACTACTTAGGGATTATGGCCACTAACAAGCACATAAAGCCATTAACCAAGAATTATGACCACGAAAAAGACATTATGACATTAGAACGTGACATTAGGCCCATTTTATGTCTATTTTCTCCCACAAGTCCCATTGGTATTATTCAAAGTCCCGTGTCGGAGGTATGACTAGTTGTAATAGCCATATCGTTCTTAAGACGGTGAATTGTACGGAGTATCTCGGGTATTATTCAAAGTTCCAAGCTGAATATATAGTTAGTCATATTAGCCGTATTGCACACCGTGCCCTCGAACTAAGTATTTTGGTGCTATGTGTTAGATATTTTTTCATAAATTAAATATTTTATAATTGTTTGCATACGAGTTGCCATACGTAATACTGTTATCGCAACGAAAGCTAACTATATTCATACATCAGTTCATTGGCGAAATAATGCATCAGTTCGTTGGGACTCATGCATTTTCGACTTCATGCATCTGTTCAGATTCATGAGCTTGCCATGTTTGGCCGAACTGATATGATCCTTCCAGTTCGTGTAGGAGTACTTCACTTCGTTTATGGGGTACTTTCGGCCTATAAAAGGCACAAGTATGCAAACAAATTAAGTCTCAAGTTTTTTACAGCATCATCACAACAAAATCCTGAGTGTCCTCGGGTTTGATTCAAACAAGTCACTGTTTGGATCAAACACCTCCATTGTATCCCGAGAGAGATTTTCGTTTGTTCCCTAAGTGACAAATTGCGTGGGATGAAACATCTTTTAAAAGACAACACTTTTGCGTGCCATGGTGTTGTTTCTTTTCTGTCAATATCCTCAGTATCAATTTTCCAGCACTATGTAATAAAACAAAAACATGAAAGACAAGACAAAACATGGTTATGATAAATAAGTAATTAATGAAACGAATAAGTATGTTGACGAGGGTCGGATCAGTACCTAGCCACGTGTCGCCTCCATATTAGCATATTTATAAATATAGATAGAAAAATCCAACATCTTAAGGGCTAAGAGCCCTACACAGGAATCTGAACTGATCCCAGCTTGGCTATCCTCCCCGACCTCCGTAGGTCGGCCAAAACATGGAAGGGTTCAACCAGTTCAGCTCAGGCCATCTAAGCCGGCCAGAGTCAATCCTCAACCGTATTTCCCATGCGCATGATAAACGGATAAAAGGGAGTGAATCCCAAATCATAAAGACTCTGATTCTGACATTCAAATATGTCCAATATTATCTCCTAAAATCAAGGAGATCAAATCATCATTATCTTTTCCTTAGGGAACACGAAATCCAAGCCCAACAAGGACAAGGCCCATGGCGGCTTAGGGCGTAACGCCCCTCTATATAAACCATCCCTAAGGAATATACAGACTTGATTCCAATACACGCATTAGATACGTAGGCAGATTGAGATACAATTTCTCAAATGCAGTCTAAACCACCACCAAAACACCCCAACTTTTTATAGTTTTTTTTGTTCTTAAAGCTTTGGTAGGTTGTCATTAGGAGAACATACTCAGATTTATAATCGACGATTTCCAGCATCATCAATTGGCGGTAGAAGGAGGGTCTCCTACTGGCCAACTTTGTTAAAAATCCACTAGCAAAAATGCAGCCAGATCGGCGGCTAATTGCCAGAGATTGAGCCTTTGAAACTAAATTTCCACCTTTCAGATCGAAGAGGAAGGAGGGACGAATAATGCCTCCAAATTTCATGCCGATCGTAGTATGTTTCGATGCCCAATGTTTGCCGGAAAGTTGCTGATGTATCACCAAAACGCAGCAGTCACATCGGTGGCTAATTTCTAGAGATTGAGCCGTTGAATTTTTTTTCCACCGTTCAGATTGAAGAAGAAGGTGGGACAAACAAGCCCTCTAAATTTCATGCCGATCGGGGTCAGTTTCAATGCCCGATCGTCACTGGAAAGTTGTTGTATCACCAAAACCTAGCTTTCCAAGATCCAATGAGCTCCCGGTTTTCCAAGATTGAGTCAAGCTCCCTGATCCGAGCCCGAGCTCTCAAGGTACAAGCCCTCATCGGGTTTTATTCTACAACTTAAATGATCACACTTCTTATTTATTTTTGGAACTCTCCCGTCCTAAAATGGCGGGACGAACTATCACGTTTTGGAACTCCCCCGACTTAAAGAATCTGGACGAGCTTTCTTATTTTTGGAACTCGCCTTCGGGCGAGCCTTCTATAAGACCGACTTCAGTTTGGCATCATATTTGGAACTCGCCTTCGAGCGAGCCTTCTATAAGACTGACTTCAGTTCGGCATCATATTTGGAACTTGCCTTCGAGCGAGCCTTCTATAAGACCGAATTCAGTTCGGCATCATATTTGGAACTCACCTTCGAGCGAGCCTTCTATAAGACCGACTTCAGTTCGGCATCTTATTTGGAACTCACCTTCGGGCTAGCCTTCTATAAGACCGAATTCAGTTTGGCATCATATTTGGAACTCGGCTTCAGGCGAGCCTTCTATAAGACCGACTTCAGTTCGGCAGTATATTTGGAACTCGCCTTCGGGCGAGCCTTCTATAAGACCAACTTTAGCTCGGCATCATATCTGGAGATCTCACCCGAGCAAATCTTATGTAAATCCGCTCGCTAACAAGGCACAACACCAACAGACTATGCCAAATAAGCAAACGCTACATTCATATTATATTATTTTGTTTTCCATTACGTATGGTCTTTATTGAGTTTGCAGGACAAACAAACGTTCAACAATATGCGGGAAGTCAGTACAAACTGGACTAGCTCGCTCGACCAAGTCCAGGAAGTCAGACAATTCTGGCATTGTGTGGCAAAAAATCAATGCGGGTGGTCAATTAAATTTGGCCCAGCTCGCTCGACAAAGTACGAGATGTCAGTCCAATCTAGCCCTGCTCGTCCTAAACACTTATAACGAGAAGTAAATCCAATCTGGCCCTGATCATCCTAAACATTAATGCGAGAAGTCAGTCCGACTTGGCCCCGCTAGCCATTTCTTAAAACGAGATGTCGGGCCTAACCTAGCCCCGCTGCCGTCTAAAGACTTAAAGCGAGAAGTCGGTCCGATCTCGCCTCGCCGCCATTATTTAAACGAAGTCGATAAGCGTGCCCCGCTTCGCCTAAAATCTTTAATTCGAGAAGTCAGTCCGATCCGGTCCCGCTCGCCATTTCATAAAACAATAAGTCAGTCTAACCTGGCCCTGCTCATCCTAAACACTTAAAGCGAGAAGTTGGTCCGATCGCGCCTCGCCGCCATCATTTAAACGAGAAGTCGGGCCTAACATGCCCTCGCCGTCTAAAAACTTTAATGCGAAGTCGGTCCGATCCGGGCCCGCTCGCCATCACTTAAACGAGAAGTCAGTCTAATCTGGCCCTGCTTGTTCTAAACATAAATGCAGGAAATTAGTACAAACTGGCCCAGCTCGCCCAACAATGTGTGGAGCATTTGGCTGCCATGCATGCAACAACTCTAAACGCCATCTTCCCATCGGTACGATCAACAACACTTAGTGCACTAAGCGGTCAAGCCCGCGATAAGGACATCGTCCCATCAGGTTCGCCTTAACGCTATTTCGATATAATATTGACTCGTTCCATTATGCATTTTGTCACTAAGATCTGTAGGACAGATACGCATATATCGAGTTTGCAACAGCTCAAACTCAATGAATTAGTCAGAAATGCTTCTGACTCCATTAAAATATGATATCTGAGCTCCACCAAGTCGGGCTAAGCAAAAAACACACGAGGTCTGAAAAATCCAACCCAGCTCGTAGAAGTTTAATATGCGAGGTTAGCAAAACTTCTGACTCAGTTCACCAAAATATGACATCCGCCCCCCGCGTCGGGCCAAACGAACATGCCGCTAAATTGTCGGCAGATGCAGAAGCCCAGACTCCGTGGCGGACTCTCTCAAATCGCTATGGTCGACACTGAGTTCCACAGGTCGGACTCGACAAGATCAGCAAAGACCAAACTAATAAAGTCTGCATGACTGACTCAATTAATAAAGTCTGCAGGTTAGACTTGAGATTAGACAAACAAACAACCAAGTATGCCATCCAAAAACTATAAGTTAGTGCATGGCATACGGAGGGGCAAGACGTCCCAGTTATAAAATGAAAAGAACTCCAGAGATTGAAAGTTCGGATTAAGAAAACTCATCAAGAGTAAAATTCCAAGTCAGCAGGACTGACATCCAACCTCCGTATTGCGGAACCAGCTTAAAATCAAATCTACAAGACAGATTCGACCTAAGCCTCGCAGGCTGAACTCAGCAAAGTGTGCAAATGATAAACTCTAAGTCTACAAGATAGAATCAAACTGAGCTTCGTAGGATGAACTCAGCGAAGTTTGTCGGACAAGCTCGTTAGGTCTACAAGTTGGACTCGAACCAAAGTCTGCAGGTTGGACTCAATTGAGCTCCGCAGGTCGGACTCAAGAAGTTTGTAAACCAATGTCTTTATGTTTGCAAGTCGGGCTTAGCTGCATTCGTTTTCTGTGGGACAAACCCGAGCAAAAACATGACAAAACCTTTAGTATGCCATCCAAAACTACAAATTAATTTATGGCATACTGGATGGAAAGATACCTCACCATTAACGAAGCACTTTAAAACAATATGGATTAAATCAAGTACTTAAAGAAGTGCTCAGAATAAAGTTAAGGCTGAGAACTTAACGAAATACTCCTTCTATTATCAAATTGTACATATTACAATTTCATTTGAAATAAAATTTCATTTCAAAACAAAAAACTACAAGTCCACAAACCTATGGGGGTTGGACTCTGTGGTGGCACTGAAGAAGCAAGAAAAAAGGGAAGAGCAGCCGCAGCATGGCAAGAGTGCTCGGACACAATGTCCACTCCCTCCGGGAAGTCCTTCAGACGGTTGTCATAAACCGCACCCATGCCCAACATATAAAAAGCCTTGCATGGGAGATTGTCCCTGACAAAGTCAGCAATCTGACCCTTTGCCTTATCCACCCCCAAAGTATAGACATGGTTAGTCCGACCTTGCCCCAGGTCGGCAATCTTCTTCAAATATCTAGTAAACTTGCCCATCCCAGGGAAAACGTAATGGCCAACCCAGGTTCCCTGCAAGTGATAAACATGATCGCGTGTGCAATTCACTAATACACACGACTTACTAGAAAGAGTACTAGGTCAATCGTAGTATAGCAAGGGCGAGTCAAGGTCGATCACACAGAGACTATTATTTAATAATGCTAAACACAACCACAATTCATAGGCCAACCGGATAAGGGTGGTCATTGACCAACATAAAGGAACAATAAATAAAAGAGTTGCAAATAAACCAATATTCAATCATATATTGAAAAGGCATTAACCAAACTATTCATAACTAATCTCCCCTTAATCCGTATTCGACTCGTGTGCATAATTTAGCTATGGGTGCAACTCCTAACCCTATCTACTCCGACAATGGTAGTAGATAATCTATACGCCAGCTACCCTCCTTAATTGGTCCGTAATAGCCCATACGCATAAAGAGCTAGAATTACCGATATCGAGCGCTAACTCATACAGTTAACCCGCCTAGACAGCTGTCGACACTGATCAGCACGTTCCTAGGGTCCATCAAGACTATGTCCAAACTAACACTTCACTATTCGTATTTCATGCTAGTTTTACGATTACAATAAGCAGATTGGCCAGATCTAACCTATTGTTAATTAAACATGTCGATCAACGTAGCTAACGCCGAACCACAAAATTAGGATTTACTAGGTATTTAGATCTAGCGATAAGACCGTCGTAGATCTGAAGAGCGCAACCCATAATTCTGTGTTTCATAATAACGAATCGAATAATAAAGATTAAGGTTCGTTTAATTAATTCTTAGATCATTAGATGCAAACATAACCTAGATCTAACATAAGAACAATCATGAATCTAAGAAAAGAAATAAAACATTGGAATAGATCTTACCCATAACGAAGAACATATCTACTCTTCTATTCCCTCTCCCTCCGGCGACTCTAGACGATCCATGAAGATCGTAAACCAAGCGCAATTCATTAATGAAAAAATCATGACTTACTTGCAAGAAAGAAAAGAAGAAAATAGAAGAAGACTTTATTCCCAAAAGACTACATTGTATCTAGTTGATGAAGAACTAGAAAAGAGATGAAGAATGAATGGAATTGATGATGAATACAAATTCACAGCTCTGAATGGCTTTATATAGGCGTGTAAACCGACTTAGGGGTAAACCCAATGGTTGGAGGACAAGAAAACGCGTTTCTGGAAGATTCTGAGCCTCAGTAAATCGAGGGTAACTCCCGATTTACCAGGGGTATTTTTGTCTTTTTCCTACTGCCGACTTAACTTGGAATACCCTAGGCCCAGCTTCAGTATTTGGACCATAACTTGGCCTATGAAACTCCGATTTGGGTGATTCAAAGTGTGACAGAATCCTCGTTTAAAGACCTACAAAGTTCATGTGGAAGTCCAAGTCCAGGTAGTCCTGAAAAGCTTCGGAAACTGTGTTGCAAGATCACCAATCAGATTATCGGGTCCAATCTCCGCTCAAAACACTTCTACCTTCAGCTCGGTTCAGTTCTCTATAGATTGACTCTCTCCTTCAGCCCAAATGATGCTTCAAACACTCATCCATCCTTCAATAAAACCGTAGCACACATAATAGCTTCTATTTCTAGCAAATAACGCATAAAATACACGGTTAATACGCAAAATACCAATTTAGTCACCCAAGACGTGGCTTAATGACATTTAGCTAATTAACTCATGATTTCATACATATTATCTCCACTGAGAACACAAATATGGGGTAGATTGATGGTAAATAATGATACCAATTTGACCGTCATCAACTACCCCCTATTTAGCTTTTGATCGTCCCGAGCAAAAACTAAATCAAACAAGCCCCATAAACAATTACAAACTAGATAGTTAAGAACAGACCAATTCAAGAATGATAAATAAGATGAGGGTCAACACATATCCATCAGTAATCCCTTAAGCACTATCTTGTAGTAGAACCTGTGTGTGTGTGAATAGCTCTCAAACAACTGTGATGCAGACAGAATCACATTATATCAACAAGGATGTTAGACAAAACATATATCATGCATCATTCAATAAGTTCCCCATTAATCATCACCTACCAATGCATCAATGTGTCGTGTGATAAATCTTTTGTGATAGTGCATTCAAGAAAACAATGAAGTTATAGAGATCCGACAACCTTAACTTATCAATGTGCACACTCGCTCTTCTTGCCTTCAGACGCAAACAACATGAAACCTTACTTGGGCCGGGCGGACTCGGGGACTGAGCATCGCTCTTAAGTCCTCGTTTGTTTCTTTTTTATGCGAGGGTCATGCCCTTTTTGCTACGAGTTCGCTTCCCTCACTGCCTTTATTGTATACTTTTTTCTCGTTTTTTCTTTTTTTTTCTTTTATGCAATAGCCGTGCATTTTATGCTCCATCGGCTTTGCTTGGCAGATTTCTTACTTTTTTTTCGCTCTCACTCACAAGCCCGTTTTGTCCCGGTTTACCTTGTGTGGCATTCAAGTTGCTACCATCATCCTATAACAAGGGTTAAAGTATATCCACCTACAAATATCGATTTCCGGTCTAGGATAACTCTTCATCTTATCCAAATACTTCTCACTCAGATTACGTGCTCAAAAATTGAATACAATAGTAAAATAATAATTAATAAGTTACTACTTCATGCAACATAACACATGCTCATTCTTCCATACTAAATTGAATAATGCGTCATCTATACTACATACTGAAGAAGTGAGTTATACGTGCTTAAAAAGGTCGTTCAAACTAAGTGTTATGCCTACCCCCCACTTTAAAACTCAACATTGTCCCAAATGTGAAAAGTACAGAAAAAAAGAAGGAATAAGATGAACACTTAGCTTTGGAAAATAGAAGAACTCGGCTAACAGTATGAAGAAAATCATATCACTGAACTGGAACCAAAGTTGTCTCATCCCAAGGACTAATCTGCACTATGTCAGCTAATACAAACAATTCTTGCACAAAGGCCATTAGTACCACGAGATGCGAATAAGTAACAACATAATTATGTCATGTGGAAGTAAATAGCACAACTAAAAAGAAGGAGTGAAATTAACAAATTAAGCCAGTACATAATAACTTAATTACTTAAACACAACAAAACTATTATAAGACTTCAAATAAAAATAAAAAGACTCAATACTCAAAATAATAATCAAATAATCATGTGAAGTAAAAGTGTGACAGAAAACTTGTTTAAAGACCTACAACGTTTATGTAGAAGTCCAAGTCCAGTTCGTCCTGTAAAGCTTCGAAAACTGCGTTGCAAGATCACCAATCAGATTATCGGGTCCAATCTCCGCTCGATACACTTCAACCTTCAGCTCGGTTTAGTTCTCTATCAATTGACTCTCTCTTTCAGCCCAAATGATGCTTCGAACACTCGTCCATCTGTCAATAAAACCGTAGCACACATAGTAGCTTCTATTTCTAACAAATAACGCATAAAATACACCGTTAATACGCATAATACCATTTTAGTCACCCCGGATGTGGCTTAATGACATTTAGCTAATTAACTCATGATTTCATACATATTATCCCCACTGAGACCACAAATATGAGGTAGATTGATGGTAAATAATGATACCAATTTGACCGTCATCAAAACTCTATCAAAGTACAGAACTTAAGTAAGAAAAGCAAGCTTGCGTATTCCATGGCCTTGAGGCCAGTGTCAGCTAGCTCCACATCACTCATCCCAGAGATCGGCTTCTGTTCCACAGGTCGGACTCATTGAAGTCTGCGGGACAGACAATCTGAGCTCTGCAAGTCCGACTTTGCAAGCATTTGTCAACTAAAAATCACATTGATTCCTCTTAATAATGTGGCATCATAAGCCCGTTCATTTAATAACGTGAGAAGTCAGTCTAATCTGGCCCTGCTCACCGAAAAACATTCTGTGAGAAGTCAGTCTAATCTGGCCCTGCTCGCCGAAAAACTTGACGTGAAAGTCGGCCTAACGACCACCTTTCGCCGAAAAACTTAACGGTAAAAGTCAGTCTTATAAGCCCTTAAGCAAATCTTTTACACGCCCGACTCACTCAAAGATCATATTTAAAGCTCGCGCCCCGAGCAAATCTTCTCAAAATTATGGCCTTACGCTCTAAAGCATGACGCACTTATAACCGGTCGCTACCTAAGCACGGCACCGGCCGACTGCACTAAAGGAGCCTTACGTTATCTCAGCAGATCGCAGTGCAATAGTCACCTCAGCAAACGGTGTATCAATTCGTTACAGCTTTACACCATGACTTTTATTTACACATTTGAAAGCTCAAAGAGTAGGGGGCTATTGATGTGTTGAATTGGTCTAAGTCCCCTAGTTTCGGAAAGAGCCCATGGATCCGAACTGACCCATACGTAAGCCCAGTAATGGATAGGCCCCTTGGCCTGGCGAGTCTGCCCCTTAATAAGCCAGATCAGGCCAAGCACGGTCAAGCCCCACTTCACACTATCACAACTCCCGTCGTGAGCCAAGGCAACGGGAATAAAGCAACAAGCAGCTAGCTCGATACAAAGCACTGGGGGACCGACTTGGTTTCCCCTCTAGCTCACCATCCTTCAACGCGAACAAAGCCAACACAACTAGGCAACAAAGTTCATAAACGACACTCTCAGGACTCAAACCTCTCAGCTCGCCAGCTCTTTAGCTCGGCACTCTAAGACCGATCTTTGTTCGACAGTTTCCCAATTTGCTAGCTCGTCCAACAGCTTGATGAAGGCCTGGTGCCAGACAACTCATGGCCCTATAAATAGCAGCATCACACCCTTGACAAAATGGGGCTCTTATTTTTGAAGAACTACTTAAATCGGGCTTGATTCCTTACAAGCTAAGGGTACGTAGGCAGCCTTCTATGGCTCAGCTCATAATCATAAACGTGACATTTTCTTCATCCTTTTTCTTGAGCACCACCGCACAACCACAATCATGGGATAAGATGCCTCGAATTCCGCAAAGTCATAGCAGAATTACAACGGAACTCTGCTAGTTTGCAGCATAGGCTACATCAACTCTGTAAGGCTAAAGAACCGTGGCCGAGCTATGACCTTAAACAGATCCGAGCTGTCCTCAGGAGCTCAGCTGGACCTGGTTGGCTTATGATGAGGGTCGGATCAGCAACTCGCCACGTGTCGCCTCCACATCAGCACATTAATAAATATAGATAGAAAAATCCAACATCTTAAGGGCCAAGAGCCCCACACAGGAATCCAAACTGATCCCAGCTCGGCTTTCCTCCCCGACCTCCGTAGGTCGGCCAAAATACGGAAGAGTTCAGCCAGTTCAGCTCAGGCCATCTAAGCCGGCCAGAGCCACTTCTCAAACGTATTTCACATGCGCATGATAAACGGATTAACATGGAATGAATCCCAAATCATAAAGACTCTGAATCTGACATTGAAATATGTTTATAATTATCTCCTAAAATCAATGAGATCAAATCGTCATTATCTTTTCTTTTGGGAACACGAAATCCAAGCCCAACAAGGACAAGGCTTATGGCGGCTTAAGGCATAACACCCCTCTATGTAAACCATCCCTAAGGAACTACGGAGACTTGATTCCAATACACGAATTTAATACGTAGGCAGCTTGAGATACAGTTCTCAAGTACAGTCTAAACCAGCACCAAAACCCCCCTATTTTTATCATTTTTATTGTTCTTAAAGCTTTGGCAGGTTGTCAGTAAGAGAAAACCACAGATTTGTAATCGACAATTTCCAGCATCGTCATATGTGCAAGATGGATGAAATGTATTTAATAGAAATGTTTTTTTTATGTATTGTTCAATATGGTTTTAAAGTGGATTTCCTTATGTTTTAAGTCATGATTTTGAATATGTTTCTTGTATTTCTCAAGTTATGTTTTCAACAATTTCTAATTGGATGAAGTAGATTGATGTAATATCTCCCGGTATTTGACAAACATGAATCTCCCTTTTGATATTCTTACTCCTCACCGGGCTGTTTAGAATGCCCACTTCTTGATTTGGAATAAAAAGGTATGCATGTAATTGAAGAGTTTGACGGTGAGCTTGAAGAGCTAGTTGATACGCCAAACCCATAAAAGAGCCTACGGATTCACATTGGGCCTCCCTGTAGGTCATATAGCGAATAAGATTTTGGCCCAATCAGTTTACACCTTCATAAGCCAGACTGTGCCAAGTATAATCTAGGTCACTGATGGAACTGCTGTTGGTCGTGATACCCAACACCACGACCACCGGTCATCTAGCCCGCATGGCGAAGACATTCATCAATACGATGTGCGAGATTGCATTGACAAGATGACTAAATCCAAGGAAGTTCTTGCTCTACTCGCCACCGCTGCTGAGCAAAGTAAAGGGAAGAATGCGGCCGAATCTCTCGGTCGATCCGTTCACATCAACTATCTCCCGTGAAGAAATGGTGGCATAAAATAAGCTCTATGCGAAAGCATTTCTTGGCCATGCCGCCTATGCTGAAAGGATCCATCAGACCAATCAGGAACTTATCCATCTGGGAGAATCGGTCCTTCCGATCAGTGAGTTCGTTCCACCACCAAGGTCCCGCATATTGGACAAGTACATCGACCTCCTGGTTTAGTCACAAAGCCCCCTTCTCATCATTTTGGAAGGGAGGTGAGTGTCTACTCCTCCGCCGGGTTACATCAAGAACGTCGGCCTATTTAAGATCGTCTAGGTCCTATCTCCGGCAGACGGGATGAACAGACGGGAAAAAAAGAAGTGATGAAGTGCAATCTACTCGCCAAAATATGAAAGAGAGATTAGACGATTGACACGGTAAGGCCGTTTGTCGAGCCGAGGGTTCCAGGTCGGTAAACAACTCTAAACATTATGTGCCACCGAACCCATTTGAAGAGCAAATCGCCAAACTCGAATAGCAGGTCGAGGACTTGCAAAGAGATAACAAGGGAAATGAGAGCAATCAATCCTGGGGAACAAGTGTCCTCGATAAAAGGATGCTGAGTTCATCACCCGAGGGGGTACATTACCCAACTTTCCAGCGTTACACGAGAATGACCTACCCTTATGATTGGCTCTCATCATTTCAGAGCAGGACAACTCTAGCAACGAGGAATGAGTCTGCATGGTGCATTGGCGTTGTAGGCGCCATGTAGGACAAGGCAGCATCTTGGATCCACAATTTGCCCACCAGGTCCATCTACTCATGGGATGAATAGTTTTCAAAGCAGGCTCGTGAAAGGTTACCTCAGAGCAGAATTCGCTCTTCACCAACCTAAAAACTTACAAGACATGCTCGACGCAGTGAGGACGTATGAGGCATCTGAGCCCACACCATCAACGTCTTCAAGCAAGGGCAAGGCCAAGGCTAAGCACAACCCACCTAAGGACGGCGTCAGCCGAAATCGAGATTTCAGGAAGCCTGAAAAATTTATAGAGGAACACTATACTCTTTTTACTGCTCCCTTTGCCCAAATCATACATGAGGTAAAAGATGAGCAGCCCTCTCCTCGCCCAATAAGGCTTGATCTGCGGATGAAGTGGGACACGACCGAGTATTATGACTATCACTGAGATCACGGCCATGATACCGAGTCATGTAAATAGCTCAAAAAGGAGAGTGAGAAATTGGTCGCCCGTAGAGCTTTGAATAACTATAAGAGATATGGGGATAATGCCAGCATGGCCGATTCCTTAGCTTGCCAACGTAGGGGTGAAATTCATGTCATTATCAGAACATCCTCCCAGCAACCATCAGCTGAAGTAACAAATCTATTCCATGAGGCTGAACACTGAGAAGCCAGTTGTCCTGCACAGGTCCGAGAAGCCAATCTCGTTCACCCACAGTGAATTGGTTGATCCACCGGATGTGCCCGAGATGCCTATCGTCATATCGGCAGGTCTTAACGAACTTTCAGTGCATTGAGTTTTGATCGACACGGGATCTTTCAAGAAAAATATTATACTATGAATGCTTCAGGAAACTCGGCTTCCGTGACTCACATCTGAGACCGTATTATGGCACCATCGAGGGGTTCACCAATAACAAAGTACATGTCTGGGGTGTCATCGACTTGGATGTGCAAATGGGAAACCACGAGCCATTCCGAACTGAATATGTAACTTTTCTCGTGGTCTATCTCCATTCGAACTACAACATGATCCTGGGGATCCCGGCCCTTAGACAATTTCAGATGGTCGTCTATGTTCCACATGAGAGAGCCAAGTTTCCTATCGGATCCAGTGTCGGGGTCACAGTTAGTCGGCCAGGAAATATGCTCAAACACATCCAAGAGTCTCGCTTAGAGAGCAAAAAGGCCCACCTTGAACAACAGAGAGATTCGATAGGTACCAATTGTGTTAACATGGTTACCGAGTTCGCTCACCGAGATAGAATATGAAACTTTTCAAGTCGGGAAGAGCCTGGATTTCTTCATTGAGGATGAGGTGATTGAGGCCATAATCAATGGGGCCTTTCCCGATTTGAAGGTCAGAATCAGAGCCCATCTGTCCAATCATGAAAAAGAAGGGCTGATCACTCAATTAAAGTCTATCCTGAACATGTTTGTATGAGTAGCGACAGACATGAGAGGGGTCGAGCCTGAGGTTGCGCTGCACCATCTGAATGTTGACACAACCTTTAGGTCGATCAAACAAAAGGGCCGACAGTTCTCTCATAAAAACCAGGCCTCAATAAAAATTGAGATCGAAAAGCTCTTGTACGCCGGATCATCAAAGAGCTCGTCCATCTGACCTGGCTGGCTAATGTGGTCATATTGATAACACGCTATTAAGTACTATAAATTATACCTTTATTTACCCCAAATTATGCTCAAGAGAGGAAAGATAGTCCAAATATTTTGTGAAATACATGTTAAAAGCATAGTGCATGTTCCTTGGTTAGTGATTCTGTATTTATATGATTATACCCATGGATTAGGTGTTAGGAAATCTACGCGGGAACGCAGCGGAATTCAAAAATTTATTTCCTATCGACCCAAGATCGACTTCGTTTAAGCAATAAACAAACAAGTGGTAGACGGTGGTTACCTTGGTTGATCTAAAAGATCGACGCTTTGACCGTCTAAGGAGAGTAGTTCTGCATAGAGCCGCCCAAGCGTTCGGCCTCTACCGCTAGTCCACACGAACAGCCCGCCGGAATCCCATCATGGATTGCTATTGGAAAACTCCGGTTGCTAGACCGGCCCTTTTCCCCTCTCTCCAACTCTCCAAAAGATGCTCTCTATTTTACACAAGAACTATGAGCTCTTGCAATTGTGATGTACAAAAGAGCTTGACACCCACACTATATTTATAGTGTAATAAGCGCCCCAATGAAGAGTGGAGGAGAAGAAAACCTTTTTCCAATAAAATAAGGAAAATATAATTGATTGATTTATCTCATTTATTACAATATCTCATATTAAATAAATCTAGGATATTGTCAATATCTTAAATTGAATATTCCCAAGATATTGTCAATATCTAATATTGACTATCTTTATTTTATTACCATAAATCAATTTACACATGCGTATATATCACATATATATTACACATATAAAAAATCTATTAATATATATTCCACAAATATGCGCATGCATCACCAACATGCACACACGCACACAAGTTGGATATATATATATATATATATATATATATATATATATATATATATATATATATATATATATATATATATATATATATATATATATATATATATATATATTAATATCTTATATTAATATTTAGTAATACTATTAATTAAATTGCACAATCCAAGTGTGTCTTATACACTTCAATGTGGCCCCAATAGTCAAAAGATTGACGTCAGGAATATTCTTTAATTAATATAATATTATTAATATCTTGTATTTAATTTATTCATAATAAATAAATACCACCATATTAATTTACCAATATAACATTTATAGTCTCGAGATAAACTTTCCTTATTTGGTTATCATCTATAACCACATTTTAATCCGGCTAGATGTTCATATGTGTGTGACCCGATAGGCTTCGAATATGTTGGCCGTAGACACAAAGTGCAAATTACGAAAATGCCCTTCATGCCTCGAGATCACGGGATAGCGTCAGCAACACACCGTGACCCCAATCATCGGAAGAGTCAAATGCAATGACTACTACCTTTCATGTGAAAGCGATTATCGTGCAACTTACAATCCTATCATTGTAATAATATCCATACGGTCGTTAGTCGAAAGTGTCAAAACATCAACGACATCGTATCTTATAATCTGGATATCATGCTCTCTCGAAGTAACTCGTTTACTCCCACTTTGCAAAGATTCACGAGAGCTAGACATTCCTTATAAGAAGGCCATTTCGGATATTCGATCCTAATCATAGGATACGCGATTCCCGGACGACCAATCATGTATACTCCGCATGCTTCAGTATCATACCCAATCACTACCGCATGATCGCCCCGTGGCTAGGGGAAACCTCAATAGTGTCAAAGCATGACAATCCACACCGTGATGCCATGAAAACTCCGGTCTTAAGGATAATTACACAACCGCCACATAGTGTGACACTTATCCGTGTAAGTGGGTCAGTCTAACGTACGCATTCTCTAATACACGTCCACGTACAGTCCAAGTGTCTCTACACCTCGATAGACGAGATCTATCCCTCGCTTACTTAAAGGCAGAAGACATCTAATACGTGCTAGCTTTGTTCATACTATCAATGCCCTGTTTGATAGTACATCAGCCTAGAGACATTTAAGTATCAAACTTATTAAAGTGATTAGAGATCTCATCAACCATAATCGCCTATCATGGTTTCTCTATCACAGTTTAACACTAAGGACATTATCATATAACAATTCATAATTGGTTCTTTAAAAGAACAGATATGTGACAACAGAAAAGCCATTTAATATATGTATAAACATAAAGAAATAGTAGAAATGATCCGACCCGGTCGGATCCGGTCCAATCCGATTGGGTTTAGGACACTATTCCAACAATCTCCCACTTGGCCTAAAACCAATCACTAGCACACACAAGACCAAGTTGAAACACAAGAATCTCATGCAATACTCTGAACTAGCCCTAGCCATGAACGGATCGCTATCCGTGGGGACTCAGAACTATCTTCATACTATGCTCCAAATGACCAAGTCAAAGGCGCCTCAACACACACACGAATCTCTCGACGAGACCCTGGTCCTTGCTTCAAGCAATGAATCCACTTACTATATCTTATATAAAAAGGTGGAAGAACCGTACAAGGTTCAGGAATGAACCTTTCAGATCCATGTATCTTTGCCCCGCCGCCTCTAAGGCACTACTGTGTTTTGGCCTAGTTGTAGAATTTACAGTGACCCATATGCTAGAACATTTCCAGCTCACTGTATCACTTAATCAAAGTGACTGCAAACCCAGATCGTAGCTCCCACTCGCCTTCATAAGACTCAGGATACACGTCTGTATAACTATGTTAATTTATTTCCAAGTTTCAATAAACTAAGAACTCTTCCTTAACTTGTTTAAGGATATTCTCGACATCTACCATATTTACTTTCATACTTGCTCATGACTATTCATGAATTATGAACATCCGGCATCACCTATAAGATGGTTCCTATCGCAGCAGCGAAGGAAACCTTTCATAATCATCATCTTTCACCTTATCTTTAGGACTAACGTCCTAACACAGATAGATCTTGCGATCTATGCTAAACTTCTTTTAGCATCACATCTATATAGGTAAACAATAATCTAACAGCAGTTAAATCTATCGCTATAGATTTTATTTCCAAAATTAAGAACTGCTAATCCAAGTGCTTTCGTAAAGACCTTGAACTACCAAACATTAATTGACAGTGACATGGGGTGATGATTCCTGTGAGAGATATCTAATACCTTACTCAAAAATCGTAACACACTCCCACTATCCATCTTGCACATAGGCATATCCTTCTTTTGACTAAATCAAACTCCTTTGATTATCAAACAAAGAAATTGTCTAGAGAAACTTGTTTGAGTCCATAAATGGATCTCGTGGGCTTACATATCATGTTATCGTCTATGAACATCGGGTTGTCTGCCCAACGTCTTCAACACCATCATATAGCCATGATACGAAGTTATAACAAGCATTATCTCGAATAGGCTGAGCACACATTTGGCAAAGATAAAGATAATTACAAGGTTTACACCTCATACCCTTCACCGTCATTACTATAGCCTTATGGTAATCATATTACTATCCATGTCGCCACCTTTCGAGGACTTTCCTTTAAGTAAGACAGACTAGGTTCACAACCTGGTTGTCACTGATGGAATCTAATTCAGATATTATGGCTTCTAGCCATATCTCTCAATCTTGCCTTTCAAACATTCCTTCATAAGTCGTAAGATATTCATTCTTCTAGATGAACATACCAGCAGCCTTTTCAGGCTTGAGGTTATCCACAGACTTACAGAACTTTTATGTGCACTGAGCAGTGTTCTACACCTCATCGCTATGTGGCATCCGCTCACGTTCCTATGGTTGAATATATCTTTGTGGTTCTCAAACTCTTTTGAGAGATCGATTCACTCCCACTGTTTCTTTTGGAAGAAACACTTCCTTTAGAAGACAGCATGTTTGGAGACAAACATTTTGCTCCATGGACAAGTAAATAATATCTAGCGTACTTGCTAAGATATTCCACAAAGTCTCACACGTCGTACTAGGCTCCAAGCCTTTCTGACTTTGCCTATGACAACTTCAAATCATCGGTTAAGATAGATTCGACATTATCCCCTTCCATATCTAATATGGAATTTATTCAACCTTTATTCTTTGGAACTCGGTTAAGTATAAGGGCACTTACCCGAAACGGGTAAGGGATACATCGCATGGCTTGCGTCACACCTTTATCATATAAAGTGTTATTTCCATTTTGGGAACACAATCTAATTGCGTATCCCAAAAATGGTATCCTTCAAGGGAGAATCTTATTCCTTTTCAGACGACTTCTGAAACACCCTTCAGGTATTAATTACTTCAATTCAATTGAAAATTAATTCCTAAGTAGCTCATCAATCTCATATTCGTACTAGCTCGAACTTTTCGGGTTTTCCGAATTGTCGTACTTCAATAAATACATTCAACTATTTCTAAAATAGTCATAGAGATTAATAAACAATTATTTGTGGCATTGATTGTCATAAGCCAACAAACATCGGTATGTTTAGGCTTTGGACAACTTTCTAGATTTTATAACCTTTTCATAAAAGGGTATTTTAGTCCTCTTTGGATAAGATGCGTTTAACCCACATGATTCATAATCATATGGTTCAACACCATCAGAATGGCGTTTAATTACATGCTTCTCTTCCAGAGAGACTATGTCTAGAACAACTACAAATATCAAGGATAACAGCCATATAAATATTTAGTTGAGATCTCATCACATAGATCAACTATATAGTGACAACAATCTAGTATGTTAGATTCAGTGACCTTTCAACTTTATCGGAATAACATTTATTCTTTACAATTGAATATGTCTACTAAATCCTAACAAATAACTGAAATCATGTTCTTTATAAGAACCGGAACATAATAACATTTATTTAGTTCCCTTATCAGTTTACTAGATCCAGAATATGGTAAGTGTTACAACGTTTGCTTCACCTTCCATATCTGTATTTAATCTTTCTAATTTAATCACACTCACAAGATATCATATATCTAAGAGTCGACCTGAACTTAGATAGATTTATCTCAACTCACTTGCCTAGAATAGAAACTTCAATAAGTCCTCTATTTAAGCACATGCCCTAACTTTCAATTTAATCCTTCAAGTACTTGTAAATGT
Source organism: Gentiana macrophylla (assembly GCA_026214975.1). Classification (NCBI taxonomy): domain Eukaryota; kingdom Viridiplantae; phylum Streptophyta; class Magnoliopsida; order Gentianales; family Gentianaceae; genus Gentiana; species Gentiana macrophylla. The sequence goes on from CM047810.1 coordinate 103,061,150, forward strand.
TTCTTAGTGTAGTCTTCATAAGACTTAAGAAAGATTACAAGAGCCATGTCTTCTATTTCCCTTCGTAAAGAAAATCTAACGTTTATCAAATAGTTTATTTAACCTTTTGAATCGTATTCAAAACATTGACTATTTAATTAACCTTTAAGCAATGATAGAATTAAGTCGATACTTAAATCTTACAATTTTGAAAACAACATTTCCAAAATTCGATGTGGTCATTCTTGTTCAACGTTTGAATTAATTGTCATCATATGACAGAATGATCATCTTGGATCGTATCCAATATATGACTAATTCGTTGAAACTTATTTCAATGGATTTAATCATATCATGAGCTTCTGCTTTCATTAATAATTAAAGTCTCGGAGCACTGCATCAATTATGTAATCTCCTTGTCTCTAACTACTATAACGGGGTTGCTCATGTCATTGCCTAATTTAAAAGGATTAAAATTGCTTAACCATATTTGAGAACGTTTCTCAAAATTAACAGTCATAATTTGGTTTTACTAATCGAGAATAAAACATAAATATAAAGTTTGCTAAAACTACAACATAAAAATGAAAATAAAAGAGTGTTGTTGTTTATACACGCAAAATCAAAAATGGTCTTTTGGTTTATGATTTTGCTCCCACTAGTCAACTACTTCCAATTGACTTTCAAGAATTATTAATTTCTTTAGTGGACAAGATCCCACTAAACTACCGCGACCCCCGCTTTGGCTGGTGGGCCGAAAATAGTCTAATAGGTAGACAACAACCCTTTGTCAATCGTATCTTATACGACTCTTGTTGTTTGACTAGTCAACTCTTTGACAATTTTCATCTTATGAAGTAGTCAAATCCTTGCCTCTAAAATCCAAACGACCCGCTTTTGGTGGTGGCGAGAGAATTCTTAGTCAAGTCATAACCCCAATATTCGTGAGATCTCATACGATCATATCTCGATAATAACGATATACCCGAGGTAGGTCAATCCCCTGCTTTGGCTGATGAGTTGGATCCGAACAAGTGCTCTTCACCGTCATTATAATATGATGAGGCAATTTCAACTTGATTCTTTTGAGGTGGAAGTATTTATGTAAATTAATTCACTTAATTAATTTAATTATGGTCTCATCATAAATATGTCTATCTCTATAAACATACATCCTACACATTTATCTAGATCGTGCCTAGTCATGCATCTATCGTATCATATAAAATAAATACAAGCACAAAATAAATAAATTAAGTAAAATAACCGGTATGATCATGGACTTCTCTGAGTGCGGTTTTGAATACAAATCGATTTAAACCGCGGGTCACACCCAGGGTATTTATGAACCGCCAATAGGATCTTTAATGCTCCATTTTCCAATGGGATCTTTATTTTCGTCTTTCTTTGGTCTCCATCTTCTGCTCCATTCTTGTTACATTTAATTCTATCGAATAAAATAAATACACCCGCCGCACACGGGGGGGAGCTTACGGGAATGGGATAAATGCAGAAAATAAACTAGGTCACGTTCTTCATAACGGCCTAGGACAATTTTTAAACCAACAGAAAAATTAAATCATTCACATCTATCCTATCGGTCGAGTCCATGATCAATCGGGGTCCATATAATCATATTATATCTACTCTATCTAATCCATACAATAAAATCTTATGAAAAAGATAAAATTAAAATTTAACTACTTGCGTCTTAATTAATCAATTAACATTTAATCTATTAAATAATTTTATCCAATCAATTAATTAATTAACATTTAATTAATTAAATGATTTTAATCGAAATAAAATTAACGATTAATTTTAAACGATTTTAATTTTAATTTTAATTAATTAGAACTATTCTAAAATAAATCAAAATTAAAATTATTTCTCTTTTGTTTCTTTCTTTTGATTCGTAATCAAAGGGATGCTTTAGTTTCTAAACCAAATTTGGCTTAGGCTTTCGCCACTTTCCAAAATCAAAATTTTGGAAGTGGCGCAGCTCAAGCGCTTTACAAATCAAATATTTGGAAAGGGCCAGCCTATTCCAAATCAAATATTTGGAAAGGCCAAATAATTTTAGTTTTAGCTCGCCACTTTCCAAAATCAAAATTTGAAGTGAAGTTTGGCGCAAGCAGCCTTTTCCAAATCAAATATTTGGAAGAAGCTGAGCCTATTCCAAACAAAGTTTGGAAAGGCCATTATTATTTTAATGCCATGTGGCATCCCAATGACTCAAACTATTTGAACCATTGGTTAGCCACATGGCACAACTAAACAAAGGGAAATTAACAATCACAACTATGAACCATATTGAATCACAAAATACACAAAACAAAAATTTGGAGATCCGCCAGCATTGAGTGGTCAACCGACTGCCGGCAGCAGGTTGCCCTGCTTTGCCGCCGCCGCCCAGCCGCCGCCGGTGGTGGTGCCGCCGCCAGTCGGCCGAGCACCACCCGATCTCCTTTTTTTTTTTCTTTTCATGTATCAATTTTGCAAATCAAAAATCTTTCATCTTTTAATTACGTGATTTAAACGATAAAATTAACTACGCATAATAACATGCTTATTGCTTAAGCTCGAAGCTCTCTACGATCTGGCTTTGTTAGGAAATCTACGCGGGAACGCAGCTGAATTCAAAAATTTATTTCCTATCGACCCAAGATCGACTTCGTTTAAGCAATAAACAAACAAGTGGTAGACGGTGGTTACCTTGGTTGATCTAAAAGATCGACGCTTTGACCGTCTAGGGAGAGTAGTTCGCATAGAGCCGCCCAGCGTTCGGCCTCTACCGTTAGTCCACACGAACAGCCCATGAAATCCCATCATGGATTGCTATTGGAAAACTCCGGTTGCTAGACCGGCCCTTTTCCCTCTCTCCAACTCTCCAAAAGATGATCTCTATTTTACACAAGAACTATGAGCTCTTTGCAATTGTGATGCATAAAAGAGCTTGACACCCACACTATATTTATAGTGTAATATGCGCCCCAATGAAGAGTGGAGGAGAAGAAAACCTTTTCCCAATAAAATAAGGAAAATATAATTGATTGATTTTATCTCATTTATTACAATATCTCATATTAAATAAATCAGGATATTGTCAATATCTTATATTGAATATTCCCAAGATATTGTCAATATCTAATATTGACTATCTTTATTTTATTACCATAAATCAATTTACATACATGTGTATATATCACATATATATTACACATATAAAAATCTATTAATATATATTCCACAAATATGCGCATGCATCACCAACATGCACACACGCACACAAGTTGGATATGTATATATATATATATATATATTAATATCTTATATTAATATTTGGTAATACTATTAATTAAATTGCACAATCCAAGTGTGTCTTATACACTTCAATGTGGAGCCCCAATAGTCAAAAGATTGACGTCCGGAATATTCTTTAATTAATATAATATTATTAATATCTTGTATTTAATTTATTTATAATAAATAAATACCACCATATTAATTTACCACTATAACATTTATAGTCTCGAGATAAACTTTCCTTATTTGGTTATCATCTATAACCACATTTTAATCCGGCTAGATGTTCATATGTGTGTGACCCGATAGGCTTCCGAATATGTTGGCCGTAGACACAAAGTGCAAATTACGAAAATGCCCTTCATGCCTCGAGATCACGGGATAGCGTCTAGCAACACACCGTGACCCCCAATCATCGGAAGAGTCAAATGCAATGACTACTACCTTTCATGTGAAACAGTTACCGTGCAACTTACAATCCTATCATTTGTAATAATATCCATACGGTCGTTAGTCGAGTGTCAAAACATCAACGACCGTATCTTATAATCTGGATATCATGCTCTCTCGAAGTAACTCGTTTACTCCCACTTTGCAAAGATTCACGAGAGCTAGACATTCCTTATAAGAAGGCCATTTCGGATATTCGATCCTAATCATAGGATACGCGATTCCCGGACGACCAATCATGTATACTCCGCGTGCTTGAAGATCATACCCAATCACTACCGCATGATCGCCCCGTGGCTGTGGGAAACCTCAATAGTGTCAAAGCATGACAATCCACACCGTGATGCCATGAAGACTCGGTCTTAAGGATAATTACACAACCGCCACATAGTGTGACACTTATCCGTGTAAGTGGGTCGATCTAACGACGCATTCTCTAATACACGCCCACGCACAAGATCCATGTGTCTCTACACCTCGATAGACAAGATCTATCCACGCCTTAAAGACAGAAGACATCTAATACGTGCTAGCTTTGTTCATACTATCAATGCCTGTTTGATAGTACATCAACCTAGAGACATTTAAGTATCAAACTTATTAAAGTGATTAGAGATCTCATCAACCATAATCGCCTATCATGGTTTCTCTATCACAGTTTAACACTAAGGACATTATCATATAACAATTCATAATTGGTTCTTTAAAAGAACAGATATGTGACAACAGAAAAGCCATTTAATATATGTATAAACATAAAGAAATAGTAGAAATGATCCGACCCGGTCGGATCCGGTCCAACCCGATTGGGTTTAGGACACTATTCCAACATTAGGTACTTTCTGCCTTGTTTTATGTGTTTTTATGGAATACTACGTTCCGGGCAATAAAGGATTGGATCTGGTCCGAGAAGAAGTTAGTGGGCTGAATTAGAAGAGCCCAAGAGGAAGCCTGCAGAAAAAGAAGCTAGAAGTTGGGCTCGATTAGTCGAAGCCCACCACCGACTCATCAAGTTCTTGGGGGAAAATTCAACTGACCTACACAGTTTATCTAAGTTGGCTAGGGTTTCTAGTAGTTCTTAAGTCGGTGCAGAGCCTATATATTATATGCACTTGCCCTTTGTAATATATGTCACAACTTATGTATCAATTACTATCAAGTTTATTATGAAATAAAAGTTCTTGATTCCTGCATTGTGATTTGCTTCCGATTTCCTTCTTCCCAAATCTTCTTTAGCTTGAGTGGATCAGGTTAGATCTTCATAGCCGAAGGTATGAAGCGTGGAACGTTTTTTGTATCTTAGATATGGTAGATTTACTTGTTTTATGTGATGTAATTAATCTGAATGCTTAACGAACTTGTAATTTACCAGAATTAGTTAGAATGAATCAATGTAATTCTAGAATTAGTAGCCACCACTCTCCATTAGTCGACGGTCTATATCGACTAATCGAGGCAACTTTTAGGTCACTCTAATCCTGGAGATTCATTGTCATCTATGTTTATTGACATGTTTAATTAACAGTAGGTTAGATCTGGCCTATCTGTTTGTCGTACATAATAAATTAACATGAAGGACTATTAGTGAAGTGTTAGTTATGATGTAGTCTGGTTCATTCCTTAGGATGCTAGTTAATCAATGATGGCTACTCAGGGAGGTTCTCGGTCTTAAGCCGGCACTTTTTAGAACTTATTGCATGTGGGTTAATACAACCAACGAAGGAGGTTAACTGCACATAGACGTTTACTGTACTTTCAATTGAAGTAAACAAGGTTAGGAGACTGCATTCGTAGCTAAACTGGATTATAAAACATATTCTGATAAACTTGGGGAATTACAGGGGAAAATAAGCATAATGAATAATTACACCAAGCTAAGAGATAGGGGAGGTAGGAAGGGACACCGTTTCTTTTCGTTCTTATGTTGGTCTAAGACTGTATGTGTGTTCTTAATTGGGTTGAGTGCGTTTATTTCTAAAGTTGCATTGTCTTTGTGGGATAGACCTTATTTCACCGTTGCTATACTTTGATTGACTAATACTCTCGCTAGTATAAGCAACATCACGCGCGACATCAAGTTTTTAGCGCCGTTGCCGGGGATAATGGCCAATTTATTAATAAATTCATTTAAGTCTAATTAAGAACTTTCTGCTTTGTCGTTGTTTAATTTTGGTTTGGGTCTTGAGTCATTTTGCACATTCTGTATTGTTTTAAGACCGAGAGGAGGAAAAGCTCGGGCTCGATTAGGCGAGGCTGCACCTTTATTAATCGAGTGAAAAACAAACTCTGATCGTCCTTGTGATGCTGTGTTTTATCCATATTCGTTTTTAGTTAGTAGGACCCACGGCAGTTGGGGTAACCCGACGGAAGCGAAAGTATTACTAACCGTGTTTTTGTTTTTGTTTTGTTTTGTCTATTTTACAAGATGTGTGAGGACACTTATGGTTTATCTAGCTAGATTTTCTTCCTTAGGATCCAAACAAGCGCCATACAACCAAAGACGTTTCGCTCTGAATATTGAGCCAATCTCCATATATCCTGGCTCTAGTGTGAGGGAGAAGTATGAAGAATACAAAAAAAGGGTAAAGTTAGAAGAAGATGCGTAAACCAGAAAAGCCATGGTTGATAGCCTAAAGGAGTATGAAGACTTCAGAAGAGGTAAGTCCCAGTTCATGTGTATGAGATTTCTTCTTCTGCTCCGACCCTAAGGAAGACCCCGACTATATCCCTTTAGAGGCCGAGGATTATCCTAACTCTTTTGTAATTGGTAAGTTAGGTGACCCTGTAGTCTTAGGTTTCCCATATCGATTAATGGTGTATCCGTAGGACTAAGACTGTGTGATTCTGGATCGTGTTGTAATATCATCCCACTTTCTCATACAAATCAAGGATCAGTGAAGTACTAGTACTCTTGAAAGATCAAAGAAATCAAAAAAGCAGTGAACCGACAAAGTAAACTGTCTGCCGGCTGAGTAAAGAAAAAGCAGTGAAAGAAGAACTAATCAGCTAAGTCAACAGGAACACTGAACTGTTCAAGTAACAGACAATTGAAATAACAACTAAGCAATTCAAACTTATTCAGAACGTGAAAAATGAGGAAGATTCAGAGGATCAAGCATTAAATGCATAATCAATCCAGGACGAATTTTATGATAGACGTTTGAATAAAATCTGGATCACTGAAATCAAGGAGGATACAATTAAGGGGGAATCAAGAATTAAATCAAGGATTATTCCCCACATTAAAATAGCCAACGGACTAAAATTCAAATCAAGGATTATCAAGGCTATAAATAGAAGGCATTGACAGACAGGAAAAGAACGATTTGAATAGATAAGAACAAGCAGAAACTCTATCAAAATCCTCAGCATTCTATCTGAACTTAAAAGGACACATCTAGAGATCAACTCAGAATTCAGAGCATAATTCCACAACAAGCACAGAGATTGATCAACAATTTTGTGAATCCAATTCACACCAGTTTGAAGCAATTGAATCAAAGAAATCTGAGAAGGAGTTGCAACCCTTTGTGATAGCTGCTGAAGGATATGTTCCCAAGGAGCAGTGTGTTGAAGACTGAGTCACTGAAGCTTTTGAAGCCTAGGAGTGATAGTCTTGTAGATTTTGAAGCTTGTGTAGCCAAGGACAATCTTGCTATTGTATCAGTGAAAAAAATAGTGAATTCCTCCAATCATCACAGGAGAAGAGTGGATTAACGGATTACACCACCCTGAACCACTATAAACCTTTATGTCTATTTACTTTCAGCAATTTACTTTACAACACTTTATTTTATTGCATCCTATATTTGTGTTTGCATAAACTGCTTTGAAACAATATTAAAAGAAGGGACTTATCCGCTGGCCAAAAGCTTTTAAAACGAGAAAAGTTTTTAAAACTCCAGTACACCCCCCTCTGACTATACATTTATCCTTCTCTGGGACCACCACCTTTCCAATTGAATTTTTGGTCTTTGATGTCCCTGAAGATCCTAGTGCGAGTGTGATACTAGGGCATGCCTTTTTGGCTACCAACAGAGTCATTATGGACATGGATGATGGTAGTATAACACTAAGATCTAATAATGATTCTGAAACCTTTAAGATCTTAAAGCCATTGAAAAATAGACCCGGAGACTTCAAGATTTTTAGCTCAAGTGCTGGAGATACAGAGGTATTCAAGAGAGATACTATGAAGAGTGAGCGATCTTTGGTTGCTATAGTAGGTGCCGTGAGAGTGAGTTCTTGAAAAATCTTATTTCGAGAGAAAAGACGATAAAGGCCATTACAAGGCGCCAAGGAGGCGAACCATACTACTCCTATGGAGACAAATGTTGGGAGGATTTTGCATCATAAAAACAAAAGAAAATTTATAAACCTATACTTAACATGCAAACTAACTCTAATCGACCAAATATCGGGTAGTTGATAGCATAGTAGGGTAAGTACAGTGGTCGATCCACAGGAATTGGGATGTTGAATCTAATTTCACTAATCCTACCAATTGCTACTCAAAGAACGAATAAACAAAAGAAAGCGAAAGAACAAAACATAAAAGCAGAAAGAAACAAAAACAAACAATCTAACCTAAAGACATGGGGTCAAACATTGAACAAGCCTAGTGATCTCAATTCTAGTTATCTCATGATTTTAATTCGGTTTGTGGTTTCACCATTTCACGAGACACAAATCCCTAATCTCTTAGTGAACTTATCTCTCAAGCTATGAAATCCTACTTTGAGTAGCGAATTCAATTATCTATCTCTCATCTTTCGAGTGTTGAGACCGATTTACCAAACAAAGCGACGGGTGTAGATTCAAGTTACTCTCGTATAATCGAATCTAACAACCTAGGAATCTAACCAATTAATTTGTCACATAATCAACGGCTAAAAACCCTATCTTTCTATGGTGATCTAAGGTTTATGCAACTTCCGTATTATAAACATCAATGTAAAAGCAGATCTTTCAATCTATTCTCATGGCCTCATAAGCACAAAGAAAGATACAAAATAAATCAACAATCATGAAGAAAAAGCTGGAATTGAATTAATCAAAAAGAACTCACATAGTTTTGAACAAGGATTGATCCATGGAAACGAAAAGCAAACATCTAATCTACTCTAATCTAACCTCGGTTCACCCGAGCACAAGGCTCGGGTGACCGGCCTGAGACCCTCAACTTGCGGCTGCCGCTCTCAAGAAAAGTGTATGTCGAATAATGTGTCCAATTAGGGTTAGGAGGCAATTTGTTTAAATAGATGCATAAGTCGGTTTCTAAGTCGGTTCCTCCCGGACGCCCGTTTGGACATGTGGACGCCCGTCCACTTTCTCGAACGGGGGTTGGACGCTCGTTTGGACAGCGTCTGAACTCTCTGTATGTAAAATACGATTCTGGACGCACGTTCACATCTTCAGACGCCCGTTCGCTATAAACGCTTCTCGGACGCTCGTCGGCCTCAGATGAACGCTCGTCCATCTTGATGCAGAACGGATTTCTTGATAATTATCCTTTCTTTCCTCCATCTTTATCCTCTTGTAACATCTCTATCTCTTCATCAACACTTCAAATTCGACTTTAGACTCTTCCAAATCCTTTCCCAAGTTAAAGATATGTATCTACACACATCGAAAAACATACCAAAACGTAATACGATTCCAAAACAACATAAAATCACCAAATAAAGCATATAAATCGATACGTTTTCATATTTAACTATTAAAAACACCATTTACTCAATATTTACATATATAGCTCAAAATCTATGAAAATCATACGAATGTAGGGGAAATTGATATAGAAAATATATATAAAAATCACTATAATTTAGCCCTTAACAACACCCCCACACTTAAACTTTTGCTCGTCCTCGAGCAAAACAGAACAAAGATCAAGCTCGAGACAAATAAACATCTACACAAATATAAAGTATATTCAATAACTTAGAAGTTCACCCGTGTAGTGTGTGCATGGCCATAATAAATTTCCACTAAGTTCCACAATTTGAAAGTTATTCAAACCAAAACTAGCCCGGTTTCCCATCTAAGTTCGAAATATTCAAAAATTATAACAGGCACTTTACAAAACATACATATCCCAAAAAGAAATAGTAGAGAATATCTAAAACATTTACGATGACTCAGAGGATAATCCTTACAACATATCCTTGATTAATACTAGGTATAAGATTAACGATAACTAAGTCCTTACTTATTCATAATAATATATTTCAATATTTTCACTTTTTCACACTTTTCTAACACACATCGAATAAGCTTTTGCCCTCATAGTGAGAATAGGACATTTCAAGATAATCCCTACCTTACTCCAATTATAAGGCAACTATAAACCGACTGTCGTGAGCTTTGGTCATCATAGTGGAATAGGACATACGTGGTACACCCTACCTCACCCAAATCATAAACCCGACTTCCACACACACAATTACAATTATGTTTACTTAGAGATTTACGGTCGGGTGGTGGAAAAGATTATTTTCTAGTAGCACGGACCAATTGAGCATAACACCTCAAGTAAACAATTTATTACTATTGCAAAGACTTAATCACGTTTCACTTATCACATTCAAACTTACAGATATTCACAAGATGTCATACTTTAATCCTAGAATACAAACTACTAAACTTTTCAAGAATTGTACATAAGCAAAGAAACATGCTATAATCATCAAAAATCTCCAACTAAAATGGGGTAGGCTTTCAACATTTAGCTCATCATTTACTATGGCATGTGAAAAAGAGTGTCGGGTGAAACAACTAAAATTACTAAATATACAGAATATAGAAAAAATGATATAAACTCAAGCAAAGATATGCCTTTGTCTACTCGGGACAAAAAAAAATTTGAAAATTAAGCACTTTTCATAGAAATACTAAAAATATGAGCAAACGAAAGTAGACACATAAATCATCTATCCCTTCCCCCACACTTAGATTGCAACTTGTCCTCAAGTTGTACAGAAATAATAAATTAGAGAACTTAGCTGATTGGATGCTGGCAATTCTGGAGGAACCAACAAGAACCAAGATTGCTTGCATAGCTTAGTAGACTGTGGAGCATCACAGGACAACTGAATACATCTTTAAAGTGCACAATAGCTATAGAAAGTATCCTGCAGACTTGATTAGTGCAAAAAGAGTCTTCGGGAAAAAAAGAAAAGATTACATATATAAAGCACATGAAGAAAAGGATCATAGAGATTTTTCAACTTAAGCTCAACTAAAGATTGAATACTATACATGAAATACTACAAAGTCGTAGGCTAGGTGCAACTATATGAAAATATACTACAATGCAATCTACATGATATGCAATCCTAAAAATAAAATAAAAACGAGGTAGTATTACGGAAACCGATAGTTAACTACACTCAAGAAAAATAAAAGAAAAATAGAAAAACAATGCAACTAGATGATATGCAACTAAATGATATGCATCTAAGTGATATGCAAAAATAAAAATAAAAGAAAGAAAACTAGCCCACTCATTAAGAACATGACATATATAATAAGCGTCTACCAAATAATGACAAAGTTACGATAAACGATGATCTTTGTTTCATTACATGCAGTGTAGACGCGCTTTAAGACTCGTCAAAAGTGATAGCATTATGGAAACCAACAGTTAGCTATACTAAACATATATAACTCATATGGTTTCCGATGGTAGCAACGGAGAACCGACAGTTACTACCCAAATGAGTTACATAAACAACAAGGAAGCACATAAGTCTCAAAGCTCACAAGATTCATCACAGCGGTATGTAGCATACGGAAACCGACATTAGCTACTAATTAACTATAAGAACAGTTATAGCTTACGAGAACCGACAGTCACTATAACTTGCCTAGATGAATCATGCATATAAAAATTAATCAGTTATTTAACATGGATTCATAGATGGAAAGGTAAAAACATATAAGTTCAGGACATCTATGTAAACATCAATTAGCCACAGAAGCTCGAATGAAAAATCCACATCAAATAAAAGCATTGAAAATAAAATCAAGAAATTTAGAACCTGGACTGAACCCCGGACGAACGTTCACTTAGCGTTCAGAACTGGACGAACGTTCATCTTTTCAAACGCTCGTTTGCTCTTGAAAACCTCCAGACGGGCGTTCAGAATTCCAGACGCCCGTCTGATCCTTCAACTCAGAACAGCGTTGAAACCTTTCTGGACGGACGAGCGTTCATACACCCAGCCGTTCTTTCACCTGCAAGTTAGGGGCTAGACTAGCGTTCGCTTACTTGGACACCCGTCCAAGCATCGAATTTGCACAGACAATGCAGGAAAGACACAGAAACCCTAAATCTCATAAGCACAACGCATCATAGAGCATGCACAACAACCATGTATAAATTTTAGCACAGGGGTTAGACTAGGTAACAACTAAACACATAAACTTCACGTAAAACAAGTTGAGTAAAAAACTTTTGCACATTCTTAACCTAACGGTCATCGAAACACGGCAAAATAAAAACTCTCAACTTGGTATACGCTACTTTTATTGAAAACGAAAAATAAAAAAAAAAACGTAACAAAATCGAGAAATTAATTCAACCAAATTCAACAAAACACCGATTCCCCGGCAACGGCGCCACTTTTGTTGGGAGGATTTTGCATCATAAAAACAAAAGAAAATTTATAAACCTATACTTAACATGCAAACTAACTCCTAACCGACCAAATATCGGGTAGTTGATAGCATAGTAGGGTAAGTACAGGGTCGATCCACAGGGAATTGGGATGTTGAATCTAATTTCACTAATCCTACCAATTGCCTACTCAAAGAACGAATAAACAAAAGAAACGAAAGAACAAAACATAAAGCAGTAAAAGAAACAAAAACAAACAATCTAACCTAAAGACATGGGGTCAAACATTGAACAAGCCTAGTGATCTCAATTCTAGTTATCTCATGATTTTAATTCAGGTTTGTGGTTTCACCTTTCACGAGACACAAATCCCTAATCTCTTAGTGAACTTATCTCTCTAGCTATGAAATCCTACTGAGGCGAATTCAATTATCTATCTCTCATCTTTCGAGTGTTGAGACTGATTTACCAAACAAAACGACGGGTGTAGATTCAAGTTACTCTCGTATAATCGAATCTAACAACCTAGGAATCTAACCAATTAATTTGTCACATAATCAACGGCTAAAACCCTATCTTTCTATGGTGATCTAAGGTTTATGCAACTTCCGTATTATAAACATCAACAGAAAAAAGATCTTTCAATCTATTCTCATGGCCTCATAAGTACAAAGAAAGATACAAAATAAATCAACAATCATGAAGAAAAACTGGAATTGAATTAATCAAAAAGAACTCACATAGTTTTGAACAAGGATTGATCCATGGAAACGAAAAGCAAACATCTAATCTACTCCTAATCTAACCTCGGTTCACCCGAGCACAAGGCTCGGGTGACCGGCCTTGAGACCCTCCACTTGCGGCTGCTGCTCTCAAGAAAAGTGTATGTCGAATAATGTGTCCAATTAGGGTTAGGAACGGCTGTTTAAATAGATGCATAAGTCGGTTTCTAAGTCGGTTCCTCCCGGACGCCCGTTTGGACATGTGGACGCCCGTCCACTTTCTCGAACGGGGGTTGGACGCTCGTTTGGACAGCGTCTGAACTCTCTGTATGTAAAATACGATTCTGGACGCACGTTCACATCTTCAGACGCCCGTTCGCTATAAACGCTTCGGACGCTCGTCGGCCTCGGATGAACGCCGTCCATCTTGATGCGAACGGATTTCTTGATAATTATCCTTTCTTTCCTCCATCTTTATCCTCTTGTAACATCTCTATCTCTTCATCAACACTTCAAATTCGACTTTAGACTCTTCCAAATCCTTTCCCAAGTTAAAGATATGTATCTACACACATCGAAAAACATACCAAAACGTAACACGATTCCAAAACAACATAAAATCACCAAATAAAGCATATAAATCGATACGTTTTCATATTTAACTATTAAAAACACCATTTACTCAATATTTACATATATAGCTCAAAATCTATGAAAATCATACGAATGTAGGGGAAATTGATATAGAAAATATATATAAAAATCACTATAATTTAGCCCTTAACAACAAACTAGCCCACCCCGTGTGGTGAAAGCTTTGATTTGAAGGACGAGGCAAGGGGTTATTTGAGCACAAAGGTAAAATCTCAAAATAGCGAGGAAATCCGAGTGCACAGGTTAAGAGGGCCAAAAGTTCAAGGCAAAGAGCTCGAGGCCCAACCACAAAAGCTTGAGAAGGATCACTTCTCGATCGTAAGGAAGAATACTTCAACCTTGGTCTAAAAAGGCAACTAAGAGCTTGGGTTGAGAGAGAAGGACGATGCACCTCCGTAAAAGCTTCAAGAGTGCAAGTTTGGCGGGTGAAAGCCCAAAAATCTGATTGAGTATGAACCAGAAGGTAAGTCGAGTTGACGACTTTACACTCAGGACTACTTCTCATCCCTTACGTTGTCCAGTCAATAAAAGTATGTTATGTGACCATGCCATTCGGCCTAAAGAATGCCGGAGCAACCTATCAGCGAGCAATGAATAAGATATTCAGTGATCAGATCGGCATTTGTGTGGAGGTTTACGGACCTTCTAATCAAGAGCAGATCTCTTGATCAGTACTTGACTGATATCAGAGAAGTTTTTGAGGTACTCAGGCAGACCTAAATGAGACTCAACCCGAAAAAGTGCACAATTGGCATCAGATCAGGTAAATTCCTTGGATATATGATTTCCAAAGACGGAATTAAGGCAAACCCGGATAAATTAGATGCCCTAAAGAACATACCTCCTTCACAGAGCATCAAAAAAGTTTGGAGGCTGACAGGGCGAATGGCTGTTGTAAACAGATTTTTATCCAGATCGGCACAACGTGCCCTTACCTTCTTTAAAATTCCAAGGAAAGTGAGCCCATTCTAGTGGGATGAGGATTCCTAGAAGGCCTTTGAAGTGTTAAAGTCATATTTTGCCGTACTACCCACTCTGAATTATCCTCAGGAAGGAGAAACGTTGCTGGTGTATTTAGCAGTATGTGAAGAGGCCTTGAGCGCAGTACTAGTCAAAGAGCAGGATTGTGTACAAAGGCCTATTTATTATGTAAGTAAGGTGCTACACAGACCAGAGGTCAGATATTCATGTGCTGAAAAATTGGCACTAGCGTTAGTGCATGCTTCTAGGAAGCTCGGGCCATATTTTGAAGCTCATCCGGTAACTGTCGTAATAGATCAGCCACTTCGACAAATACTAGCCCGACCTAATACATCACGTAGACTAGCCAAGTGTGTAGTCAAACTAGTGGAGTACGATATGGTTTCTGCCCTAGAGTTTCCATGAAGGCCCAGGCCTTTGTAGATTTTATAGCTGAAGGAGCAGCTATCACCATCAGTCATGATCAACCGAGCTGCGTGTCTGTACAATGGGTGTTGTACGTTGTTGGAGCCTCAAGCAGGGAAAGAGCAGGAGCAGGTCTCCTACTCGTCAATCCCAAAGAGGAAGAGTTCCCCTATGATTTTTGTTTTAATTTCCAAGTCACACACAATGAGGCAGAGTACGAAGCACTGATCACAGGGCTCAACTTGGCGACCAAACTTGGAGCAAAGAATTTGCAGGTTTATAGTGACTCTCTACTGGTTATTAATCATGTTAAGGGAGAGTATGAAGCAAATGAGTATCCAATGAAAAAGGCCGTTTCCCAAACGTTGTTGTAGGGTATACTAAACATCCAGATCGAGCAGATTTCCTGATCTTAGAGTAGACGGGCAGATGCACTTTCAAAGCTAGATTCAAACTTTGTACCTGATAAAAAGTATTGGTCGAGCTACTGAAGGAACGGAGTTATGAAAATTAGACAGTTCAACCCATCACTCAAATGGATACCTGGATGGATCCTATTATATCATACTTGAAGGATGGAATCCTTCCTACAGACATGTCTCAAGCAAGAAGAATGAAGTTCTTGGCAGCCAGGTACACTCTTTTTAATGATATACTTTACAAAAAATCATTCATAGCACCATGGCTCCAATGTGCATCAGAAGATGAAGGAAATTATCTCCTTCATGAAATCCAACAAGAGATCTATGGAAATCACTATAGAGCTCGAACCTTGGCAAGAAAATTTCGTTTGTTCGACAATTACTAGCCCACTATGCAGCGGGACGCTGAAGAGCTCGTCCAAAAGTGCAGGTCTTTCCAAGTCCATGACAATATACCGCACCAAGCTTTCCAGGCTATGATGCCAATTATGTCCCCTTGGCCATTTGATCAATGGGGAGTCGACTTAGTTGGCCCACTGCCCCGAGCTCCGGGTAATTTTAAGTTCATGGTCATGGCAGTGGATTACTTCACAAAATGGGTGGAGGCTGAAGCCCTCACTACGATCATAGCTAAAGCAATTCAAAAGTTCCTCTGGAAGAACATTGTGTGTAGATATGGCATCCCGAAAACGCTGATTTAAGACAACAGAACATAGTTTGAAGATAGAACAGTTCAAGTCTGGTGCTCCGAGCTAGGGATTGTCCAACATTTTGCATCTGTGGGTCACCCTCAAGCCAATGGGCAGGTCGAGCAGACCAACTTGCAGATAGAGACTGGTATACACAAAAGACTCGAAGAAGAGGGATCAAGTTGGGTTGAGCATCTACCCAATATCTTATGGGCGTACAGGACTACGCCAAATGCAGCAATATAGGAAAAATCCTTTCTCCCTTGCATATGACAGCGAATCAATAATCCCTGAAGAGTTTGGACTTCCCATACCTCGGTCCGAGTTGTACACAGAAGAGAATTCCGAGGTCAAGCTCAAACATTGAAAGGATGATCTGGAAGAAGCTAGAGATATAACCTTCATCAGAATGGCAAAATACAAGCAGAAAATCTCCCAATATTACAACTCAATAATGAGACACTCATATTTCAGAGAGGGAGATCTAGTTCTGAGGAAGAATGTGGTCAGCAGACAGGGCCCTCCAGAAAATCTTGACCCGAACTGGGAAGGCCCCTACAAAGTTTTGAAAGTACATGGGAAATGTGCATACCAGTTAGCTGATTCCAATGGGAAGACCATTCCCAGGAGTTGGCATGCGAACAATCCCCGCAAGTTTATATCTTGGATAGGTTCCAGACTTATGAATCTTTCAAAATATCCATAGTGTGTTCTTTCATTTTATCAATATTATTTCAATGTACTCTAGGAGTTATCAAAATTATTTCAATGTTATTTCAATATTGCTTTTCTCGTTAGCACGATATGTAATGGTTTTAAGTTTATCTTTTTAAGTCTGCAAGGCAAACATCGAACATTTGAGCTCTATAGGTCAGACTCAAAGAGTTTACAAAGTCAAAATCTTCAGGTCAAGAGCCAGACATCAAAATTTGAGCTCACTGAGTCGGACTCAAAGAGTTTGCAAAGTCAAGCTCTTCAAGTCCGTGGAGACAGACATCAAAATTTAAGCTCTCTGGTGAGTCAGACTCAAAGAGTTTGCAAAGTCAAACTCTTCAAGTCCGCAGGATAGACATCAAAATGTGAGTTCGCAGATGGACTCAAAAGTTTTCAAAGTCAAACTCTTCAAGTCCGCAGACAAACATCAAAACGTGAGTTCTCAGCAGATGCAGACTCAAAGAGTTTGCAAAGTAAAACTCTTCACGTCTGCTGGACAGACATCAAAATGTGAGTTCTGCAGTACAGACTCAAAAAGTTTGCAAAGACAAACTCTTTATGTCTGCAGGACAGACATCAAAATTTGAGGTCTACAGACCATACTCATAAAGTTTCCAAAAAACACAACTCCAAGTGTGCCACCCAAAAACTGCAAATTTATGCATTGCATACTGGGGGACAACATACAGACAAAAGTGAAGTGCTTGAAACAAAGTACTAAGGTAGAAGACTTAATGAAATACTATACAAATTATAAATATGTTCTTGTACAGGTTACAGGTCCCAAATCAGGATTTTCAATGCAAAAACAAAATTTATACAAGGCTAGAAACTTAAGACGCTTCAGAGGTTGAGTTCTGCCCAGGATCTGTAGTAGACGGATGGCTCCCCGAAATGGTACCAGCCGAAGGCAGCTCGGCAAGAGGAGCTGAAGTAGAAGGCTCTGTCATAGAAAGTGCTTGAGATGGAGCAGCAGCACGCTGAGCAGTGTACTTAGACACTATGTATACACCTTGCTGAAACTCTCCTACACGAGTCTCAAAGGCCTCGCCCATACCTGGATTATACAGTGCCTTGTTGGCAAGACCGTCAACACTAAGGTTAGCAAACTGGGCCATAGCGTCATCAACTCCTAGGCAATAACCGTAGTTCAGGACAGGAGCAGGTTGGGTCAGCATGGCCTAATAAAGATCACCAGAAGCCTTGAAATCCTTGATGACCTGGGTAGAAGATGACTCAACCTGTGCCTGATGGGTCTGAGCAGTGGCTTTCAGGGCATTCTTTTCAGCTCTGAGCTTCCCGATCATCTGCTACAGTTTGGCCTGGGTCTCCATAGACTTTTCCTCTGCAGCTTGGAGGCTTACTTGGTCTCTAAGGTCTTCAGATCGGTCACTTGGGCCTGAATCTTGTCTTGAAGAACCCCAATCTCCTTATCTTTGGACTTCTCTAAGTCCATATGCATCTATTTGCGGAGAGAAGCCTTTTTCTCCAAACCCACAACTCGGCCATCTAGTTTCTCCAGATGAGCGGAGGACTCAACAAATCTCTTGGAAGCCTCCTGACTGAAAAGTGATCCCAGTATATACAAATCAGGAAAAAACACAAGTGTGTGAGAAATCCATGTAAATGTAGCAGCCATAAAGGAAAAAACACAAGTACAAGAACTACAAAAGCAACGGCTTTGAGCCCAGCCTCAGCAAGCTCAGTGTTTGGCAGCTGGGAGATCGTGTCCGGATCAAAAGCCGCCTCATCTTTTATAATAGACAGATCTGAGGTGGCATCGGGAAGGGCAGCATACCTGACTCTCTTCCTCAATCTTTCTCTGTAGCTGGCTTCAGTAGCCTTAGTTCTACCATCCCTCCTCCTGGTCTGAGAGCCACCCACCTTCTCCAACATAGTATTGTCATCTGAGTGGAGCTGTCCACCGTGACAAGAATTACACCATCCTCTTGGGTAGGAGAATGGACTTTGGCGTCATCAATAAAATCAGCCAACAGTTGATTCGTGGTGGCATCCAAAGTCGAACCAGCCACCCTGGCAGCACGGACATTAGAAACGGAAGTCCCATCAGCAGGAGTAGCCACGTCGGGCAAGGTCTCTTCGGTCCCTCCGGCGGCCATATACATCAATGCAGCCAAATACCTCACTGGAAAACACAAATCAAGGAAAAGAGTTTGTCAACAAGAAATGAATGTCTTACACAAACAAAAATACATGATAAAGTAATGAAAAACTCCTACAGGAATTCCTGGCTCGGCATCAAAAGCCACATAACGGGCAGGCCCTGCCTCAGCTATCCGAGTTGCGTTGATCAGTAGGAAAAAAGTTGGCGGACGTCAAGAACCAGGCCCGAGTCCTTGATAGCCTGCAGTACGTCCGAACCAATGTTGGTCGGGAAGACGTCCTTATGTTGAGGATCCAATTTTCAGTGGCTGAGCTCGGGTGTTCCCTCGTGACGAACAAAGAAGAACCGTTTCTTCCACCTCTTAAAGGAGGTCGGCCCCTCTTTGAGCACCTAAAAAGGGTTCCGACCACTTGTCCGGCATGAGAAATAGTGCCACCCCGGAGAATCCCTGGCCGTTTTGATTTATAGAAGGCTCGGAACAGACTCATAGAGAAATTAACTCCGGTCATCCGGCAGAAAATAGCAAAGCCTATGATACACCTAACCCCATAAGGGGACACTTGGGCTGTGGAAATCTTATAATGATCCAGCGCAACTAGAAAAGCATGGCATAAAGGAAACCCCAATCCACATTGGAGTTGGGCTTGGTAAACCGCACAGAAGCCTTCCGGTGGCTGGTAAGAATACTTATTGGCGTCAGTTGAAACCATGTGGGAGTATACCTCCCGGTCTATCCCATACTCCCTGCAGATACAATCCACTGTATCTTGGGAAAACATGGACGTCTTTCCATGGCTGACAATAATGGTCATTGTAGCTTTATGGAGTTTAAGATTTAAGACAAAAGAGAAAGTAGAAGAAGAAGGCCGAGAAATGGAGGAGGAGGAGCACAAGATTCTTCCTCTACCTCAGGCCCTTATTCAAATAACCTATCTATTGAAGAACTTGAAACTGACATATAAAAATGAGAACACGAGTAAGGGAAAAAGGGTTACTTGTAAGTGATGAGAGTCTATTCGACTCTGTTTTCCTGTGTTTTATATCCCGTTTTGACTCTTTTTACTCAAATCCAGGATTATTTGACTTGATTTCGACACATTTTGCACCGTTTTTGATATTACGAGACCTAGGATGTAATGTCCGGAAATCTCGATTTTCAGTGTTTTTGTTTTGCACTCTCGGTCAACCTAGTGTCCTATAGGGGTTACGTGTGGTATTTGTTGTGATTTTGTCCATGAATTAGGTTTTGACATGTCCGAAAGGCGAGATACGGGATTGTAACGCGTGTGTCCAAGTTTTAGCGCTGCAATTTGGTTTACTAAATGTATAAGTATGGATGCAAATACATGACAAGATCAACGGATGTTTCAATACCATAAAGCCACATTAATACGTAAATGCCTTTATTGGGGATCAGATCACGATAGATATCTATCCGGATACCTACGGTAGCCTATGCCACCACGTGCCATGGATAAGATAAATATTCAAGTCCTTAAGTCGGCAATAGTAATAGTAAGTATACATACTTATCTCTGGGAACAGAAAGAAAATATATATAGAAGAAAGAAAAAATCCTTTTCGTGAGCTCTCTGAATATTTAGTAAAGCTTAGATAAATCATAACAACAAAAAGTTAATCATCTCCTTCATGGAGAAAACTCTGAAACTTTTATTTTCTTTACCTTTTCACCATTAGATTATATTCATAGATAGTTTTAACAAGATCTTTTGTAATAAGTGCTTGGATCGTCTTGAATTATATATATATATGAAGTTGGTTTTCTCGGATTCGAAGTTTCTTCCAGTTTCTTCATCTCCATTTTCGGTAATATCGATTTCTTGCTTTCAATCTTGATTCTTGTTAGTTCCAATGTTGATTTCTTGTGATTTGGTAGTTAGAATGAGTAGCTAATCATTATATAGCCTAGTTATGCGATAATCTTCAAAATCGGATCCTAGTTTGTTCATGTGGTGTTCTTGAAGTTTGATTTGTTGATTCTTGGTGTTATTGTTGTTCTAGAACTTATTTTTAATCACGTTTGTTGAATTGATCATTCGATAATCGTATTTCACGTATCTTCTTTGTATATGTATTTTGCGAGAGGATACATGAACCGGGGTTCTAGGATCACCATGTAAAACCGACTGAGTTGTTTAGATTCTATTTTGTGTGTGAGGTTTGTATCAACTTGTTGAGCGTTTCATTGATCGTAGACCGTGTTAGGTTAGTTAAATCCGTTCAGTAGACTGTTGAACCTGGCATAGGACGATAGATTATTGAAATAATGTCTATTCTCAGAATTAGGAAACGACACCTTACGTGTGACATCGAAAACGTTTAGGTAAGTCAAACACACTTCCGGATTTAGCTAAGGTTTGTGAGTATTAGATTGGATCATAGCTCGGCTATCTCTTTTTTCATAGTTTAAACTCTTTTATTTTGCGTATATTTAGTTGTTAGAACAAAGTGATCGGACAAATCACCCTTTTCAAAGACCGTTTTGCCTAAACTAAGAACGAGACATAGCTTGATACTTAACCGATTCCCCGTGGGATACAACCCTGGTAGCCATTTATAGTACAAACCGACTCGGTACCACTCGTCGGTTAGAGTTGGCTATGCTGTAAAACGGCCATCAAGTTTTCTGGCGCCGTTGCCGGGGAATCCGGTTGATATCTTGTAAGTTAGTTAAGTTCTTAGGATTATGTCGTTTTTCCTGTTTTCCTTTGTTTGTTTTGTTTCTTTTGTTGTTGTTTGTGATCACACCACATACTCCCGTAGTGGTAGTGACAAGATACCATGATTGTGTTCGTGTTGTTTCCATGGTTTTCATATGATGAATCCATACTACGATTACGGCTCTTATCCTTACATATTAGGATGTTACGATTTCGGTGCAATGGGTTACGGAACACAACCCTATTACCAGTTCAACCCATACACCACATCATATGGAAATGAGTGGGATAATGCCCCAAGTTATGTTGATCAACAACTCAATATGTCTCTACCTCCGGATTTAGAGACCTTACTAGAGCAACGGATGACACTTGAACAAACCGTTGAGAAGTTAAATAAAGTAGTTCAAGACAACTTGAAAGAGTTTCAAAATGGCATGACTATGATGCAAGCTGCGATACAAAACTTAGAGCATATAGTTGAACAAGCGATCGAAAAGGAAGAGGTGAAAGGAGATAACGTGAAACTTCGGTAAAAGTCACCCGGAGGAATGCTATGAGGATGGTATGAATCTTGTATCCATTGAATCACGATTCCGCCTTACTTTTAGCCTCATTGTTAAACCTACGATGGTGCACCCTATTGATTTTGTTGTTGACATTGAGCCTATCTGTTATTACTTGGTGCTAGAGTCGTTATTGGTTGGTGTGTGTTTGTGTTCAGGAAAGTGAATTCATTGTTCGTGCAATGGATTCGCCGAACCAATCTTGGTGGTGGGGATTGAGCCCCATGTTTCTCGTATTTCATTTTCAAGGGTGCTCAATTTTACGATTTTGAGAGGGAGATGCAACGGTTTCTCTCCTTTGGTGATGCTTCCGTTAGATCTTCTTCCCTTACGTCATTTAAGCTATCCTTGACCTAGTTAGGGGTAGAAAGTCTGAAGTGAGGACTCTAAGCTTAGAATGTATTTTTATTGATTTTCTTTCTTTCATTTAACTTTTATCGGCTATTAGATCGCCATGGTAGGCCTTGGTTTTGGTTTGCTTTAGGCCGTGCTTAGGCCACATTTTGTAAGTATTCGGATATAATGACCGTTGCGGTCATATTTTGAATTTCTTATATGCATCTATATATTTTTTTTACTATAATATCATCAGTTTTAGGATGTATATACCATAGAGTTCCACACCTGTTAGTACATGTTTTGATATCCCAAACTTGACTTTCGCATGGCTGTTACTTACTGGCAATTTTGATTACATCCTAATGGTGCCTGTAGCATCAAGTTTGGACATTGTGATATTTGTATATGATGTAAATTATGCTTTAAAGATGATCCAAGCTTATCATTTTTCTTATATGGCATCCCCGTGTATCTACTCTTTTATACTCCATACTTGTATACCTTTCGTCGAACCAATCTTGGTGGTGGGGATTGAGCCCCATGTTTCTCGTATTTCATTTTCAAGGGGTGCTCAATTCTTACGATTTTGAGAGGGAGATGCAACGGTTTTCTCTCCTTTGGTGATGCTTCCGTTAGATCTTCTTCCCCTTCTGTCATTTAAGCTATCCTTGACCTAGTTAGGGGTAGAAAGTCGAGTTGAGGACTCTAAGCTTAGAATGTATTTTTATTGCTTTTCTTTCTTTCATTTAACTTCTATCGGCTATTAGATCGCCTTGGTAGGCCTTGGTTTTGGTTTGCTTTAGGCCGTGCTTAGGCCACATTTTGTAAGTATTCGGATATCATGACCGTTGTGGTCACATTTTGAATTTCTTATATGCATATATATATATATATTTTTTTTTACTATAATTTCATCAGTTTTAGGATGTATATACCATAGAGTTCCACACCTGTTAGTACATGTTTTGATATCCCAAACTTGACTTTCGCATGGCTGTTACTTACTGGCAATTTGATTACATCCTAATGGTGCCTGTAGCATCAAGTTTGGACATTGTGATATTTGTATATGATGTAAATTATGCTTTAAAGATGATCCAAGCTTATCATTTTTCTTATATGGCATCCCCGTGTATCTACTCTTTTATACTCCATACTTGTACACCTTTGGTATTGGTTGTGTATACTTTATAAGTACAAGTATCCTGGGAGTTCATTATACGGATGCCACATGCCGAAATTTCCCCGTTTCCGGGTTTAGCTAAGTTTTTCTACCTTTTTATTTATTTATTTAAACACCGAGTTCGGTGTTCAATTTTAAAGTAGGGGGTGGGGGCTAGTTAGCCAATTTTTCCGGTTTTGATTGTGACGAGTCGTACCTTATTTTTTAATCGCCTTTTAGTGGAATTTCAGGCGAATTTTTCAAATTTTTATAGTTTCGATATTGTTTATTGTGTTACAAGCCTTCATATCCCGTAGTTTGACATGTGTTAATTACTCAAAAACATTCTATTTTGAAGTGTCGATCGTGTGTTGAAAATTGAAACATTTTCACGTAATAGCTTCAATGTTATAGATTACTCGAATAGTGAACTATTATAGTTGTCGTATGACCCGGTTACCTAGATATTATATTAGTAACTTTGAGGCGGAATAGAAAGGTCACCGTTGTTAGGTACGGGATGACGATTTTGGCATTTATTTTGACCTGACGAGAGCCAAAGGCCAACCTAAACGATTAATCCACCGTTACCCCTCTCAGGTTGTTGTAGGATGGTTAGACCGCCACCCAAACTAGCCTTTCGTGTTACTAACCCGTAAAAATCGATGTCCCTGACTTTATTTCGGTCTACGTATCCTTGATCACCATGCATTTGAACTTTTTAGTTCCGCACATTTCTTCTACGATGTTGCGAGGTGTTGTTGAGACGTGATTGTGCTATGACATTGTGATTTACGAGTTATTCGTGGAGTGGAATGTAACAATGTGCCGGTTGTGGCTATTGATCAAATTTTTGATGTATAGTGTCAAATTTATATATATGTTTTTGTATAACTTTTCTATAAAAAAAAAAGACGGAAAAGAAAAGAGAAAAAAATCAAAATCAGAAAATACAAAAACAGAGTATATAGTATCTTAGTTAAAGTCAAAAAATGAACTGATATTGTTGTATAGTAGAAGAAAAAAAATGTGAAGTTGAAGTTAGGGTTTGGATTCCAAAAGATGTAAATATTGGAAAGATTGAAGACAAAGTTGATAACCGAGTTTCGTGTTTATATTTCTCGGTTAAAACTCTTTTGCACCGTCCTTTTTCTATTTTATCGTAAATATCCTTTTGTAGCCTGAACAATAGCCTAACAATATAAACCTTCAAGTCCTGCTCAACCATACTAGACAACGATAGGCCTCGATTAGTGGAGATGTTTACGCGTATAATCCTATTGTGTAACCCTGGTACATTACACGTCTATTGTCCGAACCGGTGGTTGGTAGTTAATGTCGAAGAAGCTATTTTGCACACACACCTTCATTATTCAACTCAAGGTAGAACCAAATTTTTATGTATTCATGTTTTTACTATTGTCTTACCTATATGATATGGGAGACTCGTTATACATTGACAAAGTGTTGACTCTATATCTTTTTGGTACACTCGGTTTTGCTTTGAGAAGAGCAAATGCTAAGCGGTGGGTAGTTGATGAGAGTCAACTCGACTGCATTTTCTTACGTGGTTTATACCTGCTTTGACTCTATTTACTTAAATCGTGGATTATTTGGCTTGATTTGACACATTTTGCACCGCTTTTGATATTTACGAGACCTAGGATGTAATGTCCGGAAATCACGATGTTTTCGGTGTTTTTGTTTTGCACACTCGGTCACCCTAGTGTCTTGTAGGGGTTAAGTGTGGTAATTGTTGTGATTTTGTCCAGGAATTATGTGTTTGGCATGTCCGAAAGGCGAGATACGGGATTGGAGCGTGTGTCCAACCATAGCCACGCAACTAGTTTACTAAATATGTAAGTATCGACGCAAATACATGACAAGATCAACGGATGTTTTTTATACTATAAAGCCCACGTTAATATGTCGTGTCTTTATTGGGATCAGATCACGATAGATATCTATCCGGATACTTACGGTAGCCTATGCCACCACGTGGCCATGGATAAGATCAACTATTCAAGTCCTTTTTTTTTTTTTTTTTTTTTTTTTTTTTTTTTTTTTTCCTTGATTGGGCTGGCCTTTATTAAGGCGCCTTATTTCGTGAGAGGATTTAACCCTGGGACCTCCCACCTGGAGCCTGAAGTAAACCAAGTGGCGAACCACTGGGATGAGCTGCTTGCTCAACTATTCAAGTCCTTAAGTCGGCAATAGTAAGTATACATATTTATCTCTGGGAACAGAAAGAAAAGATACATAGAAGAAAGAAAAAAGAATCCTTTTCGTGAGCTCTCTGAATATTTATTAAAGCTTAGATATATCATAACAAAAAAAAAAGTTAATCATCTCCTTCATGGAGAAAAACTCCGCAACTTTTATTTTCTTTACCTTTTCACCATTAGATTATATTCTTAGATTGTTTTAACACGTTCTTTTGTAATAAGTGCTTGGATCGTCTTGAATTATATATATATATATATATATATATATATATATATATATATATATATATATATATATATATATATATGTAATAGATTGAGAGAAAATAATGTTTTCTATTCACAATTGTAATAATGTGTGTACAAATATATAGTTACAATCAGATACTTCTAGAACAGTATATACGCAATAAATACAGAATATTTACTTTAATTACAATATATGTTATTACCACCCCTCAAGTTGGGCGAGGATGAAGGCCTAACTTGCGGCGTTGATGGTCAAACATAGGACGAGGAAGCGATTTCGTAAGACAATCGGCCAGTTGATCTTGAGCATGGACATGGGCAATACGCAGCGCACCACTTTGGACTTGCTCACGAATATAGTGATAATCAATGGCAACGTGTTTCATGCGAGTGTGCAAGACCGGGTTGGAGCAAAATTGGGTTGTGCCAAGATTGTCACAATAAATAACCGGTGTTTGACGAATAGGCCAGCCTAAGTCACGCAGGAGAAAAGTGACCCAAGTAAGTTCAAGAATGTGATCAAGAATGTGATCGATACTCGGCCTCGATGAAGAGCGTGCAACTGTAGTTTGCTTCTTAGAGCGCCATGAGACAATATTACGACCAAGGCAAATAACATAAGCACTAGTGGATGAAAAATCATCCTTATTACCACCCCAGTCAGCATCAGAATAGGCGTGAAGAGTCATGGGCGATGAGCGATGTATCTGAAGACCAAAATGAACCGTGCCTGCAAGATACCGTAATAACCACTTAGCATGGGACCAGTGAACATCAGTGGGTGCATGCATAAACTGAGAGAGGCGATTCACAGCAAAGGCGAGATCGGGCCGAGTGAAGCACAGATACTGCAAACTGCCTAGAACCATGCGATAGTGTGAGGGATTTGCCAAGGGGACACCATTAGTAGTCGTAAGAGCTGAGAGGTCGGTAGGCAAGGGAGTAGTCTGAGTCGCCTCTAACATATTGAGTTTGCCCGAAGTTCAAGAGCATAACGCTGTTGAGATAGTAAGCAACCACGAGAATTGAAACGACCTCAATACCCAAAAAATAGGATAAATTACCAAGATCCTTAAGCGCAAACCGGGAACCGAGTAGTTGAATAAACTCTTCAAGGGAAGAGGCCTGATTACCAGTGACTATGAGATCATCAACAAAAGCTAGAACATAAAGCAGGGCCGAGCCTCGGGAATAAATAAACAATGATGTATCCGCATGAGAATTACGAAACCCCATGTGTAACAAAAAACCTTTCAATTCTTCATACCATGCACGAGGAGCCTGTTTAAGGCCATAGATAGCTTTGCGAAGACGGCAAACATAGTCCGGGTGAGCACTATCTGCAAAACCAGGAGGCTGGGAAAGATAGACATTTTCATGTAGAGTGCCCTGCAAAAATGCATTATTAACATCAAGTTGCCGCAGCGACCACCCCTGCGAAAGAGCCAAAGTGAGAACCAAACGAACAGTAGTGGGTTTAACCACTGGACTGAACGTTTCATAATAATCAATACCGGGCCGCTGTGTAAAACCTTTGGCCACAAGGCGAGCTTTATAACGATCTATGGTCCCATCTGCATGATACTTAATGTGAAAAATCCACTTGGACCCAATGATGTTATAGGACGAGTCCGGGGGAACAAGATCCCAAGTATGGTTCCGAATCAAGGCATCATATTCCTCCTGCATAGCTGTTCGCCATTTGGGATTTTTAAGGGCTTGGGTAATGGAGGAAGGTTCGACATCAGGAGAGGCAGAAAGTCGGGCAGCTAGGTTTAATTTTTGAATGGGTTTATGTATGTTGTTTTGGGCACGAGTGCGCATGGGATGAGTAGGAAGGGGAGGGGATGGGGAGGAGGAGGAGGGTGTGTCAGACATAGAGGGAAGTGGCGAGTCGAAGGAAGAGGCGGGGGACGGGGCGGGTGATGAGGAGGGCGAAGGGGAAGTGGGAGGGGGGTCGTGGAGGTGATAGGGGTTGGGGAGGGTGTGACAGCTGTAGGTGGGCAAGGGATCCAGTCAGTGAGAGGAGGGATAGCAGGTTGGGAGGTGGACGAGGTGGATCGAGACGGAAAGATAGTTTCAACAAACTTCACGTGACGGGAGACGTAGAGACGGGAGTCAGTAAGATCATAACAATAATAGCCATGTTGATCCTGTGCATAGCCAAGGAAGACACATGGTTTGGACCGGGTTGCGATTTGTGATCCGTGTAGGGCGGCTGGGGATAGCAGAGACAACCAAAAACACGGAGGGGTGTCATAGTGTGGTGGGAGTGAAAAATACATTCATAAGGGGATTGCATACTAAGGACACGTGTAGGCATACGATTAATTAAGTAAACAGCCGTGGCAAAAGCATAAGGCCAGAAAGTGGGAGGAAGGGAAGCATGAGCAAGCAAGGTGAGGCCGGTTTCAACTATGTGGAGATGACGACGCTCGAGATAGACCATTGTGTTCGGAGTGTGCGGTGGTGTGGTGAGGAAAGAGATGCGATTGAGAAAGGTAATCACGGAGAGCAATATATTCACCACCATTATCAAAATATAGGATTTTAATTTCAGACTCAAAGAATTTTTCTACTAATGCACGGAACCGAATAAAAGTAGGGAAAACATCAGATTTTCGAGCAATGGGGAAAAACCAAACGTAACGAGTAAAATGATCGACAAAAATCACATAATACTTGAAGCCATTAAACGATAAAATAGGGGAGGTCCATACATCCGAAAACAAAATTTCAAGTGGGCGGGAAGACGATAAAGTAGACTGTCCAAACGGCAGCTTATGACTCTTGTTTTCAAGACAAGCAGAACAGTGAGAAATAAAATTATTGGTATGCGGAATGTGAAATTTATTCAAAACATAATGTAAAATAGAGTCAGCTGGGTGACCCAGTCTATGATGCCACACATCTGACGAAGCTTTATTGGTTGCAAAGGAAATTAACGGTGGAGACGGCCATTCATAGAGACCGTTCTTGACTGGACCACGGAGGAGTATTTGATTCGTCTGGAGATCCTTCACAGAAAAATGGTCAGGTAAGAATTCAACAGAAATGTTATTAGATTGACATAATTTGGATATAGATACTAAATTACGGGACATATTAGAACGATAAAACATCATTTAAATGGAAAGATTTAGTAAGAGAGCAAGGAATAGATTTAATAACCCGGTGCAGAGTAATATTCAACGGAGAGCCATCACCAACAAGCATTTGGTCCGAGCCAAAGCACGGCGAATGTAAGGACAGATTTTGGAGATCATCGGTGACATGGTGCGAGCACCGCTATCCAAGAGCCGAGGAGACGCAGGTCTGGTGCGTGTATCGCTAGATTGTGTGGTGAGTGAGAACATGAGCTTGGGGTCGAGGCCCGTAAGGATTTTGAGGCGGAGGGAGGGGATTTTTTTGCCGCCGCACACCTAAAACCGGGACCAAAACGGGCTGAATGACCTTGAATAGAGCAAAGTTGACACTTACCTTGATATGGACGACGTGGACGAGAGTTGGCAGATTGATTTTGGGACGGGTAATAATTCGATGGTCTTTGTTGAGAAGCTGGACGCCAACCAGAGGAATTAGGCGAGGGAAGAAGAGCAGGAGAGGGAGGACGAGCTGTGGCTGTGTTCTCTGAGGTTGGGAAGAACGAGCCCGAGGAGGAAGATGAGCCATGATTGACCTGAAAATTCAGCAACTTATCGTGTAATTCATCAAAATTAATAGGCTGATCACGAACCTGAAGAGCTCTGGCCAAATCATTGTATTCTGAGCCAAGTTTTTCCATGATTAGATCAATAATGTCTTCATGATTCATGGGTGAGCCGAGAAGATCCAGTTCATCAGTCTTGGATTTGATTGCATAAAGAAATTCGTAAACGGGTGGAGAGCCTCTGCAGAATCAAGTTTCAAAGCCTGACGAATTTGAAGGATGCGGCTCTCGCTCGATTTAGCAAACATGTCATACGAGAAGCCCCTGCATTTTGAAGCGGTTTTGGACAACATGGTGGCGACGCCTGGTGTAAGAGAGGCCAAGATGAGGTTGAAGATGAGTCTATCTTGGCGTTTCCAGAGAGCATGATCAGGATTGGGAGCAGATTTTCCTTCAACTATGATGGTGGCGGGCGGTGGTGGCATTTCTCCGGTGATGTATCCCAGTCGGTCATACCTTCTAAAAGCGGATTCAATTTGGGGTTTCCAAACGTAATAGTTTGTGTGGTCAAGCTTAACAAAGTGATTTGAGATCTTTGGATTGAAGGCAATGATGAGAAGAGTTGTTGGTTGAAGCCGCCATGGTCAAGCAGTAAAACAGAGTCAGCTGCAGAGATAGATAAAGGAGGAGCCGAAAAAAATTGAAGAATTAGTGGTAAAGAATTTGGTGGCTCGATACCATAATAGATTGAGAGAAAATAATGTTTTCTATTCACAATTGTAATAATGTGTGTACAAATATATTGTTACAATCAGATACTTCTAGAACAGTATATACGCAATAAATACAGAATATTTACTTTAATTACAATATATGCTATTAATATGAAGTTGGTTTTCTCGGATTCGAAGTTTCTTCCGGTTTCTTCATCTCCGTTTTCGGTAATCTCGATTTCTTGCTTTCAATCTTGATTCTTGTTAGTTCCAATGTTGATTTCTTGTGATTTGGTAGTCAGAATGAGTAGCTAATCATTATATAGCCGAGTTATGCGATAATCTTTGAACTCAAATCCTAGTTTATTCATGTGGTGTTCTTGAAGTTTGATTTGTTGATTCTTGGTGTAATTGTTGTTCTAGAACTTATTCTTAATCACGTTTGTTGAATTGATCACTCGATAATCGTATTTCACGTATCATCTTTATATATGTATTTTGCGAGAGGATACGGGAACCGGGATTCTAGGATCACCCTGTAAATCCGACTAAGTTGTTTAGATTCGGTTTCGTGTGAAGGTTTGTATCAACTTGTTGAGCGTTTCATTGATCGTAGACCGTGTTAGGTTAGTTAAATCCGGTCAGTGGACTGTTGAACCTGACTTAGGAGGGTAGATTATTGAAATAATATCTATTCTCGGAATTAGGAAACGACACCCTACGAGTGACAACGAAAACATTTAGGTAAGTCAAAAACACTTCCTGATTTAGCTAGGGTTTATGAGTA
Organism: Gentiana macrophylla; assembly: GCA_026214975.1. Classification (NCBI taxonomy): domain Eukaryota; kingdom Viridiplantae; phylum Streptophyta; class Magnoliopsida; order Gentianales; family Gentianaceae; genus Gentiana; species Gentiana macrophylla. The sequence goes on from CM047810.1 coordinate 103,092,588, forward strand.
TTAGATTGGATCATAGCTCGGCTATCTCTTTTTTCATAGTTTAAAATATTTTATTTTGTGTATATTTAGTTGTTAGAATCGGTGTTTGGACAAATCACCCTTTTCAAAGACCGTTTTTGCCTAAACTAAGAACGAGACCGACTTTGATGCTTAACCAAATTCCCTGTGGGATACGACCTTGCTCATCATTTATAGTACAACCGACTCGCACGTTGCCAGTTAGAGTTTGCGCCAGTAAAACGGCCATCGCAGTTAAGCGTGAAGACTTGGAAGAAACAGAAGAGAACCAGTGTTTTCTTCTGAGATTGGAAAATTCCCCAATGCAGTGCGTCATTCCAAATGGCGTGAGTGGAAATGACTCGATTTCCGGAGAAGTTATGGCAATGATAGGGTAATGAAACGGTAGCTCAGCCACAATGGTGGAAAGGTCCTAAAGCACGCCGACCGACTGGATGGATCACATGGAGATTTTGCATCAATAACAAAAGAAAATTTATAACCCTAACCTATATGCAAAACTAACTCCTAACCGACCAAAACATCGGGTTGTTGCTAGTAAAGCGTAATGAGTAAGGGGTCGATCCACAGGGAAAAGGTATGTAGAATCTAATCTTATAAATCCTACCAATTGCTACTCAAGAAAAAAACAAAATAAACGAAAAGCAAAAGCATAAAAACAGAAAAACATAAAAGAACAATCAAAATAAATCTAACCTAAGAAACATGGGAACAACCAAAGTACAAACCTAAGTGATTGCAATTCTAGTTAATCTCATAATTCTAATTCAGTTTGTGGTTTCACCCTTTCACGAGACACAAATCCCTAATCTCTTAGTGAACTTATCTCTCAAGCTATGAAAGCCTACTTTCGTAGTGAATTCAATTATCTATCTCTCATCTTTCGAGTGTTGAGACTGATTTACCAAACAAAACTCGGGTGTAGATTCAATTAACTCTCGTTTTTAAAGAACCTAACAACCTAGGAATCTAACTCATTAACTTGTCATCATTAATGGCTAAAACCCTATCTTTCTATATGGTGATCTAGCGTTTATGCAACTTCCGTATTATAAACATCAATCGTGAACTAATCTTTCGATTCTAATTCACATGGCATACAAATCGCATAGAAAAATACAAACGACTTAAAGCTCATGAAGATAAAACTGGAATTAAATTAATTGAAAGAAATCAAACTCACATAGTCTTGGATACAATGGTTGAACTCCATGGAAACGAAAAGAAAAGCTACATAATCTACTCCTAATCTAACCTCGGTTCACCCGAGCACAAGGCTCGGGTGACCGGCCTTCAACTCTCCAAGATGCGGCTGTGCTCTCTTTTTGATGTGAAGAAAAATATGGATGCCCTTAGGGTTGGGGCGACGGCTGTTTAAATAGAAGATTAAGTCGGTTTAGGCAAAGGCGGCGGACGCTCGTTTGAATACATGGACGCCCGTCCATATTGACTTGAAATCGAATTTCTTGATTTTTCCATCTTTATCTTGATTTATTTCTTTCCTTATCTCTTTTATTCTTCCATATCTTTAATTGATCCTCTTCCATCTCGAATTTAGCCTTTTAGGATCATCTTTTCCATCATTAATTGGGTATCTACAAATATCAAAAACATACCAAAACGTAATAATTCCCAAAATAATATAAAAACATCAAATAAACATAAAAATCGATACGTTTTCATATTTAATCATTAAAAACCTCATTTACTCAATATTTGACTTTAAGGTCCGATATCTATGAAAATAATCCATATATGGGGGAAATTGATTCATAAAATATATATGAAAATCACTATAATTTGGCCCTAAACAACACCCCCACACTTATCTTTTTGCTCGTCCCCGAGCAAAACAAAACAAAACCAACTCGAGATAAATAAACATCTATGCAAATATGAAGCATATTTATTAACTTAGAAGTTCACCCAAGTGAGTGTGTGCATAGCCATAATAAACTTCCACTAAGTTCCACAATTTGAAAGTTATTCAAACCAAAACTAGCCCGGTTTCCCATCTAAGTTAGAAATATTCAAAAACTATAACAGGCACTTTACAAGACATACATATTCCGAAAAGATTAATAGAGAGCATCTAAAATATTTCCGACATACTTAGAGGATAATCCCTACAACATATCTTTCAGTTTATACTGGGGATAAGGTCGACGATAACTAAGTCGTTACTTAGTCATAATAATATATTCCAATATTTTCACTTTTTCACACTTTTCTAACACACATCGAATAAGCTTTTGCCCTCATAGGCAGAATAGGACATTTCAAGATAATCCCCTACCTTGCTCCAATCATAAGGCAAACTATAAACCGATAGTCGTGAGCTTTTGGTCATCATAGTGGAATAGGACATACGTGGTACACCCTACCTCACCCAAATCATAAACCAGCTTCCGACACACACAATTACAATTATGTTTACTTAGAGATTTCTGGCTGGCAGTGGAAAAGATTATTTTCTAGTAGCCTGCACCACCGAGCATAACACCTCAAGTAAACAATTTATTACTATTGCAAAGACTTAATCACGTTTCACTTATCACATTCAAACTTACGGATATTCACAGTATATCATACTTTAACTCTAGAATACAAACTACTAAACTTTTCAAGAATTGTACATAAGCAAAGAAACATGCTATAATCATCAAAAATCTCCAACTAAAATGGGGTAGGCTTTCAATATTTAGCTCATCATTTACTATGGCTCGTGAAAAAGAGTGTTGGGTGAAACAACTAAAATTACTAAATATACAGAATATAGCAAAAATGATATAAACTCAAGCAAAGATATGCTTTGTCCACTCGGGATATAACAAAAATTTGAAAATTTTAGCACTTTTCATAGAAATATAATAGATTAAGCAAATGAACGTAGATACATAAACCATCTATCCCTTCCCCCACACTTAGATTGCAACATGTCCTTATGTTGTGCAAAATAAAAGAAAAGAGAACTTAGCTGATTGGATGCTGGCAATTCTGGAGGAACCAACAAGAACCAGGATTGCTTGCATAGCTCAGTAGACTGTGGAGCATCACAGGACAACTGAATACATCGTGAAAGTGCACAATAGCTATCAAAAATATCCTGCAGACTTGATCAGTGCAAAAGGAGTCTACGGGGAAAAGATTAGACTACATATATAAAGCACATAAGGAAAAGAATTTATAGAGATATTCAAATTTTGCTCATATAAAGATGGAATACATATACATGAAAATATCACAAACTCGTGGGCTAGGTGCAACTACATGAAAATGCAAATTACATGACATGACAATCCTAAAAAAACTTTCCGACCGCTCGGTGTGCGTAGGGTCGGTCTCGAAACAACCCTACAAAGATGACTACGGCTAGTACAGAACAAAAATAAAATAAAGAAAATAAGTGGAAATAAAATAAAAGCGATAAGCGTCACGGCAAGCCGGCAGTTACTACACGAAAAATAAAATAAAATAAAGAAAATAAATTAATTATGGCATATGGAAAACCAACAGTAGCCATACTAAAAAAACGAGGTAGTATTACGAAACCGACGATTAACTACACTCAAAAAGGAAAAATAAAAAAAAAAAATAAAGCGATGTGGTGTTACGGAAACCAGCGGTGACTACACTTAAGAAAACTAAAAGAAAAATAGAAAAACAATGCAACTAGATGAAATGCAACTAAATGAAATGCATTTATATGATATGCAAAAGAAAATAAAATAAAAGAAAGAAAACTAGCCCACTATATGCAACACGACATATATATAAACGTCTACCACATAATGACAAAGTTACGATAAGCGCAGTCTTGTTGCCACTAGTGCCGACGCGCCTTAAGACTTATCGAAAGTGATAGACTTATGGAAACCAACGGTCATCTATCTAAGCAGGTATAACTCATATGGAGAAAGGGCGTAGCATACGGAAAACCGGTGATAGCTACCCACATGAACTATAAAAACACAGAAGCACGTAAGTCTTAAAAGCTTAAAAGATTCATCGGAGCGGTATGTAGCATACGGGAACCGACATTAGCTACTAATTAACTATAAGAACAGTTATAGCTTACGAGAACCGACAGTCACTATAACATGCTTAGACGAATCATGTATATAAAAATTAATCAGTTATTTAACATGGATTCATAGATGGAAAGGTGTAAACATGCAAGTTCAGATCATCTACGGAAAAACAATTAGCCACAGAAGCTCATATTAAAAATATCCAAGTTAAATTAAAGCATTAAAAATTAAATCAAGAAATATCAGAACCTGGATTGCAATTCTTCAGACCGGACGGACGTCCAACTAGCGTTCAACTTTGGTGGCGTTCGAAAGTATAGGACGCTTCAAATGGTCTCTAAATCGAACAGATTGAAAATATTTGAACGGACGAGCGCCCAATACTTCCCAACGCTCGTTCACTGCAGATGAAGAAGCGGGCGGGCGCCCAAGCGAGCACGCTTCGTCCATAAAACAAGAATGCACAGACAAACAGGAAAAAACACAGCAAAACCCTAAATACTTAAGAACACAACACAAAGAACACAGATCACAAAGACCAGCGGCCTTATCAAATTAAGCACAGGGGTTAGACTAGGTAACACATAAACATATAAACTTCACGTAAAACAAGTTGAGTAAAAACTTTTGCACATTCTTAACCTAACGGTCATCGAAACACGGTAAAATAAAAACTCTCAACTTGGTATACGCTACTTTTATTAAAAACAAAAATAAAACGTAACAAAATCGAGAACTAACAAAACTAGATTCAACATGACACCTATTCCCCGGCAACGGCGCCACTTTTGTTGCGGAGATTTTGCATCAACAACAAAAGAAAATTTATAACCCTAACCTATATGCAAAACTAACTCCTAACCGACCAAAACATCGGGTTGTTGCTAGTAAAGCGTAATGAGTAAGCGGGTCGATCCACAGGAAAAGGTATGTAGAATCTAATCTTATAAATCCTACCAATTGCTACTCAAGAAAAAACAAAATAAGCGAAAAGCAAAAGCATAAAAACAGAAAAACATAAAAGAACAATCAAAATAAATCTAACCTAAGAAACATGGGAACAACCAAAGTACAAACCTAAGTGATTGCAATTCTAGTTAATCTCATAATTTAATTAGGTTTGTGGTTTCACCTTTCACGAGACACAAATCCCAATCTCTTAGTGAACTTATCTCTCAAGCTATGAAAGCCTACTTTAGTAGTGAATTCAATTATCTATCTCTCATCTTTCGAGTGTTGAGACTGATTTACCAAACAAAACTCGGTGTAGATTCAATTAACTCTCGCTTTTAAAGAACCTAACAACCTAGGAATCTAACTCATTAACTTGTCATCATTAATGGCTAAAAACCCTATCTTTCTATGGTGATCTAGCGTTTATGCAACTTCCGTATTATAAACATCAATCGTGAACTAATCTTTCGATTCTAATTCACATGGCATACAAATCGCATAGAAAAATACAAACGACTTAAAGCTCATGAAGATAAAACTGGAATTAAATTAATTGAAAGAAATCAAACTCACATAGTCTTGGATACAATGGTTGAACTCCATGGAAACGAAAAGAAAAGCTACATAATCTACTCCTAATCTAACCTCGGTTCACCCGAGCACAAGGCTCGGGTGACCGGCCTTCAACTCTCCAAGATCTTGGCTGTGCTCTCTTTTTGATGTGAAGAAAATATGGATGCCCTTAGGGTTGGGGCGACGGTATTTAAATAGAAGATTAAGTCGGTTTAGGCAAAGGCGGCGGACTTTCGTTTGAATACATGGGACGCCCGTCCATATTGACTTGAAATCGAATTTCTTGATTTTTCCATCTTTATCTTGATTTATTTCTTTCCTTATCTCTTTTATTCTTCCATATCTTTAATTGATCCTCTTCCATCTCGAATTTAGCCTTTTAGGATCATCTTTTCCATCATTAATTGGGTATCTACAAATATCAAAAACATACCAAAACGTAATAATTCCCAAAATAATATAAAAACATCAAATAAACATAAAAATCGATACGTTTTCATATTTAATCATTAAAAACCTCATTTACTCAATATTTGACTTTAAGGCCCGATATCTATGAAAATAATCCATATATGGGGGAAATTGATTCATAAAATATATATGAAAATCACTATAATTTGGCCCTAAACAATGACACATGCTGAGCAACGTCTCTAGCAGACCTGACTTAACAACGATGGCTTAGACAGGTCGAGGGGCTTATGACAGAGGTCAGACCTACGTTCACCATGTGTCATCCCCTGATCGGGTGAGCATTGAATGAAGGAAGAGAAATGAATGGCTAAGGGCCAGATGCCCACCTCGTGACTAAGGACATGTCTGAGCCCCAGGTGGGAAAGTTTTTCCTATTCTCCCCTTCAGACCTCTGTAGGTCAGGTCGGTCGTTGTGGAGAGTGGGTTAGACCAGTTCGGCCAGAATGGCCTAAGGGGCTCAATGCAGGTCGGCCAGAGCATCCCTTATCCGAATGATACGCCTATTAAAGATAAACATGAGAGAATCCGTTCTCTCATGGACTCTTATCCAAATATTCAAACTACTCATGATTATCTCCTAAATCCCAAAGGATTAACACAAAGGAATCGAAATAACTATGGCACAAGTAATCTAGATGAGATGTCTTGTATATAAAGCGATCCCAATGAACTATAAGAGACTTGATTCGGAAAGAAACACAGGATATCACGAGGCAACTTGGGATACTTGGTCCAAGCTCGATCTAAAACATAATCAAACACTCGGCCCGATTTTTAGGGTTTCTTTAGGGTTGTTCTTGTTCATTGTCATTAGGGTAAACTTGGCCCGTATTTTCTTCTTGACAAGATCCAGCATCATCAATGACCATTTTGTGATGTATACTACTAATATTGATATTTTTTATATTCATTTATGTGATCATTTAATGTAATTCTGCGCTGTAATGTTAATGTTTCTTGGGGTGTAATTTTGTGTTTCATATACGGCAACAATTTTGGTTCCGTTCTTCAAAACGTCATAAACATTGACGTTCATAGTAAGGCGGGAACGTCCCTGGTCTTTGGCATGTTAATGAACATAAGCAATACCATTATGTCACTTTACTCGCACACAAAACACCCCTAAACCGGCGTCCTAGTATCCACAGGAGCGTCCACATTGATGACGTTTTGATCAATTGTAAAAGCATTATGTTCCTTAAAACGCCCCCAACACTGATATTCATAATACCTTAGGAACATCCCTAGTGATGACATTTTGAAGAATAGAAGAAATACCATTCTATCACTTTCTGGGACACAAAAGCGACCCCCATATGACGCGTTTTTGAAGATGAGTTGTAAAAGAATTATGTTCCTTAAAAATGGTATTGATTATGTTCTTCAAAATGTCATAAACATAGACGTTCCCGATGACCTGAACTGACTTATGGATCTTGTATGAAGACCTAAGATACATAAGGACAAGGATATCTTAGATAACTTATTATGGTGTACTATGATTAAATAAATAGTAATCAGATGAAGAAAGAGTACTGAGTTTTAGAGAAGAGTAAAAACTCACTTAATGCTCTTATAGCTGAAACCTGACAAACCCAATTTACTCAGTTTCAAGCTGAAGACTTTCAAAATTGATGAAGAATCTAACCGTTATAAATCAAGCAATATAATTGGCTGAAGAACTCTCAGAAAGGACCCTGACATTTCAATAGTTTAACAGGGCCACCAACGGATACAAGGATTCAAATTCAATTGTGCATATCGTACAAACATTGGAATCACCCCTATAAATAGAGCACTTATACTTCAAGAATGTGTGCGGAGTTCTAAAAAATAATCTTATCAAGAAAGATATTAGTAAGGGGGAAAGTGAATTAAAAGGAACTCTTGCTCTATATTGCTAAATCCAGAATAAGATATCTTCAAAGTGTTCATAGGCACTCAAAGAACCACACTTGAAGAAAATAGAGCTTACTGTGCAGATCATATACATCAAGAGAAGAAGCTCATATCACAAGTTGAATCATAGTTATTGATTCAAGTCTCAACTTTGATTTTATCAAAGGTTTTAGGCCGTGAAACACCAAGAAGGTGTGAAGGACAGTTGAGGTGCAGTCAAGAAGACTGTGTTTGTGTTGAGCTGCTGAAGAGGCAATTCAACCCTTCAAGGACCGGTGGAGCAAGCTTGACTTAACAGCAATTCCACCTGTTAAAGACTAAGTCTCGAAGATTGTGAAACTAGGAATTAGTCAAGGACAATCAGTGTTCAAATTTACTTTGTGTTTTGTAATTGTAAACCTCAAGAACATAATGAATTTCCTCCATCATCACAGGAGAAGAGAGGTCGGATTACACAACCTGGAACCTCTATAAACTCTGTCTTCTTTATTTATTTACTTTACGCATTTATTTGTTGCTTTATAGATCATATCTCATCAGATCACAAACTCAGCAAACATAAGAAACCGAGTCAGCACAGCATTGCATTGCAATTTACAAACTGATAACTTAAGTTTTTATAAAAAAGGCTTTAATATATCCGCTGCCGGTTAACTCAGTTTAATCATAAGTCAGTTTGACTTATACTCAGCTTAGTTAGATTAACTCTACACAAGTTTGGATTTGAACCTTGCCTGTTTTCAAGCATTCAGTTTTCAAGGATCAAGTTTTTGGTGACAAGTTTATTCACCCCCTCTAAACATGTGTCAGCCTTTTCAAGAGACCAACAAAAACAATTTGATAAAATTATACAACTTAAAAAAATACAATACCTTTTGGTTATTCAACAACCCTTAACCAACATGCTCCTTCCAATCTTTCCCCAACAGAATATCGGTGTCTACCACCACACCATCGTCGCTATCATACTCTAAAAATAGAGCTGTGGATACTTCTGCCTCTGTTGGTGCCCCGGCACTGCCGGATGCCTATCTATTAAGGCCCCCGGCTATAGTGGCCCCAGCAGTAACGGATGCCTATCTTTTATGGCCCCGTCTGCCTGTTAAGTAGTGGCCCGGGAAGTACAGGATGGTTGTCATGTAAGGGCCCCGGCAACACCGGATGTTTTTGCTAATGCCTCTGCTAATAGCACCACACTAACAACTGCCTCTGCATCTGTCGTAACCCCGACACTCGAATCTTCAACTATCTCAACTACCTCTGTCGAAGCCCCAGCACTATACACCTCTAACTGACTCAGTGGTGGCCTCAGATCTTGAATCTCCAACTGTCTCAACTGTCATTAAAGGTGCCTGCACTCCCAACTGTGTCTCAACTGACTCAGTGGCACCATAACTCAACTATCTGAGATGTCTCAAATGCCTCAAATGTCCTTTGAAGCTCCTGCACTCCCAACTGACTCGGTGGCCCCAGAACTCAAATCTACATATGTATCAACTGCCTCAACTGTCTCTCCTAATTCAGCCTTGGTTGGCTCATGTACTTGTGCAATCTCGGCTTGCATATTCTTTTGCCATTTCCGAGTTCTTTGATATGGCACCTTTATACGTTTTGAAACATTACTAGGCTGAACATGAGCTTCGGGCGGTGCTTCCGCACCATCTTGATCGACTGCAGTACCTTAATGACTATCTGTAAAGCGTATAGTCTTATTATACTTCGTCTTAGTTATAATTTCCTACACATTAGACAAGAAATGAATTGTCGTTCAAATGAGTGTAATCAACTATCAAAGATGGTCAAAACAAATAAACAAAGCTCATATGCATGCCATAAACCTCATATAAGGTGACTTATCAAGGACAACAAAGCAGACTACTAACAGTCTCATATTCAAGGCTAGATAAACTCATATTAAACGTCATATGATTGATCAAGCTTACATACCAATCACATTTCAACAATTAAAGCATCATGGTATGCATTTGGGCATTTAAGCATATTATCATTTTAAGGGACTTGTCAAAGCGAGACATATAAGAGTGAAACACATATCAAACTGACCAAATAAGGTCCATATAGCCTGACATTTGCTTACTAATTAAATAGCACACTTAAGGCATAGTCTACTTAGCATAAATCATCAATATGTATTATGCTCACAGAATTAAAGTTCACATTAATCATGTGGCATGTAAGTTTATCATACAAGATTATGTAAGCCAGTTAGTAAAATAGATTCATCAGGATGTCAGGCTTTGAACAAAGTAAGAGCATGTCATGGACTGACCAAGGAGATTATATATATAAGAATGAATAAAACAGATTCAACAGCCTAGATCACAGAAATGTCAGCCAGGATGACGTTCAAGGTAAGAAAGAAACGTTACACATGGTGACGTTTCTGGTGCACCTTCAACACCAAACAGTTGACGTCCTGGTAAGAAACTCAAATGGGAGAATGTGACATTGTCAGCCTCACTGACGTTGGTTATGCACACCGAGCGTCAGTGTGGCCCAAATTTCTAGCCACGGTCATCTTCTCCACTACCCCATCAGAAAATGGCTGGAAACTCGGAAAAACGAATATAAACGACGGAAATTGTATCAATTCGAAGCCGATTTCAACATAAGACTAATACCCAATGCAATGAAACGGAAAAAAATACCTTAGAGTCGTTTTAGTAGTTTTTCTATCCGGTTTCCCCGTTTCTTCCCTCCCCTCCTTCTTCTTCAATGGCCCTGAATGTGTCCCCTCCCTTCCCTCTTCGATTTGCAGCTGCTTGAAAATGGCTTCCCACGTTTTTTTTTTTTTGTTTTTTTTCATTTTTTTTTTGGTTTTTAGTTTATTTATTATTTTATGTTTTGAAAACCTAATAAAGTAAAGAGGGAAAAGGGAAAAGGTTTGAATTATGTGGGATGGAAAAGGTTTAGTTAGTTTTTTTTTTTTTCAAATTATGTTTTTTTTTTTTGTATAAGCAGTTGTTTTAAAGTTTGAAAAAGTTAAGGGACTAAAGTGTAGTTATGTCATAATTTTATTTTTATGTGATGTATAAAGTAAAATCGTTGTATAAAGTAAAAAAATTCAAGAAAAAAGGTGCCAGTAGTAAAAATTGGGATTCCGTTAGATCCCCCATACATAAACATAAGTAAATAAACTCGTCGGGCCAGCTGCCCCATAAATTAGAATTGGACTTCGAATAGGTCTAGGGTTTGATCCCCTACATCGCTCTATAAGCATTAGCAAACCCAAATACGGATATTAGCAGTAAACATTAGGGAGCAATGGATTTCATCGAAATGATGTGTTAGAAAATAAAAATGTGGATAAACTGTGTGTCAATCGCAAAGAGGGACTTTCCAGGTGGAAACAAATTCCGAAGGAGTACCATTCCACCCTGCGGTCATGCATTTCCCATCTGTTTCTATGTGTACATCATTGGCAGATGTGTCAAGCAACAACTTTGCTTGTGACAATGCAAAGGTGCTCAACTCTTTTTCCACTAAACCACATCTCTTAAAAAGGGCCCTCCAAAAACTTGAATTCTCATGTCTATAAGTCCTCTCTATACCATCACATGTGATGATATTTCTAATTATATCTTCATATAAATCTTCTTCAATGAGCTTCCTAGACGAGTGATTCTCGAAATTCATCATAAGCCTATCAAATACACCGCTTGTATAAAACAGAGTTTCAACGAATCTTTCAACAAAATCCGGTGAATTCAGATTTGCGTCGATTTCATTTACCACCATTAAGCAAGGTTTAAGCTTCTTGATTTCATTTATCAAATTTTCCAAGTCATTTGGCCAAGCAAGCACACTCCAAAGACACAATGATGAGTAAATTACCAACGACTCATCCGTTTCAACCCGGAACATTTCTTTCTTGATTTCTTTGAGGTCAGACAATACAACCTTAAACATGAAAGGAACATTCATTGTCGCAGCAAAATCAAGCAGCCATTTTCCTGTTCCTTCCAGTAGTTCATTCGAGGTTCCGACCGCAGTTATCTTGAGAAGTTCAACAGGGCAGTCATATCTCACTGCAAGAGCTTGAATCAAAACTGTCCAATGCGACCCATTTTGTATTCTTAAGTCAATCAAATGAATCCTTGTGGATGAAGCTACATCATCTAAAATGGATTGTACGCTTGTATATTGGCAGACCAATGATGCAGAAAATTTTTGTTGGGATGATATCCAAGCAGGTTGAAATTGAATTGCATTCCAAGTCTGCAAGACGTCCATTGGTTCCTTACTTTCTTGATCTGCACTATTGTCTATTGTAATAAACCCCCATTCTAGATCCATCTTTTGTTGAAGGGCTTGTGCGAAATAGTAGATGATTCTTTGAAGTGGAGTCCCTGTTTTTGAAGCAGAATTCTGGCATCTGCTGAGCAATTTTCTTGCAGAAACAAATCTTTTTTTGATCACCTGTTCAGCAGCAATTTGAAGTGCCATGGCAAGTTCAAATTCCTCCTCAAAAGTGTTTATAATGTGATTTGGTTGAGACGATCCATGTGGGGTTTTAGACAGAATGGAGATCACATTATCTCTCTTCTTGGAGTTTAATCCAAGCAGTCGCCATCGTACCAGCTTCATTATGGTTGCAGCCGAGCTCGTTTTATCGTGGGTTGGATCTTTTTGTGTTACGTGTAAACGTTTCGTTTTTGTACCATACAAATTCAGAAGTTCGAACGGAGTTGAAACAGTATGTGGGATGTCTGCATAGTCAAGAGGATCCATGTCACAATAAACTCAAAGAATAAGCTTTCAAGTTAATAAACTATTACAATTACTATGAATGCAATTACTTATGATCTCTGGTTTTCAAGAAACCAAATGGGAGATATATGCATAAAGATGGGATCAAATTTACGGCAAAGTTTATCTATTTGTTTTTGTTGTTATTAAGGCTCTAAACATATTCTCCGGAATTTGACGGAGCTCGTAGCTTTGTGGCCGGACTTAGAAAACAGAATGTTGGAAAATGTTTTGTTATTGTTTCATTCAACCATGTGATTGTTACATATAGAAATAAGATAGGCCATTTGGTTCTACCAAGGCTTGCCACGTGTACATAAAATATCTAGGATATATACTATACTTCTAGATATTACACATCAGTCCTTCAAGTTCTACAACTGTGTTCTAACAGCCCCCCTCAAACTAAATGTGGGTGATTTTCGACATTGAGTTTGGCTCTAAAAAACAAGAATTTCTTTGTAGATAAGGCCTTAGTGAAGAGATATCGGCCCGGTTGTTCACATGAGGAATATACTCAACCACTAGTTCACCATTGATAACTTGATCTCTTACAAAGTGGACATCAATCTCTATATGCTTAGTCCGAGCATGGAACACAGGATTTTGAGCTAAGGCATTTGCACCAATGTTATCTGATAAATCACGAGGAGTGGGTGAGACCAACACCAAGTTCTTTTAGGAGAAGTGAGCCATCGACTTGATTGCTTTGCATTTGCAAGGCTTACGTATTACGATTCGATTGCTTGATCGAGATACAACTTCTTTGTTTTTTGAACTCCAAGTACCCAAAGAATCTTCAATATACATGCAGTGACCAGCCACAGATCTCCTGTCATGTTTAGAACACCCCCAATCAACATCACTAAATCCAGTAAGAGAAAGATTTGCATCGATATATCTTTGTAAGATTGAGTGCGCCCCTGAGCTTTGAAGTGGAGTCAAAGTCTGCTTTGTGCCTTTAGATATCTCAAAACCCTTTTTAAGGCACATGATGCATGCACATCCTTGGGAGAGTTCATGAATTGACTTAGTGTATTCACAGCAAAGGCTACATCAGGCCTTGTAAAAGTCACATACTGAAGGGCCCCTATGTCACTTCTATAAAGTTAGGGATTTGTCATGGGGATGCCCTCTTCTAGGGTGAAACTTTTGCCATAAACCATAGGAGTAGGGCATGGTTTCACATGTTCCAGACCAAGTTTGTGGAATAACTTCTTCAAATAATGTTTCTGAGTGAGAAGTATTCTAGTCTTGTCTCTTTTTGCTTCCACACCAAGAAAATGGCTCAGCTGTCCCAAGTCTTTCAGTGGAAATCTGCTATTCAAGAGTTTGATAAACTGCTGTATAGCATCTGTGCTATTACCAGTGATCAAAAAGTCATAAACATAAACAAATACATACAGGAGAGTGTGGTTCTTCTTCATGATGAAGAGGGATGTGTCTGACACTGATTGAGTGAAACCCCACTGCAGCAACTGATTTCTCAGTTCATCAAACCAGGACCTAGGTGCCAGTTTAAGCCTACAGAAGGCCTTCTTGAGGTGACACACATGTGTAGGTTTTCCACTCTCTACAAACCCTTCAGGTTGAGGCATGAACACAGACTCATACAAGGTGCCATTTAGAAAGGCATTGTTGATGTCAACTTGTTGTATCCCCAAGTTTAAAGAAGTTGCTATGGCCATGATAACTCTGATTATGCCAGCTTTGGCCACAGGGCTGAAGGTTTCACTATAGTCAATTCCCTCCTTTTGGTGAAACCCCTTGGTACAAGCCTGGCCTTGTATTTGAGGACTGAGCCATCTGGTTTAAGCATGGTTTTGAAGATCCATCTGTTGCCTACCAGATTTTGGGATGGATGTGCTGGTATAAGATCCTATGTATGGTTGTCACACAGGGCTTGAAACTCTTTGTTGTATGCCATTTTGGGTCCCCAACGGCTTGTGCCTGATTCGAGTTCAGTACCATCGATCAGTTTTGTGTTGAAGCTGAACATCTACTTTGGCTTTACAATGCCACTTTTCAATCTTGTCTGCATTTGATGTTTTGGTGGAGACACAGATGAGGCAATAGAGGGTGAAGAATATTTTGCTCATTGTTATCAGGAGGTGAAGAATGAGACCACAGTGCGAGAGAATGTCTGAGATCTGAGGGAATGCAGTGTGTCTGGGGATGCATAGGTGTGTCCTGGGGATGCACAGGACTGTCATGAGGTGTGTCATTGGACTGTACTTCTGGAGAGAGCTGCTGCACATTTGAACCTGTAGGAAGACTGAAGCTGGGACAAGAGACAGACAGATCATTCACAGGTGGACTCTTGACATGACTGTGAGGGTGCAAGGTTTTGTAAGGGAACTCCAGTTCATTGAATTTAACATGTATGGTTGTGTAAACCCTACCAGTACTACTTAAACACTTATGACCCTTATGAGTGTGACTCAGACCCAAATAGAAACATTTCTGAGTGTGGTATTGAACTTTTGGTGTGTGATAGGGCCTCAAATATGGATGACAAGTCCATCCAAAAATTTAATCGGGCCGAGTGCTGGTTTTTGTTGTCTGAGGACCTCGTAGGGTGATTTGTAGTTAATGACAGGTGTAGGGAGAATGTTGATGATAGACACAGCATGGAGGAAACTATCAACCCAATATTTGAGAGGCAAAGATGCCTGTGCAAGGAGAGTGAAACCAGTCTCTACAATGTGCCTGTGCTTTCTTTCTGCCGGACATTTTGTTCATGGACATAGGGACATGAGTGTCTAAATGTGATGCCATGAGTGGCCAAGAATGATTCAAAGTTCATATATCCCCCCCAGTCTGATTGGGAAGTTTTAATGGTAGTACTAAACAGATTTTCAACCAGTTTTTTAAACTGAATAAATGTGTCAAGGGCATCTGATTTATGTTTGATAGGGTATAACCAAGTAAACCTGATGTAATCATCTATAAAGTGAAAGTAGTATGTAAATGTAGAAGTAGATTGTATGGGAGTTGGTCGCCAAATATCTGTATGTATTAGGTCTAACACAGATCTGGCATGACTCAGAGAGGGAGTATGGGGAGTAGCACGCAACTTGCCAAACTGACAGGAATCACAAAAGGACAGATCCATTAACTTTCAAATCATAATCGGATACAATTTTATTCAAAATCCTGACACTAGGTTGTCCTAGTCTTCTATGCCATACATCAGGATCAGTCTCACTAGAGACAACAGAAGCAGTAAAAGCAGTAGAACAGACAGAATTGAATTGAAGGGAACTCATGGCATTAGGCTTGATGTCACTGAAATGGGGGTGCATCTGATACAGACCATTGTGCAGTGCTCCGTCTAGAAGTACTTTCCCTGAGGCTTTGTCCTTCACAAAACATTTGGAACCATGAAATTCAACAAACACATTATTGTCAGAAGTCAAACTGGAAATGCTTAGTAAATTCTTAGTGATATGTGGGACATGAAGGATGTTTTTCAGATGCATATTTGGTGAGATAATAGAATGACCAGTGTGTGCAATATGCATTTTACATCCATTACCAACAGTGAGAGTTCCTTTACCATCATATTCAGTCTTATTTTGCAGGTGACTTAACTCTGACGTGACATGGTTAGTTGCTCCAGAATCAGCATACTAGCTAGGATCTCCTACCATTTCTGGGGAAGCAATGTAGGCAGTAGCTTGCCTATTTCCATTTTGACCAGAGGCATTGTTGGTGTTAATTTGGGGACTGTAATTAGACTCAAATCTATGCCAACATTCAGAGGCTATATGTCCAACTTTGAGACTGAATTGACAAGTAGGTTTTGGCCCATTGTTGGAGGAGGTCCTGCCATTGTTGGATCTCCCCCACCTCTGGATCAACCTCCCCTTCCTGACCCCTGTTATCCTTTCCCTCTATTGTTCATGGGAGTTCTAGATCCTCTACCTCCTCTTTGATATACCTGAGCCACATTGGCACTTGATTGAGAAAGATCCAGTGCAGGAGTTGGGTTGAATCTGGCAAGCAACCATTCATGAGTCAGCAATTGAGCTTGGACTTCTGGCCAGGATTCATACTCTCTGGTCAATCCACCCAACGTAGCAAGTATGAGCTCAGATTGAGACACATGATAGCCAGTAAAGGGAAGACCGTCAGAATGGCTCTTCATAAGTGCCAACTAATCAGCCATTGGATGAGCGCCCTTCTCCGTTCTTGTCAATGCATCCTTGAGTTCAAGAATTCAGGACTCAGCCTGGCTATAAAACAAAATTTCAAGCGTGTTCCACACTTCAGCAGCAGTGGAGCAGCCAACAACTTCAAGTAAGGCCTGCTCGGTCATAGATCCCAATACCAGGAAAGAAGAAGATTATCAACAACCATCCATTCATCAAATGCATGAATCTTGATCGGAAGTGCAGCATTTGAGGTACCAGCAGCATAAACAAATTCTGGGGGTTTGGGCTTTGTACCAAACACATGATCTTCAAGCGATGACCACGAATATTTGGAAGAGCGGAATATTTCAAAGCGAGATAGTTATGACGGTTAAGTTTGATAGGGAAAATTTGAGTGAGATTTCCTCCAAGCGGTGGTGCATGTGTAGTGACCGGAAGTAATGGTGGTGGTCGGAGGAAGGAGAAGGTGATGATAAAGTGCTCAATGGAGGAGCGGTGTGGTAGAATAGCTTCCCGAGTAAATTGTTGGGTGGGGTCGAACTCGGTATAAGAGAGCCGGTTGTGTGCTTCTACCGGGGCAGTGCTCCCGGTGTGGCCATGGCGGAAGGAAAAGCTCGATACCAACTTAGAAAATAGAATGTTGGATAATGTTTTTATTGTTTCATTCAGCCATGTGATTGTTACATATAGAGATAAGATAGGCCACTTAGTTTTACCAAGGCTTGCCACGTGTACATACAATATCTAAGATAGATACTATACTTCTAGATATTACACATCAGTCATTCAAGTTCTATAACTGTGTTCTAACAGCCGGACTGAAAGCAAGAAAATATGTTTTATTCCTTGTTTAACCAATTTACATACATATAAAAAATCGCTTAGCAACATAGAGTGATTTAGACACGCATTTTATCCACACAAAAAAATCAAGCAAACTAAATCCAAGAGTTGGCATTATCTTTGTTTTCTTTTTTCTTTATTCATTAGGAAATTTGAATAGTTTGGATCATTTGTGTGTACACTTTTTGTGGACAATTTCTGTGCACAAATACTTTTCCTTTAGCAAATGAGTACGGCGATCAGTAACCTTACACGTGGCACTTATCGAGCCGCACTCAGAGTACAGAAGATCGTGTTAGCATATGATCCAGGTCCTGGTTCCACCTTCGACTATGCATTGATAGATTGAAGTGGCGTAGGTCATCCATGGTCCTTTATAGTCGGAATGACGCAGGTTGTCTAAGGTCTCTTTTTGCCAATGTGGTGCAGGTCATCACCCAGGTCTCTTATATATGGTGTGGCGCAGGCGACTTCCGTCCCCGACAATAGTTACATCCCATTGAAAGAGTCTTTCGGACATCACACCACGATGGGTAATTGTCTCGTGATAATCGCTCCATTATGGCATGACCACATGCTTTGCTTGAGATATTCGGCTCCACTACGTTAATGGCGACAACGCATCATATAAAAGAATCATTCCTTTCATATACAAGGTACTCTAAAATTCTACACATTCTATGTGTTGAATTCAATATTTCTATAGAAATTACTCTGTTACGTAAGGAACTAACTTGAGCGTCGGACTGGTTACATGGAGAACAACTTCGGGCTCATTTACGTATTGTTTGTTTTACAGTCTTCTCGGATCTTCAATATTATTTTACCCTATTGATTATTGTGTATGATATATTTATTGATCTATATCTCACATTAAACAATGGTGTAAAACTAGGTTGTGGTCGTAGCCCTCGTCGAGAATATTCGCATCCTTATAGTATGGGTCTCAAAAAGTTCCGCATTATATAAAACTAGTGCGTATTTGAAAACAATTTATGATGTAATAGTGATTATAAGAGTTTGATGATATGTTCACTCGTTAGGAACAGTTGCACACATGGCCGTCCTGGGGCAAGGCCTATAAGGCCACGGCCGAGGACCCCTCAAAACCCATATTTGTAGGGTCCACATTTGTGTCATTGTACAATTGTGAATTTTGAAAAGGAAACAAAATCTTTCTAAGGTTCTGAAATGCTAATGTATATTGCGCGCATTTTATATATTTCTGATAAAATTTGTAGTTACAAATGAGGCATCAATAGTATATTACACTCTACATACACAAAAAAGAGCAGCCCGGTACACGAAAGCATCCGGGCTATTTATATTCTGTATACCACCTTGTTATAACGATTGTATCATAAGATCTCTCATATTTATTTTTATGTGTTTTGTTAAATTTGATATATAATCAATTTGGGTGCTATTATTTACACCACAGCGATTCTACCGGTACACCACTATACTTGTGCACCACAGTGGAATCGATCTTGTGAAAGTCGGTTCTTGTGCCAATAACCAACTTCATGTAGATGCATAATGAGAACTAACCTTGGAAAAGTCTGTTCTTGGCTGCAGAACCTATAGGAAGTTGGTTCTTGACTTCAACACTCGCATTTTCCCACTTTTCCAAAATAGTAGGGGCATTCACAGTTCCCTTCTTGCCCGCCATGGGGGGCAGATGGGGCGTGCCTTTGGAGGTAGTCTCAACATTACGGACGGCAACTCAACCTTTTCAACCTCTTTAATCGGGTTAATCCAGGCTGCCTCGACCAATTTCCTCTTCTGGATCAAGTCATTGTGTTGCTTCATCACGTTAATCTTGCATGCAGAATGAAGAGCTTGTCGGTACAAGAAAATGAGGCTAAGTATAACAAGAAAGAAATAAAAGAAAGGAAAACAAGAAAAAACAAAGGAATTACTCTCGGGCCGAATATGACAATATGACAATCCACGATCCAGTCAGGATCACAATCCATAGGCTCCACCTCCAACAGAGGGTCCCCAATGTCCGGGCCGGGAATTCTATCCATTCAACATAAGCCTTCATCGACGTCAAGCAACATCCTCCAATTGAAAGTCATATTCTGCTTACCGGTCCGCTTGTCGAACAGAAGGATCTTCTCGATTGAGTTTATGAAGGTCTCGTCGTCCTTAATAGCTTGCGTCTTTTTCAGATCAGTGGTATTCAGGGAGTTCACAAGAAATTTGTGGAGCGGCCAACCAACCCGGCCTAGATTCGACCCGCATACACCTCTTGTTCGAATCCGACACTTTATGAAGAAGGTCAAACATGAACTGACACTGCAACCTCCGAGGTGAAATCTATCCATCCTCTCCACGCCTCGAAAAAAAGAAAAAAAGTGTAACTTGTACGGCCATAGGCGGCTCCTCCCGGCCGACCGACTCATCACGATGAAGGCCATGACGACTCTCACCGCCCCCTAGGTGAGATCGCAAGGCATGGCTTTCATCTCCAATAGAAAATGTACAAAGAATTGGTCAAATGGGGGGTGGATCCCGGCTACCAAGTGATCATAATGATGCCAGAGAAAATCCTTCTTGCTCCTCCCACCAAATAAGGGCTTATCCTTTTTCTTAAAATTGATAAACAGTTGACCGAAGAGATATTGTACGCGATTGATAACATAGGAATTATCACAGCTGTCTAGCGGTGGTTGTTTAAGTGGATATCTGGCTTATATGAATGTGTTAAAGTGATGGTGGCTGGTGGTGTACGGCGGTGATCTGGTGGTGTATATGAATGCTTGAGAGAGAAGATATTTTGATAGAGTTTAGTCCTCTGTATCAATTAGCCTGTTTCTTTTTCAGTTACACAATGCCTCTTTTTTTAGGAAGAGAGAGAAGATTAGGGTTTAAGCTAGAGACATAATAAATATAATGGGGCCGAGTCGTATAATCATATGGGCGATTATGCCGCTACTCACCGGAACGCAAGCTCTCTGTCTTGTCTTCCAGCCACTTTCTCACTTCCCTCAAGGGCTTGTGCGGTCTTAGATGGACCTCTCTTAGGGTCGTAGATCGGCCCCTGAGCTATTAGTGACCTTAAAGGTTTGAAGGCTCTTGGCGGGGAACTCCTCTCTTAGGGTCATAGATCAGCCCCCTGAGCTACTAGTGACCTTAAAGGTTTGAAGGCTCTTGGCGGGGATCTAAGTTCGGTGACCGTAACTAGACTGACATCGCGGACGCTATGGCTGCAGGCCTCATCCAACCTGGTGGCTAGATGGGCTTTATCCGGGGACTCATAGGTGTCGGTACTATTTAGACATATCAATGGCCCCCCTACTCCGTGTCTCAGACATTTTCATGAAATGTCAAGCATGGAGTAAAGTACGCCCACGGATTGTCCATAGCTTTTGTTTCAGCATTCTATAGCTGGCTTTAGACAACCTTGTCGTTTTGTCCGACTGTTACTTAGGGCCGCGCTATGAAGCAGACGATCACTAAGTTGTTTTGGTCTTTGGCGAGGTCTTCGTTTTGTTTGACTTGTTACTTAGGACCGTGCTATGAAGCAGACGATCACTAAGTTGCTTTGGTCTTTGGCGACCTTTTCGTTTTGTCCGACTTGTTACTTAGGACCGCGCTATGAAGCAGACGATCACCAAGCTGTTTTTGGCCTTTGGCAACCTTGTCATTTTGTTTGACTTGTTACTTAGGACCGTGCTATGAAGCAGACGATCACTAAGTTATTTTGGTCTTTGGCGACCTTGTCGTTTTGTCCGACTTGTTACTTAGGACTTGCTATGAAAGCGAGCAATCACTAAGTTGTTTTGTGTGTGGCGAGCAGTCAGACGTGCGTAGGGGAGCAGTTGAAGGGTCAGATCGTGGCCTCTTATCAGTTTCCTCGGTAACCACCCACGTACTTGCCTCCCTATAATGATGACGGTTTTTGAATTTCAAAATTTGAAATGACCGCACTAATCTGGACCGTCAGATGGATCGATTCTTGGCCGCACGATCAGTTTATTCTTGCCTATATAAAGCCCCAATCCCAAATCCCACAACACTTTTTGCATTTAATATTTCCCAGTTCTTTCTTGCCCAAATCTTGTGAGTTTCTGGTCGAGAGTTTGAGTTTCTCGGTGAGGATTTCGGCGGGGATTCGAAGCCTCCGGTGATGATTTGAAGATTCTAGCTGCAAGTTTGAGGTTTCCGGCTGCTGTTTGAGGCTTTCGGCCTTCTTTTCCGGTTTCTGACATGCCTTTTAACTCCAAAACAGGTAAGTTGCCCCATTTTCTGCCCTTTTTCCTCATTTTCTTCTTGTATTTTGATTCATTTTTCAAGATTGTTTTGCTTTTTAGCAATGTGTGCTTGATCCAGCGTGTTTGTGGAGTTAAATATTTGGATTTTTGAATAGGTGTTCTTGTCTTGTTTTTGTGTTTTCTTCAAAGTAGGGCGAAATGAAATGCCGCTTTGCTATTAAAGATAGGTTTTCTAGGGTAGACTTACTTGGGGATTTAGCTTTGAGACCCCTTTGCATACCCTTCCTTTTATTATTGCGTTTTCGTTTCTTTTGCAAAAAACGGAGGGGAAGGTGTCGAGATGGGTGCGATCACCCCTCTGGTTTAATCTTCATCATCCCAGGTGACTAAAAACTCTGCCTTTCCATCTTGTTTTTTCAGGATGTCTGATGATGAGTATACCTTAGGGAATTTGAGGCGATGATCAAGATCGCGCGGATGAAGGGAGTATGACCTTTCCGATACGGCGTGGCCTCGGGGATGATTTACTCGATGAGTTGACCGAGAGGAAGCGGCTTTTTGAGCACAATATGATCCCTTTGATTTGGGTGGTACCATTCCTGAGTTAGCGCCGCGACGTAAGAAGAGTCGTAAAGAGGCCACTAGAAGTCGAGGTGAAGGAGCCAGTACAGGCAGCGAGGATTCTAATCTTGCCGAGGGCCCAGCCGAGGAGGTCAGTACAAGTGGTGCCACTGGGAAGAGGACATAACTCTTGCTGAGAACGCTACTTTCCTCGAACTGATGGGATCTAGCGAGGATGAAAGTCTGCCTTTACCTCACAAGCTCACGTGGGAAATTCCCAAGAAACCCAAGAGGAAAAAGGACAAGAAAGCCTACAACTTTTGGTGAAGCAACGAAAACAAACCTCTGAAACCCAACAATCCTGAGGCACTGAAGCAGTTTGCTCTTTTGGCGGAATATGAAAAAGCTCTTGAAGAAGAGTGGGAGTGGCTCCGAAGCAGTGATGACCTCACCAGGTCCCTTAGATGTTGATACAACATTAACACGAGTGTATACCGATTTTCTCGGTTTGATTCATCGAAAGAGGAAGACAAGTTCAAACCTGATGAGCGTGAGGACCGTATCGGTTCTCATTGCCCTAGAGAGTCTATAGTCCTCCGTTTCAATCACTTATATGCGGGATTTAGACCTCCTTTCGACCCAATCTTGGTGAGGGTATTTCAACGTATTGAAGCGTTGCCGAGCTACTTTACGGTGGGAGCTGCGATCCAACTCGTGTCCTTCATTGTGCTGTGTCGGACGATGAAGAGGGAACCCACTTTCTCTCTTCTGAATCAATTCTATCATTTTTGTGGAACCTCTATTCCGGGTCAGATTTCTTTGAGGACTAAAACTCCTCGTCTGTTCTTCCAGCTGGCTAATATAATTCACCATTGGGGAAACCGCGTGCTAAAATTTGAATTGAAAATTGGATGGCCTTTCCTTAACGCCGCTCCACGTAGAGAGAAATTTTTGACCCTTTTGTTTGAGGAACTTCTCGCCTTTGAGCTTCGATTTGTGAAAGGGCTAATGACCCTTATAAACTCTAATGGGATCGAGCCCTCAACAAGGAACGTATCAAGGGTTAATGTCATTGATGTGGGGGAGCCCTTTGCGAGTAGGGATGGGATAGTTGGTCCCCGAAAATCACAACCTTTGGTCGCCATAGATCCTGAAGAAAGTGACACGGATTGGATAGGAGATTTCCATCTAGGCAATTGTTTTCCTTTTGAGTGTACCGTATGCCTCAGTGACCCCAATAGAAGACCTCGCCGTAGCTTTCTTTCATTGCTTTTCCTCTATCTTTCGTATCTTATTGTTTTGCTCTGTTTTGATAAACTCTTTTTCGCAATCACCATGATGGATACCGACGAACTTCAGGCTCGGAAGAAGAAAATTGCTGAGGCGCAGACCAAGGCTAGGCAAGAGTTGCTAAAGCATGCTCAAGGAGGGTGCCACGTCTTGTGGGCGCTCTCATCATTGATGAAACCTATGACTCTGTCGGCCAGATTCGATAGCGGCGATCATAAGCGCGGGCTCAAGTCGGTGGCGGAGCTCGAGAAAGATCTCATCTTGATGTGCCAGCAAAGAGTCTCAAGCTCCCAAGCGGTCCAAAGCCTCACGAAAAATCCAAGGCTATGATTGCTTTTGAAGGCGATAAAGGCACTTAGTCATCGATAAGAGACCTATTGAGAAAAGCTGTTGTATGATACGAAAGCAGTGGCGAGGAGGTCGCGGTGGGACTATAAGCGTCATTGTGAGAACTTTTGCCTCACGGTCGAGGAAGGGTAAAGAGGCCTACGGCTGGATCTGAGTTTACTCAGGGTCCTATTGACATGAACAAGGCAAGCCAGATTAAGGAACCAATTGCTGATGTCATTCCCTTAAACCGCCTTACCTAGGACTCACCGCCAGGAGCTCAGATAAAGATTGGTAGAGGAATTAGCACTCGTGTTGTGGTTCAAGATGATACTCCTGCCAAAGAGGATGCTGAAGAGCTTGCTGACCTCACCGGCCAAATTGGACTTGCCTCTGCCGTGGTAAATTTTACTCCTGTCTTGTATTTTTCTCTTTATTACTTCTGCGAACATATCTTTTTTCCTATTTCAGCTGAGAACTTGAATCCATAAGGCGATTGAGGCCGTAAATAAGAGCAAGGCTGAGCTTAAGAAAACTATTGCCGCTTTTGCCGCCTCTGAAAAAGCAAGGACTGATCTTGAGGTCAGACATGCAAACACTTTGCGCGAGAATGGCTGCGAGGGGGACCATCAAGGAGTGTAAAATTTGGATGCTAAAGCTGGAGCAGCGGAGGCGAGCTTA
This sequence comes from Gentiana macrophylla, assembly GCA_026214975.1. Lineage (NCBI taxonomy): Eukaryota > Viridiplantae > Streptophyta > Magnoliopsida > Gentianales > Gentianaceae > Gentiana > Gentiana macrophylla. Next base: position 103,117,389 of record CM047810.1, read on the forward strand.
AAGAGATTGCCAAGATCTACGAGGAGGGGTTAAAGGGCATGCAAATACAAATCGCCGGTTTAGAGGAAGCGGATCGCCCGACAGAGGAGCAACTTGCTACTACTAAGAATCTTTCTTGAAGAGGTGAGTCCTGCGGCCATCGAAGCATATAAAGCGCTCGATAGCTTTATGGACATTCAAGAGGTGAGCTTTGACAAAAGATTTAGCCAATTTACTGCTTTGTATCTAGGCGACTCGTGGTAGAGAAATTGTCGGTCTTGAGGAGATGACTAAGTGGGTTTCCTTGTCCCAGCGGAGGCCTGAATTATTAGCTCTTCATCCATACATCCCCTACTCAGACGACCATATTATCGATATTACCCGCTGCGCGGTTGATTGAGGATGGCGGCGGAGTTTGGGATCCTCCACCCGTCAATCTTTGTGAACCTTACCGCTTTTGACCAAGGGGCCTCCTGCTGCTTTGTGGATTATCGGGCGGTGATGTTTTCTTAATTTGACGGCGATCATACCACGACTTCTCTGGCCAAGATTGAAGGCGATATTTTGTTTTGTAATAATTTAACCTTGTATTTGCACTCCGAGCAATTTCCATATTTCTTCCTTTGCTGTAATAATTTTGATTTTGTTTTTTTCAACTTATCTTGACTTGTGGCCGCTTTGGGGCTTTTTTGACGTATGCACTTCTTTCTTTTATTTAATATCTTTTGTTGTCTTGTATGCGTGCAGCCCCATTTATTTTTAGCGAGTTTGAGAGTATTGATCGCACAACTCGCTAAAATAATGAAAACATCAGACAGAACTTGTATATTCAAATGTGGCCCATATACGGATTTGATTGAAACAAATTCCCATATGCGGCCCCTTTGTATAGAGACGTTCTTAATTTTTTCATCCGGGTCCCCTTTGTTTTAAGCAAGGCTATAACGGGCTTGATTGAAACAGATTCACGTATGCGGCCTCCCATGTATATAGCCATTCTTAATTTTTTCATCCGGGCCCCTTTGTTTTGGACAAGCCTAGGAAATTTGGATCCGCGGGCTTGTCAGAAGCAAAGTGACTGGGTATACTATCTGAATAATCGCCTTATAGACATTGAAATGTTTTCTTTTATCCGAGAAGATTCCAGAAGATAGGACTTGCGATCCTAACACAAGATATGCTCATATTATGCATTGATTAAAGAGATTGATCTTACATGTAGTATCTCTTCAGGTTGTCGGTGTGCCAAGGCCTGTCGTATTCACGACCTTGTTTATCTTTCAGGATGTAGGTGCCTTTCTTTACTATCTTTGCGACCTGTAATAGGCCTTCCCAATTTTCAGATAGCTTGCCTTTCTTAGTCTTATGACCAGTGGCTTGTCTTTTTCTCAAAACATAATCGTCGACTGCAAATGATGGTTGTGAATTTGTTTATCGTGATGCCTCTTAGCCGTTTGCTTGCAATTGAGTAAGCGACCATAGGAATTGATTCGCTTTTCTTCCACCAAATCCAAATCGAGCTGTCTAGTCAACGGATTCTTAGCCTCTCTGAAGTGCGCGACCCTTAGACTAGGTAGGGCCATCTCCACTAGGGCCATAGCCTCTGAGCCATATGTCAAGGAAAAAGGGGTTTAACCTGTGGTTGTTTTTTTTGATGTTCTGAGGGCCCATAAGGCCGCCGGAAAATGATCCACCCATTTTCCTGCCTTTTCGTCTAGGCTCTTTTTCAGCACGTTCAATACTTGTTTGTTTGCATTCTCAGCTTGACCATTTCCTTGCAGGTAGCATACCGATGAAAATGCCAATGTTTAACCTTATGCTCCCTACAAAATATGTCGAACTCGTCTCTGTACTGTGGCCCATGGTCGGACACTATCACCCTCGGGACTCCGAATCGTGTCCACACTTGATCAAGGAAAAAGTAGATAATGTATTTAGACTTAGTTTTTACCAAGGCTTTGGCCTCGATCCATTTGATGAAGTAATCAATGGAGATTCTGCCTTAATCAAGGCTTGAAGAACTTGGATATCTGGGGTTATCAGTACAAGCATGGAGATTCTGCCTTAATCAAGGCTTTGTTTGAGTGGGGCGAGGATTACGGAAGCTCTTGGCTCTTACGATCTTTCTTTGTGGCTTTGTTTCACTCTTGGACTATTGGTTCTAGGTTATGTCCCAGGATTGCTTATGATTTCTTCGGGAGAAAGCACCTAAAGTTTGGTGGTGCGGGGGTATGCACGGAACCCTAGGGCTACCCACAAGCCTTTCGCATTTTTATTGTGGATGGCTCTGAAGAATTGCTTACTCACTCTTGTGAGGTTGGTTTTTGATGACAAGACACCTTTCTCTCTGTGTAGCTTAGTGAATGAATCATCTCTCATCTGTTTTTCCAGTGCCTACTTCTTGTATGGTTTGGGGAAAATCAGATTGTGGCTTAACTTAAGTAGGAGATTAGAGACTATGGTAGCTTCTATTTGATGGATTGGTAAAAGTGTAAAGTACTTCTTTTGGGAATGTGGCGGATCTGCTTCTCTCTGTTGTGGTTTATTGGCTTTGGCATATGAGGAATAAAAGGAGATTTGAAGGCATTTTAATGAATATACATGATATTTTGCATTGTATTAAGACTCACATCTACTATATAATGCAGAGCGACTTTCCTTTGTACACTTTTACCCCGTGATGTTAGGGTTTTGTACATCTTTTGTGTTGTCTTTTGTTTTTGTTGGTGGTTGTTTGAGATTATTTTCTTTCTCTACACCCTAAGGGATAGGCTCTGTGAGGTCTGCTCTCATATGACCCCTGTTTCTGTAGTTTTTGAGTGTTGATAGGGGTTTAGTGGCTGCTGTTTCTAGTAGCATATAACCTCAGGGGTCTTATGCTGCCTGAAATCAACAAATCTAACCTCTTCTCAACATTTGTAGATACTAGTCTAGTGCATTGTCTAGGATGTAGCCCTTGTATTTTGCATACCTTGGTTTAATATATTTACATTTAACCAAAAAAAGTAATCAGCGGCAGCGACCACGTATTCGACCCGAATGCCCTTTTCGGTGATCCAATGAGATCGATGGCCCACATATCAAAAGGCCAATCCGTGACGACAATTCTTTGTTCCACTGAAGGTAGTCTGGGGATATCCACAAACTTTTGACATTTATCGCACGTTCTGTCATTGGCCTGAGCATCCTCTGTGAGCTTCGGCCAATAGTAGCCATATAATAGTACTTTACGGCGAGAGTGTGGTTGGTGGATGGCGCCACATATCCCCTCATATGAAGCTCCATGAGTATTCCTTCAACCTCCTCAAGTCACACACATCGTGACAAAGGTCTAGAGAACGACTTTCTGTATAAAACATTGTCTAAGATGGTGTACCTGGCGGCTCTTCTAATTAGGGCTTTGGCCTCCTTAGAAATCTCACGAGAGTGCACGATTTGATATATGCCTTTGGCTTGTCGATCCAACACGGATTATCGGGCTAGAAATCCACGATCTCGACCCCGATGGATGGCGGGCCTGGCGGTGTTCCACCGTAACCGATGGATTGCTAATCTCGTCTTTACCCATCAATTTTGACAAGTAATATGCTCGCTGGTTATCCTCTCGAGGGATGTTGATGAACTTACAATAGCCAAAGCTTCCGTCGAGCATTTGGACAAGATCAATTTATTTTGCGAGAATTTACGCAATGAATCATATAACCACATTACTTGGTTGACCACCAATTGCGAATCACAAAATACTACCACATTTTGAATTTCATGGGCCTGGCGAGATCAAGCCACCGCAATGACCACCTCATACTCGGCTTGATTATTTGATGCGATGAAATCAAATCTCAAGTCTTTTCGATTTCTTAAAGTGTACTGGCTCACAATAAGATGATCCGGCCCATAACCGTTGTGACATGCGGCCCGTCGGCGTAAAGCGCCAGCGGTGACTCGGCCTTTGGGGCTCGACCACTGTGGTCGCTGTTGGGTGGCCAATAAGATTTGAAGTGGATTGCTCCTCTTGCTTTTCTTTATTGAAGCTTGTTTCTACTATGAAATCAGTTAAGGCCTGGGCTTTGATAGCTTTTTGAGGCTCATACCGGATATCAAATTCAGTGAGCTCAATGGCCAATCATAGAAATCGACCAGATAGGTCTGGCTTGTGGAGGACTTGGTATAATGGATCGTCGGACAACACAGTGATTGTGTGTGATGAGAAATAAGCCCTTAGTTTCCGGGCAGCTACAACAACACAGTAGGCCAACTTTTTGATATTAAAATAACCACTCTCAATGGGACTGAGAGCTTTAGAAACATAATAAACGGGTTTTTAAAGGGTACCATCCTCCTTGACAAGTGCAGTGGCGACAACCCGGTCCGAGGCCGCTAGATACAGAAACAAAATATCCTTAGTTATAGGACTGACCAGCAAAGGTGGGCTTGATAAATTATCCTTGAGCTCCTTTAAAGCTTGCGAGCATTCCCCCGTCCACAAAAAGGTTTTGTTCCCTTTGAAGATTTTGAGAAAAGGTAGGCTCTTTTGATCATATTTGGAGATGAACCTCTCCAGAGCAATTATCCTTCCGTTCAGCCTATGTACCTCTTTGATTGTAGTTGGCTCACTCATGTTTATCAGAGCTTCTATCTTTTTGGGATTTGCTTCGATCCCCCTTTGATGTACCATAAAGCCCAAAAAATTTCCAGCCTGGACCCCAAAGGTGTATTTGACGGGGTTGAGCTTCATTGAGTGCCTTCTTACGTTTATGAAAGTTTCCCTCAGGTCTGTCAAATGATCTTGGCGACCTGATGTGATGACCATGTCGTCAATATATGCTTCCATGTTTTTGCCTATCTGTGAACTGAAAACTCGATTTACCATCCTCTGATATGTTGAGCCGGCGTTCTTCAGTCCAAAAGGCATCATTTCGTAATAGTAGAGGCCTCAAGCGGCTCTAAAGGCAGTCATCTCTTTATCACAGTCCGCCATTCAGACTTAATGATAGCCCGAATAGGTGTCTAGGAAATTCTGCATCTCAAAACCGGCGATCCCATCTACCATTTTGTCAATCCTCAGCAGAACATATGGATCTTTCGGACAGGCCTTATTTAGATCACTGAAGTTGACGCACATCCACCACTTTCCGTTATGTTTCTATACCTGCTAACCAGGTTGGATACTGAAACTCCCTGATTATGCCCACTGCCAAAAGCTTTCCGACCTCGCCCTTTATGGTGACCTCTTTCTCCTCAGAAAAGTGACGTGTCCTTTGTTGGATCGGTTTGAAGTGGGGGTCGGCGCTAAGATAATGTTGAACGACCTCAGACTCCACACCCCCATATCTGTTACTTCCCAGGCGAAGGCGTCCACGTTCTCTTTTAAAAGTTCGTCATCGGCTGTGAAGTCTGGCTGGTCCCGGATCTGTAGTGTCTCGACCTCCACTATTTTATCCACGACCTCTTTTATCATGGTGACCCTGCTTGAATCCATGCTGAACCCATCGATTCTGTGTTTTTCGGAATCGACCCTATTTTTGGTCATATACTCAAGAAAAAACCATGGTCGACTCATGGCGACCCCAATATCATCTCCCACATGAAATTTGACTCTTTGGTGCGGGATGGACACCACCATTTGGAACTTTTTATGGCCGGGATTCCCAAAATCATATTGTAATAAGAGGGAAGATCAATGACCAGAAAAGTTATTACCTCAGTTCGGCATGGCTCATAATCACTTATAATGATGTTGAGGTCGATCGTGCCTTTGAACCTTACTGTGTCATTGGTGAAACCCTCTAACACTTCGATGTAGGGCTTCAGTTTGGCCTCCCCAAATCCGATATGTTTCAAGCAGTCGAAACAGATGACGTCACAGCCTGCACCGTTGTCAACCATGACTCGATTGACCCCATGATGTTCATTGACTCCGACCTTAAGAATTATTGGGTTTCTCCATGACACCCTCCACAGTTGTAAGCTCACTTTTGGTGAACATTATTCTTTTCTCCGACTCTCCCAGAACTATCTTTTCTCAAAGCCACGCATGTTGATTGAATGTATCTGGGATTTCAGCTGATTGTTGCTGGGGAGATTCCCATGAATGACCTGAACTTCCCTCTGATAAATGTGAGGTTGCCACCCTTTATTGGTGTCAACCTCTACATCGTGTTTATATTTGGTCATGAGTCCGCACCGATGAATCATTCGATTTCCCTTTGCAAAGTGAAACACTCATCGGTAATATGACCGTAATCTTTAGATACTTTTCGTTTTATTCACAGATCTTTGGGATCACCTTTCATAGGCTTGGGTCTCTCGAAGTGTTCCTAGATTTCAAAGACTATCTGGGATGGCTTGGTATTGAGTGGGATGAAGTCACTCTCGGTGAACTTGAACGGTTTCTTGATCTTGCGATATTGGTTCGCATCCCTACCACGATTCTTTCCACGATCGTCCTCACGATTCTCTTTCTGTGAATGATGTTCCGATTTAGATTTTGGTTTCCCAGAAGGAGAAGGCGCTTCACTTACCCCAATCTTTTCCAGCATCTCCTTTAGGCCTGATTTAAGTGGCTACAGGTTAAACTCCTTCTTCATCGGACCCTTGGCTTTTCCTATAAGAAAACAAGTAATGGTGGCATCGTCAAGAATGTTCTAGTCGATCGTAGCGTTGATAAACCGCTCATAGTAGCCTCTTCCTGACTCATTTTATCTCATGCTGACCTTATAAAAGGTCCTCAATGGTCTTCTTTGGTCTGCTCGCAGACTCAAACTCTTTCACAAACTTTTCAGATAGATCCTCCCAGCTTTCAACCGAACCCAGGGAAGCCTGCGGACCCAAGATGTGGTCCTATATTGCATGCTTCCAACTAGGGCGATGCACCAGGCCGATCTGTTTTGGGTTGCTAAAGTGAAGCGGCCTAGGAATGTAGTGAGCCAATCATTCGGACAAGTGTTCCTATTGTAGTAATTGTAACTGGGTTAGAGAACTTTTTCCCTCTTTGCCGGCGGTGTTTCGGTGATTCTTTTGGCGAGCACATCAATTCTGGAGATCGGGGCGGCTTTTTCAGCGGGCCTCGACTTCTTCAGCTCTACAATCTCTCTTCTCATTATATACATTTGCTCAATCATGATGGGTTCAACTCCGTGCTTGGGCGGGGATGATTCAGCTGCTCGCTCAGACACGTACTCTGATTCCGCATGGTTTCATGATTCTTACTGTTAAGCCCGCTTTTCTCTTATGATCAAGCGAGCATCTTTTTTGGTCCTCCCCTCCTGTTTAGGTGTCACGTTTATTTTTAGGGGGCCTAGACGACTTAAGGCCGGGCCTTTCTCTTTCTCTCCGAACCTTTTTTAGTATGGATCCCCTTTCTTCGCTGTTTCCTTTTTTATTTTCACAACCAGGATAAGCCGAAGTTTGAACGACGTCCTGATCCTCCCTGCGACCCTTTCGGCCCTACGAGCGAACACTTTCTTTGACCTCAATCCTTTTAGGTTGGCTCAGGCGACCTCTGTCCAGCGCCTTTAGGTTGACCTCGCTCCTAGATAGGATCGCCTCCTGGACCGGAGAGGGTTCCGGCCTAGGGCAACTAGCCGAGAATTGGTTAAGTACATCCTCTCTGCGTACCTGAAATAATCCCTCATTTCTATGACCTCTGGGTCCTCTTGGAATTTGGGTACCTTTTCTGGTACCATCTATTGGGTTCGCTGTGGCCTAGTCGCTCCGATTGTGGTTTTTTCTCTACGGGCCTCTTCTAAAGCCGCAACGGCCTCTTTGGATTTCGATTTCTGATTCAAGACATTTCAAGCATATCAGCGGCTAGAACCACTCTTTGCGATCTGTCCCAAACTGCAGTAGGATTATCGAAAGTTTCTCCCCCACCCTCAGTGTGGGGTTGATTTTGTGCGCCCCCTTTTGTCGGGGTTTGTGGTATTAGTGGCAAACCATTAATTCCTGCCATCACCATTTATGCGAGCTGATTTAGCTTGGAGATAAGATCGTTAATATGGTCACCACCGACTGTCTAACAACCTGATCTTTTATAACACCCTCAACTACATCATACTTTCTTTGACTTTTAAGGAGTTTGGACCAAGATTTTTTGGATAATGACAGCTCAGATGAGGGTGGCCGGAAATATGATTTTCAGGGGAAGAAGGTGATGGATCAAACGTAAAAAAACCCCGAAAATTTGTATGATTCTATCTTGAAAGTTGGTGTATTATCAAGAGAACAAGATGGCTTCTTTTTGACAAAGTGTGTTCCAGAAGGACAAGAAAACAAAGGTGGTATGTTGGCTTTTTCTGGTAAAATGGAGAAGTTAGACTTTGAAGATTCTAAGAGATGTGATTTCTCAAACGCAAGCTCGGTATATCCTTGGCTTTTCAACACAACACGAAGCGCTTGCTTTGCTCTTAAAAGCGTAATAGCTTAACTAAAAACAAGAACATGGCGAAGATCCTACGAGAGAGAGGGATTTCTCAAACTCAAACTCGTGAGTTCCGTGCAAGCTTTGTTAAAGTTATCTCTTTCTAGTCTGTCTTTACGATGATGTTGATTACGAGACCTCTCCTTTGACCGAGGAACCTGCTGGTGGAAGAAATAATGAAGATGATGATCTCCGACTCCGCCCGTTGGTAGGCTTTCAGGCGATTTCCACGTATGAAAGACCGAAAAGCTTGTGGCTTTCCGGTAGCGGAGCCAGCAGATAATGTAGGAATTATCACATTTGTCTAGCGGTGGTTGTTTAAGTGGATATCTAGCTTATATGAATGTGTTTGAAGTGATGATGGCGGTGGTGCAGCGGTGATACAGTTGTGTATATGAATGCTTGAGAGAGAAGATATTTTTTGTGAGTTTAGTCCTCTTTATCAATTAGCCTGTGTCTTTTTCAGTTACGCATTGCCTCCTTTTATAGGAAGAGAGGGAAGATTAGGGTTTAAGCTAGAGACAAAATAAATACTATGGGGCCACATCATATAATCATATGGGCGATCATGCCGCTACTCGCCGGGACGCGAGCTCTCTGTTTTGTCTCCCAACCGCTTCCTCACTTCCCCTAAGGGCTTGTAAGGTCTCAGATGGACCTCTCTTAGGGTCGCAGATTGGCCCCCTAAGCTGCTAGTGACCTTAAAGCTATGAAGGCTCTTGGCGGGGACCTAAATTCAGCTACCTTAACTAGATTGACGTCGCGGACGCTATGGTTGTGGGCCTCATCCAACTTGGTGGCTAGATGGACTTTATCCGGGGACTCATATGTGGTGGTATTATTTAGAGATATCAGCGGTTAAAGAAGGAGTATAGTTATTGCGATGAAAAAATTCCTACCATCGGGTCTCTACAGTCTTATCAAAAGCCTTCTGGCGAGCTAATTCTCAGATGGCCTATTGAGTACGAAATTTTGGGACCATCATTTCTTCTTCTTTTTAGGCTCCGCAGCTGGTTTATTCGATGACAACTCCTTTCGTTTGCTCGGTTTTACCATTTTTACAGGCATACCCACACTTGTCGAATCCTCCTTATGACCACTCATATCCGCCTCTCCACCGGAACCATACCCAAGGGCCACCACATCGCTTTCAGTGCATGAATCCGAAGACATCCTGAAAAACAAGAAAGGAAAGGTGGAGTAGTAGTCACCTAAACTCATAAGTCGGGCCAAGGTAAGCGATCCTGCTCACATCGACACCTCGCCCCTCCACTTTCACAGGAACATGGACAAAACTTTAAACCCTAAAAGCTACAAGCCCAAACCGGGGGAGGTTTACAAGGTATCATGTTCACCTACTGTCAACAACAAAGATAAATAAAGGCGTACATGGGCGATATGGTAGAAGAAACGTGAAATTTCATACGAAATTACGAAAAGACCGTTATGGGCAGGCCATAAATTCAAAAAAAAACATATGTTTAGGCTACACTACAAGCATCCCAAACAACTGAAGTGGAAAATCGGAAGAAATAGCAAGAATTACCTGGAAATTTGAAGGAATCTAGGTTGGGAAGTGGAATGTCGGCCGGTATCTTCAAAAGCGTCACCAGAATATTCTAGAACTCACCGGAGACCTCAAAGCTGCAGTCGGTATCTCATTAATTCGACCGGGAAACCATTGCCTTTGCCGGAAGTTTTTGCTAAGTGAAAATCGGATTTTGCAAAAGTATGCAAGTGTGTGAAGCGCTCTCCTTTTATAGGCAGCGCGGGAAGGCGAAACGTTACCTCCGAAATTTGAAAATTAAAAACCATTATGATGGCACGGTTACCGATGCTTATTCAGCCAATCAGAATTCACATCCTGTCATGTCAACCATCAATTAAGTAATGGGATCGAGGTGACACCTCGCACAACTCCCCCAACGAGTACAGCTGGCCAAATACTAATCCTCATTGTCGAAAAAACAAGCTCGGCGATCTTAAGCTTGTCCGCTTCATAGCACAACATCTTGCAGCGAGTCGCTTTACGCCGTAAAGTTGCACAAACTCGTCTGCTTAATAGCGTGGTTCCAAAGCATGTCCTCTTTATAGCAGAACACCTCTCAGCAAGTCTCTTACGCCATAAACGCTGATCTAAGCCCGGTCACTCTCCGATCGGCACACAACTGCTCTATAGGAAATCACCGGGATAAATCAGCTCGAGTCGCGAACAACTTTACTCCCCGCCTTCCTCTTTTGTGAAAATAAGCAAGGCATGAAGTAGGGGGACATTGATATGTAAAACCTGCAAGCGATCCTACGGATCCTCGGTTTACCTGAACGGGGAAGCTAAAGACACGGAAGGGTCCTCGGAGCCGCCAACCCGTACACACGTAAGTCGGGGCGGGCCGAGAAGCGACATGAACCATCAAACTTCACTCTACGCCATGGATTGGGGGCCGAGCCCGCTGCTCTCTATCCGATGTCCGCCAAACCGGACCCTGCTCGCTCATCAAGGAAGTCAAGACTCAAACGCGACAAAGGCAAGACAAGTTCAGCCAGTGACTAGACACTGGACCCGCTCCAAACGAAACCGCCGTAACATTTGTCCGAGATAGTTATGTTGTAATCACAATTAATTATGTCGCATCATACTTAATTACGTCTTGTCGCCATTAGCCTAATTAGTCATTATCCTTCTGCCTATAAATAGCAGCATTTTGTAAATCATAAGACACCGAATAATAGAAAAGGCAGACCCGACTTTGCCAATTTGTCGACTCCGTCTTCGTCTTCTTCAAACATTGAGTCCGACCACCGTTATTCATAATAACCGCTACACTTCACCGGTAAAATCACAACTATATAGCTAGATATCCACCTGTAAACACCGTTACCGCCACCGTAATATTTCTAACAATATCAGATGTAGTGACACTTCACACTTTGAACAGACGACAAACTCTTCTGGTGTCCTGACATCCTCTTTGACAAAATGCAACTTAATATATGAGATAAAAATGTAGTACTAGGAAGTTGTAAAATCTATAGTTTTTGAAATTTATTTTCACCATAAGGGTTTATATAGGTGGAGATGTAACTCCAAACCTTAAGGACATTTATGGGCACTACCTTAGGAATTGTAACCACTACTTAGCCATTATAACCACTAGGGGTGCACACGGATATGGATAATCCGAAAACCAAACCGAACCGAGGTAATTCCGTTCGTCTAATAAGTTCTACGGTTGAATTTTCGGTTTTCAAAATGGAAAAACATGAATTTTTGGTTTGGTTACGGTTAGTGCTGTAAATTATCTGAAACCGAACCGAACCGAAACCAAATAGAAAAACAAAACCATTTATAACCATATAGTGAATCAAAATGTTGTAATTGTATAATTTGGATGAAATTTGGTTATTTCGGTTTGGTTTTTCGGTTAATCAACCGTTATTTATGTTCGGTTCAATTCGGTTATCTCTAATTATTTACTTTTGATTTTATTTCGGTTTTTCGGTTAACCAAACAAACCGGTTATTTCGGTTCGGTTCAGTTTTCATTTACAAATGGTTCGGTTTCGGTTCGGATTTTCAATTATCCAAAAATTTCGGTTCGGTTTCGGTTACGGCCATTAACCAATCCGAACAGAACCGTATACACCCCTAACCACTGCTTAGGCATTATGGCCACTAACAAGCAGATAAAGCCACTAACCAAAAATTTTGACCACTAAAAAGACATTATGACATTAGACCATGACATTAAGACCATTTTATGTCTATTTTCTCCAACAAGTCCCATGGGTATTATTCAAAGTCCCGTGTCGAAGGTACGACTAGTTGTATTAGCCATGTCGTTCTTAAGAAGGTGAATTGTATGGAATACCTCATGTATTATTCAAAGTTCCAAGTTGAAAATATAGTTAGTCATATTCACCGTGGTGCACACACCTTGCCCTCGAACTAAGTATTTTGGTGCAATGTAATGAAACACAAACATGAAAGACAAGACAAAATGATAAATAAGCAATTAATGAAATGAATAAGGATATGCAAGATGAACGAATGTATTTAATAGAAATGTTTTTTATTTATTGTTCAACGTGGTTTTAAAGTGCATTTCCTTATGTTTCAAGATATGCTCTTAAAGATGTGGCGTGAACCTCGAATGGTTAACACGATTTCAATCCATTCCATGTGCATAAATGATGATTTTAACTGGTATTTCTTCAACTGTGTGTAACTCTTCATGTGCCATATTAATGTCGCATATCAAAACATCCATGGCCTCCCGGACCCTCTTTGCTTGAAGTCTCGTTATTGGACCATCAGTAATTATTAACGGATCTTGACAAGGGATAGATGCCAAAGGTGAAATAATATCATCATGATTCATATCAGTCCCTCCTGGCTGCGAAGGATTTGTCCTCAAATCAAATGGGTTGTCAAAGAGAGTTAAATTAGCAACATTGATTGTGTTGGAGACGCCACAATCATCCGGAATAGCTATGTTGTAGGCATTATTATTAATCCGTTCCAACACCTTGAAAGGACCATCACCTCGTGGATGCAGCTTAGTCTGGCGTTTGTGTGGAAATCTTTCTTTCTGGAAATGTAGCCAAGCCCAATCTCCGGGTTCAAAGATGACTTCCATGCGGCCCTTGTTCGCATGCTTCAGATAACGTTGTGTTTGAGCCTCCACGTGTTGTATAGCTTTGGTGTGTAACTCGCGGACCAGATCAGCCTTACGATCTCCATCAATGCTCACCTGAGCGCCTAGAGGAATAGGAACAAAATCAAAAGGAACATTAGGATTGAATCCATAGACGAGCTCAAAGGCGTAGTAGGAAAATGAACACAACGGTTATAAGCAAATTCAGCAAATGGTAAACAAGATTCCCAATTGGTTAAATTCTTTTGCACCAAATTTTGAAGAAGTTGACCCAAAACACGATTAACCACCTCACTTTGGCCATCTGTTTGTGGGTGATAAGCAGTAGAATACAAAAATGTCATGCCTAATCTCATCCATAAGACACGCCAGAAATGGGAAACGAACTTAACATCACGGTCAGACACAATTGACTTTGGAACACCATGGAGACGAACAATTTCTTTAAAGAATAAATCCTCAATGTGTGAAGCATCATTAGTTTTAGTACATGCCAAGAAATGTGCCATTTTGGAAAAACGGTCAACCACCACGAAAATTGAATCCTTACCCGACTTGGAATGTGGTAAACCTAAGACAAAATCCATCGATAAATCAGTCCATGGACAATGAGAAATAGACAAAGGCGTGTACAAACCATGAGGTTGAGACTTAGATTTGGCCTTTCGACAAACAAGACATGATGAACAAATACGGTGAATGTCACGTTTCAATTTTGGCCAAAAGAAATGAGAGACAAGCATATCAATAGCTTTGGTAATCCCAAAGTGACCCATCAAACCCCCACAGTGTGCCTCACGCACTAAGTGCTCACGGACAGAACTTCGAGGAATACATAAACGATCCCCACATAATAGAAAACCCTCGTGTCTATAAAATTTCCCTTGTGCCACGGTCGCAGTTGCTGCAAATATATCTTTAAAATCCAAATCAGATTCATATAAATCTTTGATGTGTTCAAAACCGAGCACACGTGTTTGCATATGTGTGATCAAAGTGTACCGTCGAGACAGTGCGTCAGCCACAATATTGTCTTCACCCTTCTTATACTTAATGACATAGGAAAAGACTCAATAAATTCTATCCAACGAATGTGACGTAAATTAAGTTTGATTTGTCCTTTTAAGTATTTTAGGGATTCATGGTCGGTGTGAATCACAAACTCCTGGGGGCGCAAATAATGTTGCCAAACATGCAAACAACGAACTAATGTATACAACTCTTTATCATACGTAGCATAGTTTAAATGCGCGCCCTTAAGTTTTTCACTAAAATAAGCAATTGGACGACCCTCTTGGATTAAAACACCACCAATACCTACCCCCGAAGCATCGCACTCAATTTCAAACATCTTGCTAAAGTCAGGAAGAGCAAGTATAGGAGCATAAATAAGTTCTGATTTAAGAGTTTCAAAAGACTCCCTTTGTTTTGGACCCCAATGGAATGGACCATTCTTCTTCACAAGTTCATTGAGAGGGGCGGCCAAAGTGCTGAAATCGCGCACAAATCATCTATAAAAACTTGCCAATCCATGGAAGCTGCGTACATCCGCAACACAAGTAGGTTCCGGCCAATCAAACACAGTTTGAACCTTCTATCGATCTACTTCGACACCTTGTGCACTAATAACAAAGCCAAGAAACATAATTCTATCCATGCAAAATGAACACTTTTTTAAGTTAGCATACAATTGAGCATGCCGAAGTGTATCAAAAACAGCACGTAAATGACCAATATGTGAATCCAAATCGAGACTGTATGTCAATATATCATCAAAATAAACTACCACGAAATGGCCAATAAGGTCTCGTAAAATATCATTCATAAGTCGCATAAAAGTGCTCGGAGCATTAGTTAACCCAAATGGCATCACTAACCACTCATATAAGCCAAACTTTGTTTTAAAAGCAGTTTTCCATTCGTCACCCTCACGAATTCGAACTTGGTGATAACCACTTCGAAGATCTACCATAGTAAATAACCATGCAATTCATCCAACATATCATCTAAATGCGGAATGGGATAATGATACTTAACTATAATTTGATTGATAGCACGGCAATCCACACACAATCTCCATTTACCGTCTTTTTTGGCACAATGATGATAGGAACCGCACAAGGACTCATAGATTCCTGGATTTTACCTTTGGAAAGCAGGTCTTCGACTTGCCTTTGTATTTCCCGTGTTTCTTCCGGATTTGCTCGATAAGCCGGATGATTTGGTAAAGTAGAACCTGGAATAAAATCGATGTGGTGTTCAATACCCCGCAATGGTGGCAATCCGGACGGTTCATCCTCTAGAAAGATGTCAACATATTCCTGTAATAGAGAGATAACAAAACTAGGCAAAGAACCCGTCAAATCAGAAACAACCAATAAACAAGGAGATGAAAAACATAAGGGGGGAGGCTGAGTTGTCCTCAAAGTGGTGGGAGTGTGTCATTGTGGTGTAGGGTGAAACAATTGTATCTTTAAAGATGAATAAGAATGCAAATTTTTCAGGTTGTCGCGAAGAACTTCCTAATGATGTCTCACTGTGAAATAATCCACTATTTCTTTTACCCTCGCTAATGATGGCACCCTCACTTACCTTTAATTTTTCAACTTTCCGACCCTCAAAAGGTACTAAATCGCCCACCTTGTCGGTCTTTTTTTCTTTAAATTTTTTTCCTCATTTCTATATGGAACGCCCTCATTGTTTTTCTCCCATCCGTAAGAAGTTTTATTTTCAACTGTCACGCCCTCTTTTTTATTTTTTGCACCCTCACGGTTCTTGGCAAGGCGAATCTATTCGGCACGTGTTTCTTGTGAAGACAAAGAAACAAGTGTGTGATTTTTGCCTTTAAATGTCAACATGTATTTGTTTGCAAAACCATCATACATCACCCGGCGATCATATTGCCACGGACGACCGAGAAAAATGTGTGTAACGTGCATAGGAGCCACGTCACATAATACTGTATCCTCATATTTCCCAAGGCTGAAAGAGATCAATGCTTGTTTAGTAACACGAACCTCAGCACAATCCTTTAACCATTGTAAACGATATGGATGTGGGTGCTTGGATGTTGTAAGACCCAATTTTTCCACTACGTCAGTACTAACAACATTAGTACAGCTTCCCGAATCAATGATCAAGCAAAAGATTTTTCCTTCGACGAAGCAATGAGTTTGGAAGACATTTTCTCGTTGTATATCATCTGCTAATTTAGCCTTGGTATTGAGTGATTTTATATGACCAAAACTATACTATGTGTATTAAGACTTACGGCTGTATTAACATATTCGGTATCGGATTCAACCTCTAGGTCAGCCGAATCCTCCTCATTATCAGACTCCGATACAAACAAATTTTCACCCACGGCAATCATAGTACGTTTATTACGACATTCAGATTGTTTATGTCCCAAACCTTTACATTCAAAACATTGTATTTGACTTGAAGGTTTCCGACCAACATCTTCAGATTTGCCTTTATTAAATTCCCTAGCCTTGGGGCATCCTTGGGAGCATCAATATATGGTCGATGAGGCGTAAAATGTACAAATTGTACTTAGAAAACTTGCAACCATCTCCCTTGGACTGAAACTGTGCAGAACGACAAGAAGATGACGATTGAATAGAAGACTTAGTAAAGTGAGATTTCTTCTTCAAATGTTTTTCCACAAAGGCAGCCGCATGTACCGTCGCCTCTAAAGTCTCACAATCTTTCAATCCCACTTCATAAGAAATTTCTGACCGTAAAAAAGTTGCAAACCGAGCCATTTTTGCCTTCTCACTCTCATCGGTGCCCGTTCGAATCATGGTCAACTCCATCTCTTGATACAGTTCATCAACCGACTTGTTCCCTTGTGTCATGGTTTGTAATTTTCTGAATTGTTCACGGTGATACGAAGCCGGAACAAATCGTCGTTGCATTTCACGTTTTAATTCAGGCCATGTAGCAATAGGCACATCTCTTTGTCTAATTTGATTTAAGTTAAATTATTGAAACCATAACGATGCATAGCCCTCAAACTCAAGTGTAGCCAAATTGATCTTCTCCATCTCAGTGTACGTATTACAATTAAAAATCTGATCAACTTTTCGTACCCAGTCTAGAAAAACTTCGTGATCATTCGTACCTTTAAATTGTGGAATTTTCATCTTGATATTGCGGAGATAATTGCCACAATGTTCACGATCCGCACCCGGTGCAGCCTGTTTATCAACTAATTCCGCCACATTATCAGGCGGATGTGCCCAAGGTACACCACCTCCACGTGCATCCAAATTAGGATTACCAGTCAAGAAAGTTCTAAGTGCGGCTATTTGAGCCGTAAGAGCTTCAATTTGTCCCCGTGTTATGAGATTCTCCTGCTGTTGAGCCCGAATAAAAAAGGTTGAATCCGGAGTAACATTTTCATCTTCATTTTCCATTATAAACCTCACAATGTCACTCGTGTTTTCACTCCCTCACAAGTAGAGATCGATTGTAGAACGAATCAAGAAACACAAGCAAAGTCAATACGAAACTAATACAAAGAACTGAGACAAGTATCCAAGGAGAAAGGAAAAAAATATATTATAGAAGGAGTAGGTAGAATGATAGAAGCTGTAGTGTGGGGAGGGGGGAGTACCACTGTTTTAGGTGAATTGTGGCACTATTATCCGGGGGCACTTTGGGCTGGAGGACTGGGTTAATTGCAACTGTTTTGGGTGTGACGTTGCAATATTATCCGGGCTAGGCAAAGTATTTATTTTTTTATTTTTTTTTTTTATTTTTATCAAGGATGGTGCACGAACAGAATCAAAGGAAAGTTTTTTTTTTTTTTTTTTTTTTTTTTTTTTTTTTTTTTTTTTTTTTTTTTTTGGATAACAGCAACAATTGCAAGAACAAAAATACGAAAATTGATGAACAATATGAAAAGAAACGCAGGTATTTATTTATTTTTTATATGTAAAACGAAAATTATACTAGAAATACCAACAATCCGTAGTCTCTGATACCAACTGACGTGAACCTCGAATGGTTAACACGACTTCAATCCATTCCATGTGCATAAATGATGATTTTAACTGGTATTTCTTCAACTGTGTGTGACTCTTCATGTGTCATATTAATGTCGCATATCAAAACATTCAATGCCTCTCGGACCCTCTTTGCTTGAAGTCTCGTTATTGGACCATCAGTAATTATTAACGGATCTTGACTAGGTATAGATGTCAAAGGTGAAATAATATCATCATGATTCATATCAATATGCTTTATGTATTCCTCAAGTTATGTTTTCAACAATTTGTAACTGGATCAAGTAGATTCTGTTAGGTGTAGTGCTCGAAAGACAATTATGTAATTGTTTTAGGACAGAATTAATAATTCATCTTATTATATGCATGTATGCTTATAATTAAGACACTGCTGAAAAACCTAAGTACCTCGTTTATGTAATCACATAACTTAGTGTATAGCTATACACAAGAGGATTAAGTTAGTGAGATGTACTTAAAATTAACTTAGTCCGTAGCGTTTATTAATCTGAGTACGGGTCTCAAGATTAATTTGCTAATAATGCACCCAGAACACTTTAGGTGTGTCAGTCTTATCAGGACTGACGGAAATAGGGTACCTAGTGGGGCATTTATATATGATGATAATCATATAGGGCTGGACCGATTTGATCTGAGTTCTCGATATAATTCCGTAATCGAGAAGTCTTATCGAATCACAAGATGATCATATATGTGTTAATCTCAATCCTGAGGTGATCACAGATAACTGCTTAGACTAGGGTAGAGTTTGATGTGTTAGTAAGGATCACTTCGTAGTATGTGGTCCAACACTTCTCGTTGGCTCTATTCTGGAATGAGTGAGTAATCTGTGCTATCACAGATATGGAATCCATTCCTTCCCCCGGGAAGTAGACAGACAGTTCCCTTATTTGTTAATCCTAGAAACTGATCGATCCTGGGAGTGCATATTATATTAGTTATAAACTAATTGATCACTAGAGGGTTAATGGTAAATAAGGATAAGAGGTTTCGAGAAGGGTTTACGGAGATATCCCGAATCGAAATGAACAGTCTATGGAGGATTTATCCGTATGTAATGATTATATCAGTTGACACCTTATCAACTCATGGTTGAGTGTAAGTTATCTATATTCGGCAGAGTTTAGTTTCGGGTTTATGGTGGTGTAATCCCGGAATTAATAGATTGAATTTTATTGTTCGGTCCGACGGATAATATTATTTAATTTATTGTAGCTCTTTGAATATGGGTTCATGGTCCCCGACGTGGCTCCTAACATGCATATGTTTTCTCGTAGTTTCACCTCAATTATAATTAAATAGTTGGATTGGACTATTTAATTGATATGTGGATTAATTGTTTAGTTGGATTAGATAATTAAATACATGAAAAAGATATTTTTCGTGGACTCGACCCAAATTAGTGTGTTGACTTCTTGACCTAATTGGTCAAGAAGAAAGTGGAATGTGATGCTTGGTTGATTATCAAGAAATTTGCTTTCTTGATAATTATATGATACAAGTGATTAAATTATTTATTTGTTAAATAATTTAAGGAAAAGAAAACCTTTTATATATCCTTATTAATTTGAGAATATTCTAGATTTATCTTTTAAGGAAAATGATTATTTTAATTGATTTTGTATTAATTAAAAAATGCCTTGGAGGCTAGGATTTCTCTCCTATATAAAGAGAGTACTCCCAAGCCAAATCACACACAGACATACACGCATATTTGCAAGTATTATAGCTTAGAATTTTCGGCTATAATACTAGGGTTTTGAGTTGGGATAATCCTCAGGATTATTCCGGTAGCATATCGATGAGGTCAGGCGGCTTAAATTACCATCCACCTGGTGGTGTTTGGAGACACACGTTGGAAGACTTTGGCTTCTCGACTAGGCTCTCAACTAGCTGGGATTGGATTGACCTTTAGTTCTTGGAGTTTTGCACCATAAAAAAGGTTGGTAATCTAACCCCCTCGTAGGTTTAGATCTATTGTATTTACGTATTTTGGTTGACTAGATCTTGTACTTTTCCGCTGCAGAATCGGGTGGATCTATAATCCATCCGGCGATATTACATCCTACAGATTCATGTCATTTCTCTGGCATTTGACAAACATGAATTTCCCTTTTGATCTTCTTACTCCTTACCGGGCTGTCTAGAGTGCTCACTTCTTGCTTTAGAATAAAAAGGCATGCATGTAATTGAAGAGTTTGACAGAGAGCTTGAAAAGCTAGCGTAAGAAGGAGCTTATAAAGTCTATCTACAGTTAACTGGTGGTTATAGTTTATTTTTCTTGAACAAGGCATGCATGCCAAGTTAATTACAGTGATTTCCTTTTATAGACATAATGAATTGTAATAGATTTAGAAATGGTTTTAGTTATTTATGAATCTAATTTAACAACAATATTGTCTCTCTTCTCGTGCGTTGTCTTTATGGAAGACATTAAGGGTTAGTCCCCCGAATCTCTTTCTTCCGCGACTTTTCTTTATTACTATGATATTAAAACTTACGTGGATTTCATAGTTTTCTCTAAAAATCATGTGACGAACGTTTTTTTTTTCCGGATAAGGACTCGGTATTTGGGACAAGGGCGTTTCAATGAGTGTCACATTGGTCTTAAACACTGTTGATCGTGATGAGTCTAAATTGAACATGATGTGAACTAATCAAGATTGACGGTGCAAGTAATCATTGTGTCACTTGTTGTGATATAATTGTATCATTACTCAAGTAATAATAGATCGTGGTAGATGTCAACTAATAGCCGGCACCACTACCGGTTCAAGACCTCGTGCCTCCTAATTAAAAACTCATGCATTTCGGGGCCCTGAGTTTTGGATAACTAAATACGTACCAAACAAAAATAAATATGAAAATGCAAACCGAGGCAAGCGTAAATATTTTTTCGTTAGACAACATTGCTCACGGAATAACGCAAACGTCTTCTAAGATAAAAAGTTTTTTCTTCATGATGTAGTGGCACTTCAAAGGCCGAGATGCAACGAATTTTCAATCTTCCGTATTCTCTTCGATGACCCACTATGTATATGTAAATATGAGAATGAATAAATTGTATTTTCTCCTTAAATAAAACCATATACCAATCTATTTATTTTTAGGAGGAAAAGAGTTTAAACCCAACATATTGCCTTTAAAGTAGTAATGAATTGAATCCTCCTGGATATGGCGCAGCCAGTAAGTGGTTGGATTGGAGTAATAATACCAAGTTGAGTCGGAAAGCCGAAGGGTGGAGGTTCGAGTCCCGTAAAGGGCCGGCTCCTTTCGGTAAGAGGATATAATAAGCAAGCCCCTTCCCCGAGCTGCTAGGTCCCTGATTAATCTCTCCTCGCACTCCGAAGGGATCGGGGGCAAGAGAGCCCTCACGGTTAGGGTTTAACAGTTTTTTTTAAGTAATGAATTGCAAACAGTGAGAGAATTTATCACATGTTCCGTGATTATTTATATATGGTAAACTGTTGAACTTTGACATACAAAATGTTTAGACTTATACCGTTGAATAGGTTTCATTTACGAATGAAATGAATGTTGAGATTTTGTCGATCTTCTGTTCATTAAATATAAATGAAATGAAACACACAGAAGACTCATAATGTGACTGTGTCCTATGACATCTGTTATACTATGATTGTGCATGTCCCTGCTATGGCACTTGTAACTGTGTCTTTTGTTGCATTGGCTGGCACACCTCTGATATGTCCATATCATCATGCGGTTTAGATTGATCATGGAGAAATTTAGTGGTTTGGTCCGATCACTTTTGTGGGTGTCTCGTGGACAATTCTGAGACATACCCATATCAATACACAAAGCTTAGAATGATCATGGAGAACTAACATTTGGTATTACAATAGTAATTCAAGATAAACTAATGGATTCCTATCTGTGAAAGAAAAAAGTTGCCCGAGATTTTAATTTAATTTCCCTCATTCTAAATTTTTTAATAATTTTAATTGGTCTTACAAGTCTGACTTTGTCATCAATGACTTATGTAGGTCTACATCATAAGTTTTAGGCACATATAAAAATTATTTCCCTCATTCTAAATTTTTTAATAATTTTAATTGGTCTTACAAGTATGACTTTGTCATCAATGACTGATGTAGGTCTACATCAAAAGTTTTAGGCACATATAAAAGTTATCTTGAATGAGGGAAATTAAATATACTCTAGGGTAATTTTTTAGGTGTTTGTATTTGTATCACCGTGATTTTATCGATACACCACACTACCTCTGCACCACATAAGAACGCTTTTTAGAAAGTCGATTTTTCAGTTAAAAATCAACTTTCGAAAGGTTGATTCTGTATTTTTAATTACATCGGTAGATATGGTGCACCAGTAAAATCGGTGAGTGCAAATAATAAATCTTTTTTTAATTAACAATCCATTTTACTCCTTTAAACAAACGAGTAAAACCCACCATTGTTTACATAAAAAATGCAAAAAAGTAGCATTAGCAAATCATTACAATACAATCATACGGTCCAAGCTAATCTGGTTTTCATGAATCAAAATTGGAGGTATGCATAAAGATGAGATCAAATGTACGGCAAAATTTATCTGTTTGTTTTTGATATTTTTAATGCTCTAAATATATTCTCTAGAATACGACGGAGCTTGTAGCTTTGTGGCCGGACTGAAAGCAAGAAAATATTATGTATTACAAGTTTAAACAATTACATATCAAAAGACTCTTAAGCAATTGAGTACGGCGATTTGGCACTAAGCGGATGACTCTTTATTAGTAGGATATTCTGAATCGGCTGAATTTGTATTCAGTGAAGACATATTTATAAAAAATGGCCGTTTCGTAATGAAGATTATTCTATCATTGGCTTCTCTATTAGAAGACTTCGACATAATGCATCTTGAAATATAGCAAGGTCGCCTCGGCATCGTTTGCATCGATTGCCTGATGTGGGACAAGTTGGTCCTAATAGAAGATAAAATCGCTCGAGATATGATGGAGTTCAAAAGAAATATTATCTTGTTATGTTAGCATAAATATTAAAATCACTCGAGATATGATGGAGTTCAAAAGAAAGATTATCTTGTTATGTTAGCATAAATATTTAATGTTTATATTTAAGGACCAATTATTTAAAAAGACTGATTTTCAACTTATTATGGGTAATAGGACATTCCGAAATATTATTTAGTTATAAGGACATTTTAATTTTTAAAAGAAAACTTATTTAGTTATAAGGACATTCTAATTTCAATTGGATAAAGAGGAAGAAAGAAAAAAAGGAAGGAGGAAAAAAAAAGAAGCGTTCAAAGTTAAAAAAACAAAAAAAAAAAAAAGAAGAAGAAAAAAAAAAAAATTACTGAACGTGTGGGTGAGTTTTTCTTTAATTTTTTTTATTTTTTATTTTTAATTCACCATATTTCTAAAGGTCATATATTTTGATCTAAAACTCGGATCATCATAATTTTTTCACTAAAATTCATATTTTTTTCGTCTTCTTTATTCTAAAATCAAATTTGATATTTTTCCGAATAAATTTCATAAAATCAATTTTTTCTACATAAAAATCGACGTGACGTATTGATCACCGTCATGCATTGACCACCTACCCGGATGCATTGGCCACCGGGATCCATTAACCACCCTGATGCATTGACCGCCACGATTCATTGGCTACCATGATATATTGACCGCCGCGATCCATTGACAACCTTGATCAGTGACATCTCATTGTAGCGATTTATACAATGACGCCTCATTGTAGTGATTTATGCAAATGACTTCTTATTGTAGCGATCTATGCGTTGATGTCTTATTATATCGAATTATGCAATCGACGTGTTATTGTAACAATTTATGCGATGATTTGTTATTGTAACAATTTATGCATACCTTTGGTTGTAAAATATGCATTTAAACCAAAAGAAATACAGTTATTTTACAAAGTTATCAAAAATTTAAACCAACACTAATCAAATAAACCAACATCAATCAAATATTTAAAGATAACAAAGAAATAAAGTTACTTTACAAAGTTATCAAATGTGTGTATCAAGTTGTATACGCGTGTGACATCAATATCATTATATTAGTTATCTAATTGTAAATACAGTCATCAATGTCACTGCTTCAGACATCACTGCATAAGTCATCAATGTCACCGCATAAGTCATCAATGTCCTTCGATAAAACCTAACAACTACATCACCGCCACCGCTCTTGTTTTGCATTTCTCCAAATGTGGAGCTTTTAATATGGATAAGTACAAGTTTGGTGAAACTACAAAGACTCTTCACTATGACTTCTTGTAATGGCCACATGTTGTTTGTGCCTCCCGATAATTGGATTCATTGTGGAATCCTCAATTCTTTAACACGATCTTGTTTAGCTTAATGTCCTCAGATCATTCATCAATGTCATCAGATCGGACATCAATGTCCATACATCATCATCAATGTCCCCGTGATCAAACATCAATGTCATCAAGATCACTCATCAATGTCCCCGTGATCGACATCAATGTCACCGTGATCGACATCAAACCGTATCCTTCGTAATTTTGACGATCCGAGTTTTAGATCAAAATATATAACCTTTAAATATGGTGAATTTAAATTAAATTAAAATAAAATAAAATAAAATAAATAAAAAGCAAACATCAGCGCTTCCTCCATCCAGCGCTTCCTCTTTTTTTTTTCTTCCTTCCTTCCTTTTTTTCCTTCTTCTTTATCCACTTGAAATTAGAATGTCCTTATAACTAAATAAGTTTCCTTCTTAAAATTAGAATGTCCTTATAACTAAATAAGATTTCGGAGTGTCCTAAATGATCATTAATTCTCTTCTCTAACGATGGCCTTATAACTAATATCCACTATATTTAATTATCTTAATTAGTTTTCCTAAAAAAAAAATCTTAATTAGTTTAGTTTAATATTTATCTTATAATAGGATTTCTCTCATATATAATTGGGAGGTATTGTAATGCTTTTTTATCAATTCAATAAAATAGTGTTCATAGTCTTCAGTTGTGCTATTCTGATAAAGACAAGTTTCTATTCAAGGCAGACAAATCTTTCTCATGTAGTTGTCTGATGAGGTGATCCCTGAGTGAAGTCCTGGAAATGCAGAGTCTATCCTTTAAGAAAAACCTTTTTGCATGTTGTAGGCCTCTAGAAACCCCTTCTTTTGCAAGTATCTCAGATAATGGCAAAATCAGGGTCATCAAGATAATCATCAGGTATGGACTCAAAGCTTACTAGTTCAGCTTGAAAGACAGATATGAGACATCCCTTCCGACTTAGTGCATCTGCAACTTTGTTGCTCTCCCCAGGTTTATGTTAATGATGAAAGTGAACCTCCGCAAGAAGATGAACCACCTAACATGCATTATGTTGATGTGCCTCGTGCGTAATGTATTGTAAGGTCATCGTGCAGTGTTCCCACCGCCAGAGTCTAAAAGAGTGCATAGAAATCCTTCATAGCCATGATAGCTAACCTGTATGAATCCTTGGGGGCGGGGGGCGGGGGGCTGGTGCGTTCCCCATTCTAATATTGCCATTAAAAAACGCAAAGGTCGGTCTCAGAATCTTTAGTTCGAGTCCTAGGTTGGTTGATCGTGTCTTTCCCTAGAAATGCCTATGTGGTTTGGTGTGTCTTCTCTCCGGTCTGTCGATGAACATATGGTCCTCCTACAGTGGCCACTGAAGTGTGGGGTAAGTCTCGCACCAACTTGGACAATGTGTCTTTCAAGTCAATCTGATCTTGCTTGAGCTCCTTAATGGTGTTATGCATTTGAAGCATAAAAACCGTCGATCTTCTGGTCCAACGAAGTGATAGTATCCCAAAGGGCCCTCGAATCTCGTTCTTCGCCGGGAATTCAACTTCCTTATCCATCGTCATCGGCTATCAGAAAACAAAGGGGAAAGCCTAAGCTCTTATACCAATTTATCTTTAAAGATGATCATAATGGGAAATAGCATTTTCAATACCAAGTCGGCAAGAATATTAAAAAATGGGGGGAATGAGGGAGAAGGTTAAAAACATTTCATTAATTAAGGAGAAGTACAACTTTTTGAAACTTTTGCAAAAAGAGACAAAACAATATTTTTGTTATTTTTCTGGTGCATGTTATCCAAAAAAAAAAACCCAACATATTTTTCCTCTCATCCATCTTTTTTAAACACTCATATCTCCCAATCTAGAACTCCAAATTTGAAAATTCTTTCACCAAATTTTTTAATTTTTCATGCTCTTTATTTTGAGATCACATTCAACATATTCCGACGTGATTTCAGAAAATCTGTCATCGAAATTCACTATTGCTCGAAATTCACTGATTTTCAGGATTCACTGGGGAGACTCACCGAGTGAATTTCAACAGTGAATCTCACGAAAAACGATGTAATGATATCGAACCAAGTCTCAGAACGTAGAACATAAAAAAAAATTCAGTAAAATTTTGATCGCTTTTGGAGATTTAGATAAAAAGATATGAGTTTTTTTTTTTTTCTTGCGCTTTGTCATTTTGACTATAAAAATTATGGAATTTGTTTTTCTCCCAATAAAAAATATACGGCTGTCCTGTTAATTAAAAATATTCCAAAAGCTATTTTTATCCCTAATTCTCCAATATTCAATGTCCCTCACTCCAAGGGAAACATCCTTTTCTATACTCCCGTTTACCGTCATACACATATGCTAAAAGGCTTAACTTAATATTGGGCCAGAATAGATAAAGCCCAAAATAACAAATAAAGACAATGACGTACATAAACATAGACGGCTTTTATTCGCACCACCTTTTTTTTCTAAAGGGTCTTTATTTACAACACTAAATATATCCATGCACCACACGTAGATGAAAAAAATATGACATCTAATTATTGCACCACACCTTTTATTTCTAGATTTTAAAATCTAGCTTTACACCACATTTTCTCTACAAAGTTAAAAAAATATATTATTGCCAAGTATTTTTTACTTCGAACAAAATTTTACAATATCATATATGTGTGTGTGTTTGTAGTGTATATATGTGCTGAGATCCACATGCATTTGAGGGGCAATGCCCCAATGAGATCCAATAATATTGTCTTAAAACGATATAAATTTATTGTTAGAAAATGTAAAAAGACCACTAATGTTTCCAGTGGATTTCGTATTTTCTCTGGCACCCCCACAAATTTTTTTGGATCCGCCAGTGTATATATATTCTACTTTGGAAACCAAGGCCACCCTATTATAATTTCCTGCTTTCGCCACTAGTTTGATCCATCCAAATCTTGGTTTACAACCTCCAAAGAGACATTTTTCATTTATTTTGGAGGGGTTTGATGTAGATGATGATGATGATTATTATGAAGAAAAAAAGATGGTGGGTGATGATGAAGATTATGAATGTGATGAAGATTGTGAAGAAAAAAAGATGATAAAAATTATGAATGTGATAAAGATGATGAAGTTTTGTAAAGGATTTGTGATGAATATGATGATTTAGGAAGAAGAAGATGGGGTGTGTAGATAAGGGTGTAGAATGTAAAGTATATTTAATTTAGGGACCAATATGTAATAAAAATAATTAGTGTGAAAATGGTATAAAAGTGTGGGGAAAAGGTAGAAAATGTAGTCTAAATAAAGAATGAAAATGTCTGAAATCAGTGTGGTACAAAGGTAGATTTTACTTTTTGGTGTGGTGTAAAAGGTGGAGTGGTGGAGTGGTAGATCAGATGTGCTACGAATAGAGACCCCCTTTTTCTATCTCCATCTTTTTTCATATTACTCAAGACACCACATAAATTTGATCGCAATCAAACAATTAGACTTTAGTCCACAATTAATGTATAAAACAATCTTTCTTTTTCTTCTGCAAACCCAAACTCTAATTCATATCACCTTCTTCCCCACCTTCCGGCAGCCCCATTCTCTCATTGAAAATTGTAATATTCCGAATATTTAGGAAATGGCAAGCGTGTCATTTTGTATAATATTCCGAATATTATATTTAATTATTATGGATAAGTTATAAAAAAAGAATTTAAAGGTAATAATTATAATTAATGGAGTTAATTATAATAAGAACTCCTTGGGAGTTATTTTTTGACAAAAGTAAAACTCCCATGTCCTAAGGGAGTTGTCAGAATCCTTTCCATGAACATCATAATTTGAAAAGAAATAGAAAAGAGCAAGAGAGAATCCTCCTAAGTTCTCTTTGCATTCTGGGTCAAATTTTGATTCAAGAAGAGATTCTTGATCGTTGTGGGAAGGAAACCGTTTTGATATCAAAAGTTGCAAGTTTTGGGAACGTAATGATTTTGCCCTAGTTTTGAGATCATCAAGATTTGATTAAGTTTTGTGGTTCTTCTTGGTTTAATTCGTAGTTCTGAATAATTATAAACCTTGATCATAATTAATTCTTGAATTTAATTGTGGATCATTTAGGTTGTGAGTTGACAACTTAAGAGGTGCTGCGGTTTTTCTTGGAAGTTTGGCTTTGGAATTGCTTGTAACAAGTATGAGAGTTTTCTGTTGAGCAACTTAGTTTTATAGAGTTTGGGATGTGTTTTTGTGTTGTTTCGATGTTAGAATGCATGCCTAAATGTTGTTGTTGAAGTATGATATGTTATGGTGCGTTAAACAGTGGTTTTACTGCTGCTTCCTGGGTTATTTTGCTGTCAAAATGGTTGGAATTGGATTAAAAATCATAAAGTGCAGGAAAAATCATGTTTAGGCAGTTTCAGGCTTTTGGCGCATGCTAAAAGGGTTTCAGCGCGCATCGAAGTTGGACAAAATGGGTGCAGAAAGATCAGAGAGTTTTAACGCGCACCAAACCAGGAATAGAAACCAGGCAGTATTCTGCTTAAGTTTCAAATAGCGTCAGGTCGAAAGTGGTTCGGGCCAGACGCCAAACAGTAAACATAATGTTGTCCAAATTGTTTGGGATCAACGCGCGCCAAAACCCCTGTTTTGCGGTTTAAGGTGTTTTGAGCCCCAAATCTAGTTTTTAATGTTGGTTCTTGATCTAATAACATTATATGAACATGACAAGCCATGATTAAGCTTCGGATTCGTTTAGTTCCTGCATCAAATGGATTCTTCCTAAGAGTTGAAGTTCGGGACTGCCGGAAGAGTATGATTGGCCTTGTGTTTTGATGGATTAGTATCCATCAATGTTTGTGTACGTGATTGGCTTGTTGTGTCTACCTGTCTAAGTGAGTGAGTAGAAGTGTAAGTGATCTTGCCTTGAAAACACTTAGGTGGGTAGTTAATGATTAATAACATGCGATTTCATGTAGTTAAAAGCCTAAACATCATGTTATTCTTAGTAGCACAAGTCTATGTCGCGATGTGTCGTGTGGTATGTAAAAAGTGAATAACTCCATAGGTTCCTAAGACCCCAAGTACGGAGGGACTTTGCCGAACAGACACACTATCGGGGTTAGCCTGTGGCTATTAGTGCGATCCACTAATAAGTTGCAAACAGTTACTTCATGGTGAGTAGTACCATGCGTAGTGCCCTTGATTAGTGATGTAACAATGATAAGCTAAGCTAGAAACAAGTAGGCTCTCATGACATGTTGATGAGAATGAAGTGAACCTTAGAGTTGGAGTCGTGTTCATGAAAGACAACTTAATTAAAAATTGTTTAACCTTTCGTTATAAAACTTAGTTGTTCAATATCTTCTACTTGCTACTAAGTACTTTCGTACTTACCTCTTTTGCATGTTTTCTTGTTGTTATGTGTGTGAGAAGATTTACAGGTTGATTCGGAGTTTGATGAGAAGTTAGATGATGTTGTGTGATCATCTTGACACAATGATATGCTAGACTTTCATTTGTTGTATTAGAATTATATACTTGACTATGTTGCTTAATTTCTCAAGCTTTGTTGTATGTTTATTTCAAGACAATGTACTACTTTTACTTTGAGACATCGTACTTTGTAAGTTTGGATTTCGTTGTTGTAAGATAACCTTTCTATCTTAAGTATGAATGGTATTCCATTCTAGTAGCATTTATGATTTCACCGTAGTCTTTTAGTTTCTCGCTTTGCTTAATTTGATATACGACGACGTAGATGCTTATGTATAATGTTGAATATATTTAATGTTATACGTGTTTAACATTATTTTCTAGCTAAGGACTCGTATCCGGGAAAAGGCACGTTACAAAAACATCCACCTTCCTTCTCCTCAACCACTCCCTTCACCCTCCATCACCACACCAAATCAAACCCCTTCCCCATCGCAAATCCTAGCCTCCACCCCTTCCCCCCGCAGAAATCGTTGATCCCCATTCCTCACTGCAAATCACAAGCCTATCTTCCATCCCGCAGATCATTATTTTTAAGCTTAAAGTCCTCCTAGATTGGAAAATAGCTAAAAATGATGTTTTTGGTGGTGAGTGTTGTTGGTGGGTGTTAATGGCTATTGGTGGTCTGTTGGTGGATGTTCGATTTTGTGGTTGATGGAGGAAGAATGATGGTTGTAGGTGGCAAGTGTTAAATTGTGGCTATTGGTGGCGGGTGTTAATGGTGGTTGTTGGGTGGTGGGAGGTGGGTAAAGATGGTGGAGATGATGAAGATAGATATTAATGGAGAAATGAATAAAATGTAGGGTTTATTTTGATTTTTTTCGTTTTTTGTAAACTTATGTAAAGAGTAATTTTGTTATTATTTATGTGGTGTTTGAAGTAAAAAAATAAATAAAAATATTGTTGTGGTGTCGAGAGTAATTTAAAGGGTGCCAAGAGTGATTGTGGTGCCGGAAGAAAAAACGTGGTATTGAAGCCAAGTGGTAGATAAACTCGACCGGCCATCTGTTCCATAAATTAGAATTGGGCTTCGACGTGGACATTAGCAAACCGAAATACGGATTTAGTCATGTGATACTAACAAATGTTAGCGGTAAACATTACAAAATAATGGATTTCATCAAAAAGATCGATGTGATACAAAATAAAATTATGGATAAACTATGTGCTTAAATCACTCTCTTATTTGGTTCTTTTCGATCGCAAAGGGACTTTCCAAGTGGAAACAAATTCCAAAGGAGTACCATTCCACCCTACGGTCATGCATCTCCCATCTGTTTCTATGTGTATACTATTGGCAGATGTGTCAAGCAACAAATTTGCTTGTGAAAATGCAAAGGGGCTCAACTCTTTTTCCACTAAACCACATATCTTAAAAGGGCTCTCCAAAAACTTGAATTCTCATGTCTATATGTCTTCTCTATACCATCACATGCGATGCTATTTCTAATCATTTCTCCATATATATCTTCTTCAATGAGCTTCCTAGACGAGTGATTATCGATATTTATCATAAGCCCATCAAATATACCGCTTGTATAAATAGAGTTTCAACGAATCTTTCGACGAAATCATGATCAGGTGAATTTAGATTTGCGTTGAATTCATTTAGCACCATTAAACAAGGTTTAAGCTTCTTGATTTCATTTATCAATTTTTGCAAGTCATTTGGCCATGCAAGCACACTCCAAAGACACAATGATGAGTAAATCAAATGGGAGATATATGCATTAAGAAATTTGAATGGTTTACCCCTCAAAAAAAATTGAATGTTTGCATCATTTGTGGGTACACTTTTTGTTGACAAATTCTGTGCACAAATACTTTTCCTTTAGCAAATGAGTGCGGTGATCAGTCACCCTACATGTGGCACTTATCGAGGCGCACTCAGAGTACAGAAGATCGCGTTAGCATATGATCCGGGTCCTGGTGCACATTCGACTCTGCATCGATTGACTGACGTGGCGCAGGTCGTCCATGGTCCTCTATAGCCGGCATGACGCAATTTGTCTACGGTCTCTTTTTGCCGACATGGTTAGGTCATCCCGGTCTCTTATATCTGGTGTGGCGTAGGTCGTCTTCAGTCCCCCGACAATAATTACACCCCATTAAAAGAGTATTCCAGACATACTGCTTCGAGATACTCACCCCATTACTTTAATGACTATTAGAGTAAAGTATTTCATATATTTCAGCGATTAATCAAGAGTACTTTGGTGTGTTTATATAGCTATTATAAATACAATAATTGTGCCCTAAGCTATTCGGCCTTTTCTTGTTGAGCAAGACTAGTTGTGCCGTCAATACGCCCCCACATTCCCATGGGAATGGAATGAACATGGAGATTGACCTTCAAAGCAGAGAAACGAACGGGCCAAGTGGTTTAGTGAAGATGTCGACCAGTTGATCTTTGGAAGAGATGAATGAAACCCGCAACTTATTGAGAGAAACCAATTCATGAACATGATGAAATTCAATCTCGATATGCTTCGTACGAGCATGGAAGATAGGATTAGTTGTACGATAATTGGCACCAATGTTATCACACCACAAGTTAGGAGGGTGGCGGATATCAACCGACATGTCATAAAGCAAAGAAGTGATTTATTGAAGTTCAGCAACATCGTGTGAAATGGCTTTATATTCAGCTTCAGTGCTACTCTTGGTAACAGTCGCTTGTTGTTTAGAGCGCCAACTAATGACATTTGAGCCAAGAAAAATACAGTAAGCTCCAATAGAGCGACGATTTTTTGGATCAGATGCATAGTCAGCATCCGTGAAGGCCTGTAACGCAGGGCTGGGAGAATGAGACAAGAGAAGTCCATCAGAGATAGAATGCTTCAGGTAGCAGAGGATACGTTTGAAAGCAGCCCAATGAGTGTCCTGAGGGTCGTGCATAAATTTACAAAATTTGTGAACAAAAAATGCAATGACAGGGTGAGTAAAACCAAGATATTTAAGACCACCAACAGTGATGCGATAAAGAGATGCATCGGAAAAAGGTTGGCCGTCAAAACGACTGAGTCGGAGAGAAGAAGCCATCGGAGTCAAACAAGGATTGACATTTTCCATGCCAGCTCGCTGCAACAACGTATGAATATATTTGCGTTGACTGAGAAGAAATCCATCATCAGTAGGAATAGCCTCAACACCAAGAAAATAGGACCAGATCCAAGGTCCTTAACAGAAAGTGTGAGCTTGGGAAGGCCATGTAGATCGCGCTTATGTTTGCCGACATGATTAGATAATTGGGATGATGAAACCTTGAGGTCGCTTTCATATACACATCCTCATTGGTGTGTCGTTAACCCACCAAAATTATTTCCCTTCACCTTACAACTAGTATAGGGTGAGAAGGAGTCGATCCCACGAGGAACAGCTTGATTATTTATTTTTCGTAATAGTGATAAAACAAGTTGTGTAGGATGACTTTAAATTAAGTATAAATTCACAAAGTATGCAGAATGAAATATTGGCGGAAAAATTAAAAGCAGAATAGAGCAAATAAGTAAGGTAAAATCAATTTGAGACGAATCCAGCTAAAGCCAATGTTTCCTCCCTAAATCAACACAATTGATCATTAATGTAGAAATGACTCATTTAATGCTTGATAAATTGGTTATAGCTAACCGCAACCGCGAATTAGCCAGTTTTTCCTACAAAAGATAACTAGGTCAACCGCAACTAATTATTCCCTAATCGGAGCCACACTCCTAACGACCGCTAGAAGTTGTTGAACCGATAGCATTAACTAGCAGAAAAACCCAATTTCTAGGTATTAAGCCAACCGGTGTAATTTTAACCATACAACACTTAATTCTCACAACAGTGATTCCTACAGGAGGCGATCCGGCAGAAATTTATCGTTTACCACTTTTAATTTCACCTAAACAACCGTCTTGGTGTAAATTATGGCAATGAACTAGACAATTAAACTAAAAACCCTGCAGTGGAAATTAGATTGATTTTCTAATTCTAATTCGATTTAAACAGAGAATTAAACGATACCAAAAATCAAACGAGGAGAAATATCAATTTGATCTCACAATTGTTAGATTTAGGGATTCACAATGCTTTAACTAGAGAAAGGAAGTTTAGCTACTTATGATCATAATAATACACATAAGAAATAATCAAAATACCTTGTTGAATTGCAGAAAATTCAGAAGAGTGTAGTTTTTATTTTATTTTTTTTTATTTTTATTTTTAAAGCAACTTTATTTTTATTGAGAAACCAAATAAAGAGCTACAAAGTTCATTGCCATATCCCGGCCTGCCCCAAAATTACGTGATAGAGTGCATAGCATGGCCTCCTTAAACCCTATGCGGTGGCAAACCCAGTAGGAAAATCCATCACATAGGGAAAAGTACTCGCTCTATGCACTCCCAATAAAATCCCTGCCCCATAAATAATTACATCAGCGGAAATCAAAGTGGAATAAATGTTATAACGTTTTCGTCTGCCATGTGTAGATGATCGAAGGAGATAAAGTCGAAGATCGCTTCCCACCCTCATCCGAACTTGCCTGAGAAACAGAAAAATGTGGTCCTCACTGGTGAATTTTCGACATGACCGGTCCGTAAAGTGAGCAGCAACACCCATGTCAGAAGAGTGTAGTTGTTGAAGAAATAAACCCTAGGAAAAAAAATAAGTACCAAAGTCGCACAAGCTGTTGCTAAAAAAATGTCGACTCCCATCCGAATGAATCTCCCTTTTATGCTCCTCCTTCTTTTATGTGTCGTCCCTCTTTCTTTTTTTCTTTTAAATGGGGATTTTCTAATAATTGAATAATATGAATAATCCTAATAAAAAACTAATAAAATAATAAAGTATGGTCCATCCATAAAGTCAAATATGTAAAAAAAGAAGAAGGAGTGTTTGATAATGCTGCAATGAGCCATAAATTTGCAGCCACTGATTCGCTTCGCCTACCTTGTCGCTTAATGGTAGGATCCGCTGCTCCAGCCTTTTAGCTTTTCAAAGACTATTTTCTTTTCCGACTCGATCGCTTCACCTCCACTTTTTCTGAATAGCTCCAAATGACTCCAAAATGCCTCAAAACATCCAAAATCATGTCTCCATCATATTAAACCTGAAATACACCAAAAACAACCACCCAAGCGAGATCTTTTCGTAGAAAATGCCCTAAAATTGCACCATATATGTAGTCAAATATGAACCTATCACTCATTAAGAAAACAATACATGAAAGCATTATGAACATCAACCTATCGAACAGTCCAATTATGTGAAACAACAAGACATAAAAGACAATGAATAGTAATCAGCTTAACAATAGGACTAAACGTATCAGAGAAATCCACACCGGCTTCCTGATGGAAGTCCTTAGCAATGAGGTGAGCTTTGTAATGCTCCATATGACCATCAGCATGCCACTAGTTAATGAATATAGGTTGTAAGGGTATTATTGGTATCATCCTATAGTGTAAGTGTAGTATAGGTATTGTTCTATTGTGCCATACATTTGTGTGATGTGGCACATGATATATAAGCTCTGTACTATGAAAACGAATATAAGCAATTCTAACTACAAATCTATTCAGAATCTTTTCACTCTGTTTGTTATCTTGGTAGCAGAGCCAAGGTATGTCGGTGCAACAACTCCACTGATGAGCACCACCGCATCTCTTTCGTCCTGTGCCGCTGATGCAGCGGCCGGAGCATCCACGGCTTTTACGGTGGGAGTCTCCTTCACACCAACAAACACACAGACCTATAATGGGTCAACGATCGGCACTCAGAATGTTTCTTCAGCTGGTGCTTCTGTAATTCAAACCGGAGCTCTACCCACCGGAGCTCATCCTACCTCGATGCTTGGAGCTTCGTCATTTTTTCCTTTAAGCTACATGCAGTCAGGCATGTTCTCCTCCAACTTCAGTTTGCCTCCACTGTCTGGACTGAGTTTTGGCCACATGCAGTCACACAGATTGGAAGAGGATTTTATGCATCCCAGCTCCAATAATAGCTCTTCTAAGCAAGCTTTGGTGGCCACTCCTCAAAGTACTGTGGATTGAGCTTGTATATGGATAGTGGAGCAACAACCTGCATATCACTGGAGATTACTCAGGATCAGATAATCTTACTGTTGAAAATGGTGAGCAACTTCCTATCAAACACATTGGTACCTACACTATCCCCACACATATCAACACATCACTCCACCTTAGAAACTCCTTACATGTTCCCACCATTAAGAAAAATCTAATTAGTGTCTCTCAATTAACTAATGATTATCCTGTGATTATTGAATTTGACAATCAATGTTGTTATATCACGGACAAGGAAACAAGGACTCTGCTTCAAATAGGAGCTCTTAGGCATGGTCTCTATCAAATTCTTGTTGGTCCAAGTTTCAAGAGTCAAAGTCCAAATCCCAGTCAGATCTCCCATCAATCCAAGAGTCTGCCTCAGCTCAAGAGTAAGCCTTGTAATGCCTTTGTTTGTTCCACTATTTTAGAAAAAAATTATGATGTTTGGCATAAAAGACTTGGCCACCCTTCCAAAGTTGTCTTAAAGAATGTTTTGAATCTTTGTAATGTTTCTGTTTTGGATGATCTTTCTTTTTGTGAAGCTTGTCATCTTGGAAAAATGCATGGTCTATCTTATAATAAGTTTGTTTTTCATGCTAAGTTTGTGTTAGATGTAATCTACACTGATCTATAGGGCCCTGCACCTGTTACCTCCACTTTAGGTTACCAATATTATATTCATTTTATAGATGACCATTCCAGGTATACTTGGATTTACCCTTTGAAACATAAGTCTGAGGCCCTGTCTGCTTTCATTTCTTTCAAAAAACTTGTTGAGAACCAGTTTCAGTCCACCATTAAATGTCTTCAGTCAGACTAGGGGGAATATAGAGTCTTTGAACCCTATTGTAAAGAGAATGGATTTGTTTTTAGACACCCTAGTCCTCATGCCCATGGTCAATATGGTAGAGCTGATAGAAAACACAGGCACATTGTAGAAATAGGATTGACTCTCCTTGCACATCCCTCAATGCCTCTTAAATTCTGGTGGCATAGCTTTGAACAAGTTGTCCAAATCATAAATGACCTTCCTACCCCTGTTCTAACCAATCAGTCACCATCTGAAGTTCTGTTTAAGGTTAAACCTGAATATACCAAATACAAAGTGTTTGGATGTGCCTGTTATCCTAATCTTAGACCTTTCAACACTCACAAATTCAGCTATCATTCTGTGAAAGCTTAGTCCTCAACATAAAGATAGGTGTCTTGATAAATCTGGAAGGATATATGTCAGTAGGGATGTGGTCTTAATGAATATGAGTTTCCCTTTAAGGATGGCTTTAATCAAGGTCCTAATAGAGCTGTTCTTGTTGATCCTAATTTGGTCAACACCTTTCATCTGCCTTTTGAGTTTCCTCAGTCTAACGATGTTATTCAAAACTCTACTGGCCCTAGTTCTAATAATTCTCCTGATAAAATGGTAGAATCCAGTCCTATTGTCAGCAATCAGAATCATAGTGATCTTAAAGCTAGTCCTACCTCTGACAATCATTCTACACATTCTCAAACTCCTCTTATAGCCACACCATCCAGTCCTTCATCCTTTAGAACTCGTTATCAATCTGATCCTTCAGATCATGAAGGTGAAAGCTTATCTGATCATTCTCTTACAAAGAGTCTTGTCTAGGAAATTTCCTTATACCTAAACCTGTTGGCCATCCTATGAAGATAAGATCCAAAATTGGTATTTTCAAGCCTAAAGCCTATCATTCTTACATCACAAAGACCAATATTCCTACTCATCTTTCTGAACCAGTGAGAGTATCTGATGCATTGAATAGTCCTCAGTGGAAACAAACTATGATGGAAGAGTTCAAAGCCCTGCAATAGAATCATACATAGGATTTGGTACCAGCAGCTTCAGAACAGAATCTTGTTGGGAATATATGGGTTTTCAAGTTTAAGATGAAACTAGATGGAATTATTTTGAAACACAAGGCAAGGCTAGTTTCTAAGGTGTACCTACAAAAATACGGGGTAGACTTTACTGATACTTTTAGCCCTTTTGCCAAGGCATCTACTATCAGAATTGTTCTCACTGTTGTTGTTATGTTCATGTGGTCTATTAGGCAAGTTGACATCAACAATGCCTTCCTAAATGGACCAATTGATGAAGCTATTTTCATGCCACAGCCTGAAGGTTTTATAGATCATGTCAAACCTTATTATGTGTGCAAGCTTAATAAATCTTTATAGGGTCTTAAACAGGCTCCAAGAGCCTGATTTAGTGCTCTTAGATCCCAAATGTTAGCTTGGGGTTTTGTTCAATCCAGAGCAGATAACTCTTTGTTCATTCTACAGACTGACAAATATATGATGTATGTGCTCATATATGTGGATGATATCCTAGTGACAGGGAGCTCAAATAATTTGATCCAGAAATTCATTCAAATTCTAAATTCAAGATTTGCTCTAAAAGACTTGGGTCATGTAGCACACTTCCTTGGAATACAAAGCTTATAGAGATGAAAATGGGTTGGTTCTCTCACGTAAACACTATGCAAGTCGGGCTTGTCAGAAAGACCGGACATGGAGAATATCAAAACTTGAAATATACCCATGTTAGTTGGTGTTCACTTAAGTCCCAATCAAGGAGAAGAGAAAGAGAGAGAGAAAATTCCCCCTAGAACTCGGTCTGCCGCGGCGCTTGCTGAGTTGCCAGCTCAAAAAGCTGTTGATAGGGAGGTGGAGCGAGTATGGAAAACTTTTAAAGACAGACATGAGTACACAGAGGAGCTGACGGCTTTTGGCATTCCGTTTGGCTATAGTTTACTTGGTTTGAAAAAGAGGAGGATCGGAATGTGACTAAGGCCTGTGGTCGGGATCCTAAGGAATTCATCTAGTTGCATTATGATCATCTTGTTGCCGGGCTATGCCCCCATTCAATCCATTCTTTATAGAGTTTCTGTCTCGGATTTCATCTAATGAAAAATAAACAAGTAATAAAAATAATCCGGTTTACCCCAAGTGCAGGGATCGTAGTATAGTAGTTACAACCAGAGTCGAATCACAGGGAATCGAGATTGGTCTAATTCTTAATATTTCTAAAGGTTGTCACGAAAAATAACTAAAAACGAAAACGAAGAAACAATAAACTGGACAGAGGGTTGTCAATCCAAAGCCAGGAAATATAGTTGCGGACCTAAACTAACTAAATAAATATATTCTATAACTAAAAAGAAAAATAAAATACTAAAATAGAAACGAAGACAAGGCACAAAGATAATTTCAATTAATTTTAACGAAGAACAAGCATTGATCCACCTATCCCGCAACCCTCAATTTCTACTCTATATCGTTTAGTGAAGATTTAATAAAGATGTGGTTCACCTATCAAAGGTATGAATTCCTACTCTCGTAGATAATTCGCCTATTAATCTTTCATCTCTCGATCTTAAAAATTAACGCTTCCATAACAAAGGTGTAAGATTTCTCAATCTAGCAACCTAGAAATTTAACCTAGCAACTCTCGTTATTTTTAGGTTAAAAATCTAATCTTTACTACGGTGATCTAGGACTAACAACGATTCTCATCACATTAACCATCAACATGCAACAATCCATCGATATAAATTGCATAATCAATACAAAACATAATAAAGAAACAATTTTAAATAAAAAACTCACAAAACCATCCAAAGAGTTGAAATCAAAACGTTGCATGATTGGCTTCACACGCTTGTTCAAATCGCCTAGCCTCTATCCATCGTTCTACTAGTTGTAGAAATTATAAATAAAAGAAGTAGATGAAATTATGTTTATGGGGGGCGTAAAACGCAAAGAAAAAAGTCGCCCCAGCGGGCCTGGGGCGCTGTGGATCGAATTGTGTGTATTAGGGTTCAGAAAAACGTGACTATTTATAAGTTTTGAAGTCGGTTTAGGCTGAGGCGGTGGCTGGACGCCCGTCCAAGGATGCTGGACGCCAGTCCAGATGCTTTGAAATCTTCGAGTCGGGCCGAGTCTTCTCAAACGCCCGTCCTATGTAATTCCAGACGCTCGTTCAACAATTATCTCAAAACTCTGAATCAAGTTACTTCTCCTGGACGCTCGTCCATACCTTCAGACGCCCGTCTAGCCGGACGGAGCAGCAGACGCACGTTCAGCTCATCATATCTTCATTCTACCTTCGACTTGCATCTCCTTCCTTCCCATTTAAACTTCAATCAAACATCTTTTTAGCTCATTCCCTGCCATGCTCGGGTACCTACAAGATAATAAACGCAAAATGTAGAACCATATATATCGATAGAAAATCGCTAAAAAAAATCACGTAATAAGCTCGATTATGCACTTTAACCGTTTCAAACCTCATTCTTGCAATATTCCATTTAAACCCTCACTTTTCTATAAAAAAATAATAAAACACGAAGGAAATTGCTATGAAATAATATCATATATATCGTAAAAATCACCGTCAACAACTCCCCCACACTTATCTTTTGCTCGTCCCGAGCAAAACAAAACAAGATAAAGGCTCAGGAAAAATATAGACACTTCAGCACATACAACGCATATTCAATAAATTAGAGGTTCACCCCGGTGTGTGTGCAAAGCCATAGCAAACTTCCACTAAGTCCCAACTTGAAATTTATTCAAATCAACTAGCCAATACCCCATTTAAATTAGAAATAAATGATACTTTTAACATGCACCCTACAAAACGTAACATATCCCGAAAAGGATGATAGAATACATTTAGGACCTTTCTGACATACTCAGAGGACAATCCCTACAACATATCTGTCAGTTTATACTGGGGATAAGGTAGACGATAACTAAGTCTTTTACTCATTCATACCAGATTCCTTACATAAGTTGATTCAATAATTTCCATATATAAACGCACATCAGAATGAGCTATTTCCCGTCATAGTAGAATAGGACATTCGGATATGCCCTACCTTACTCAAATCATAAGGCAGCTTCTTCTGACTGTCGTGAGCTTTTGGTCATCATAGTGGTATAGGACATTCGAGATATGACCTACCGTACTCAAATCATCGACTTGGCCACTGGTTTGGGGGTGGTATGGTGTACCAATTCTATGCTTGACACCATACTTCTCAAGAATTTTATCCAGTGGTGCATTACAGAAATGCGAACCTTCATCACCGATAAGTGGCTCTCAGGACATACCAAATCTAGTAAAGATATTCTTTGCAAGAATTTCAGACAACTTTGTGATCATTGGTTTGGGTGGCTATGGCCTCTACCCACTTGGAAACATAGTCCACACTGCACTATAATATATTTGTTAGAGCATGATGATGAGAACGGTCCTATAAAATCAATGCCCAGACGCCAAAAACTTCACATTCCAAGATAGGCCTTAAAGGCATCTCCATCCTACTACCGAGTCTCCCTACCCTTTGGCATCTATCACAATTTCTTGCAAAAGGCTTCAGATCTTTAAACAAAGTAGGCAAGTAAAACCAGCTTTGAAGGATTTTTGTGA
This sequence comes from Gentiana macrophylla, assembly GCA_026214975.1. Lineage (NCBI taxonomy): Eukaryota > Viridiplantae > Streptophyta > Magnoliopsida > Gentianales > Gentianaceae > Gentiana > Gentiana macrophylla. The sequence goes on from CM047810.1 coordinate 103,158,768, forward strand.
CTGCCTTAGGTGCTCCCAGAGTGTCCACCAAATGGGACCACTATGACATTGCTCCAAGATATCCAATTGTTCATGCTCCGAACGCACCTTCTAAGCAACCCGCCCTGCACTTTAAACAGATATGGATCCTCCCATACGAGATACCTTAAGTCATTGAAAATTTCTTCCTTTCCTCGACACGTCATCTCTTCTAAATGCCCACTTGCTAAGTAGTTGGCGAATCAAGATACCACGGCCTCCCCGCTTTAGCTTCATCAATTGCTCAGAAAGTCAATGCCTATCTCCTTAGGGACTTCGCCACCTCATTCACGAGGCGAGATAAGTGGTCGCCTACAACATTATCACTACCTTTCTTGTCCTTAATTTCAAGGTCAAATTCCTCGTAGTATCGTGATCCATCCGAGTAACCTTGGTTTAGCGCCCGCTTTGCCCATAAGGTAGCATAAAGGTCGCGTGATCGCCCACACCACCACTTTGGACCCTAAAAGATAACTCTCGAATTTGTCAATAGCAAAACGATCGCCAAGAATTCCTTCTCGGTAGTGGCATAATTGCTTTGAGCCGGGTTCAAAGTGCGGCGGGCATAGTAAATCGGCTCGAACTTTTGTCAATTCTCTGCCCTAGAATTGCGCCCACTGTGTAGTTAGAGGCATCGCACATTAGTTCAAAAGGTTTAGTCTAGTTGGGCGCGATTAAAATGGGGGCATCGTTAGCTTATCCTTTAAGCTATTAAAAGCTTTCTTACACCCATCATCAAACAAAACTCCACTTCCTCCTTCAAAGAAAGTTGGATAACGGCTTTGCTATCGTCGAAAAGTCTTTAATGAAACGCCGATAAGCCCACATGTCCGTAAATCCTCGCACTCTCCTTAACTCGCCTTCGGTACGACATTTTCTCAATGGCTTCTACTTTAGCCTTATCCACCGAATACCATCACCGACACCTTGTATCCCAAAACAATCCTTCTTCGACTAGAAAATGGCATTGCTCCCGCCATACCTGATTTTTCTCAACACAACGCTGGAGTACCATATCTAGATTCTTTAAAATTTCATCAAAATCGCCGCCATAGATCGAGAAATCATCCATGAAGACCTCCATGCACCGCTCCACAAGTCCATAAAAATGGCCAACATGCATCGTTGAAACGAGCCGTGCATTACACAAACCGAAGGCATTCTCATGAACGCAAAAGTGCCCGGATGGATGTAAAAGTTGTCTCTCTTGGTCATTAGTGGTCGATGGCTATCGGAAATAAACGTAATATCCATCGAGGAAACAATAATACTTATGACCACTCGCCTTTCTAGAAGTTGGTCAATGAAGGGCGGGAAATGATCCTTAGCAGTGACTTCATTTAACCTGCGTGATAATCAATGCAAACTCTATAGCCACCACAAGACGTAAGGCAACTTCTTCCCTTTTTCGCTCTTTTCCAATGTAATTCCCCCTTCTTTGGCACAACTTGAGTGGGGCTGACCCACTCACTATCGCCTATGGCATGATAATCCCCATATCGAGCCACTTGATGATCTCCTTTTGACAACCTCCGCATGTGCGGATTTAGCCTCCTTTGAGGTTGTCTCGACCTTTTTCGCTTCCTTCCTCCGCTCAGATCTTATGCATGCACACGCCTGGCCGATTCCTCCGATATCTCCCACCGCCATCCGAACGCGATGATGTGTTTCTCAAACACTTTGATTAATTTCGCTTCTTGCCCGCTCGAGTTTAGATGAGATGATCAAGGGCAACTTATCACCGCTCTTTAAGGAAGATGTATTTAAGGTGCCATGAAGCGTTTAAGCTCCAAGTTAGTAGGGGTTGCTCAATACCGGATTTTAAGGGACCAATTTTTTCCTTGTGAGCTTGGACCGTTGATGAAAAACACCTTATCTTCCCGAGGTGTAACCCGCAAAGGTATTGAATGACATCATCTAGAGGAATCTTCCCCGTCGCCTTCCGCTTTTTCTTTCTTATGCTTGACCATCTTCTTAAGTTCTTCTTCTTCAAGCTCTTCCGCAAGTCGCTCCCAATCATCCAACTCCCAATGAGTAGTTTCTTTCCGTAAATCTATTTCGTCCCAACTACCTATTAAAACTTCCTCCTCTCGCGAGGTTAAAGTCTGGGCTGGTTGAGCTCTTTCAAATCATCGCTACTCATCCTGGAATGTCCTGCATTTTCTGCTCACTCATAGGCTCAGCAGTGCGCAAAGTTGTTGAGACAACTCAACATTGATTACGCCCGTGACGCTTATTTCCTTCTTCGTGAATTATAACATCCAGGGCTCCTATCTCCGTGATCACTTCCTCGTGGTTGGATTCATCTCCATAGATTGCTTCAATGAATGAGATCTCCTGGTTGGAGCTTCCGTAACGCTTTCCTTGCTCGAGGGTAACGGAAGTGTCCTCTACTCTCGTGAGTGATTTGGCCGCTTTGGAAGTCAATGGTGGAGGCGTATATTTAAGAAAGGCCGCCCGTAATCGTGGGCATCTCCTTGTCGATCGGTAATCCAAGATGACCTACCGCTTGGAAAACTAAATGTTTAACATGGATAAGGACGTTGTTAACACAACCACCGCTAAGCGCTAGATCGGGTCCACCAATCAAGAGAGACGGACGCCCCTTAGCCTTTTGTCCAACCCGAGACTCTTGCAGATGTTCAATGGCATCACATTGACAGAGGCCCCGAGTCGCATAAGACATTGTGGAATGTGTGGCCTTCAATCATGCAAGAGATTGAAGGTCGTCCGGGTCACTCGCTTGATTGCAACGCTTTGTGAAACCGCTGAACATTCTTCTCTTAGCACCTCTCTTCGCCATCCCTTTAGCTTTTTCTTACTTCCACAGCATCCTTAAGATACTTAGAGCACTTAGGCATCTCTGGCTTAATACCTCGCAAGTGGCATAGTCACCATAGTATCTCTAAGCATCTTTCTCACTCCGTCATACTGCTTTGTCGAGTTCAAGATATTCTCTTTTCTTTGGTGGATAAGGAAGGTTTTCAATGATTGATTATAGTTTGACTTTTAATGGCTTCGTCCTCCTTGTCTTTCCACCCGACAAACTTCTCGCTTTCTTTTTAGTCAAGTGTTCACCTACGACTTCTCTTCTCAAAGATCCTCATCACTATCCCCTCAAGAATCATCATCATTCACTTCTTCCTCACTGCTGCTTACTTTGGCATTTAACTCGATTGCCCCCTCCCGAACTCATGGCGCCGGAGGGGCTACTCATTTCCGATAACTTTTCGGGTGCAAATTGCCTTACCGCTTCGAGGGTGACCGATTCAACTCCTCCTCTCCATACTCCCACCGAGGTGTGATGGCAAAGGCAAGCATTGATATCTCGCTTTAGGGTTTTTATCTCAGATAACTAGGCGCTTTCCTAGAGGTCTCGCTCGCTGTTGATCACCATCGACATATCTGCCTCTCCATCGCTTTTTTGACCGGTGGTTAGTGTTTTCACCATGTCTACTAACTCATCAAATTTCTTCCGAGAGACATAGGTGGGTCGTTGATTTTGGCGCTTGAGCCCGCTTACCTTGGGGTCTTTGGTTATTGGATGCACCAGTGTGGTGTATAATAACTATTTCGCGGGTTTCCGAATAGTTACGGTTTTGAGTTTGACTCGATTGACCGTAATTTTGACCAAGCTTTCAAAGGTTGATTCTGTTCTCCATGGCCTGCACTTCCTCATTCATCATATTCCCGGCCCGCATGCCCGAGTAATTCACATCCGCCGCCCTTCTTGTCGCTTCATTTGCATGTTGGCTAGTTGTTTGTTCATTATTTCCATTTGAGCAACTAGCGCTTTGTCTCCGAGTTACTTTCAGCAGACCTCCTTTTGCTTCCACTAATATGGGTCTTCTTTGAGTAGCCCACATGTTATTCTTAGCTATTGTTTCGCCGCCACCTCAGCAAAAGATCATCTCCTCCTCCTAAAAACGATCCATGAGTCGTGGAATCTAAGTAATCTCTATTGGGTTGAGTAACACCCCGATAGAATAATTCTAGAAGTTCATGTCGAGTGTATCCATGGTTAGGGCACTTCCTCATTAACAAATTCAACCTCTCCCATGCCTTTCCCACACTCTCTCCTTCTAATTGCTCGAAAGTGGCTATATCTCGTTTACGGTCCATTATCGCTCCAGTGAAACGAATTTCAGAGCAAAGGCTCTTTAACATCACCCAGCATTATGAAGAGAGTGATGGGGTAAGGACTTAAACCATCGATTTGCTTCACCCCTCAAAGCAAACGGGAGAAGTTTCAATTTAACAACTTCTGTAAGAACGCCAGGGTAGTGACCTGCTTCACATATTTGCACAAAAGTAGACAAGAAGTCATGTGGGTCTTCGCAAAGAAGTGCCATGGAATGAGCTATTTTGGACCTTCCCCACAACTCCATTCTTAAGATCAAAATGCAAATCCTCCCATCTCTCGGAGGCCGAATTGGTCTATGCCCTTCCAAGAAGTCTTGATCAAGATATGCGCGATAAGTGGTTCTTGTCGCACAACAATCACCGCAACTACCGGGCTTGTTGTCGTTGAACATTCTCGAGGTTGTTTTTGCATCCGTTTGGTTTATCCAGCTTGTCAGCCGTTGTTGGTTCCGCAACATTTGCATCGTAATTTGGTTTAATTGAGCGGGATCTTGGTTATTATTCCCTTGGTTCTCCGGGTTCATTATCACTAGAACGTGTTCGCACATCTTGTCGTAACTTTGAAATAATCTTCTTCAAAATGTCTCGCCAAAGTTCGGGTTAAAGATAAGATTTCCTTCTTACTCCCCGGTTTGCATAAACCGTAGAAGGTATCAGAAGAAATCAACCTTAGGGTTGATGAGAGGGGAATGTAGAGAAGATTAGAGGCTTAGAGGTTTAGAAAGAGAGAAGAGAGAGAAGAGACTGAAAAGTGAAATTTTTGTAGATCGAATCAGCGCTCAATGTAAGTGGACGCTAGTTCAGAGAGGATTTAGAAGTGAACGCTGTTTCAGAGTAATCGAATCAAGCGCTCGTAAGACAAGTAAGCAAAGGCACGGGCTGCTCAGATGGGTGAACGCTGCTCGTAAAGTTTTTATTATTTTTTTTTATTATTTTTATTATTATTTTTATTTAGAAAAGATAAAGAAACGGAAACAGGAAAAGAAACCTACCTACGAAAAAGTTAAAACAGGAAAAACACTAAGACGGTGAAAAAAAATGTGTTGAAATCTTCTAGGGCTAAAATGGAAGGGAAAACAGCATATTTTGACCTCGAAAACGGTGTTGACCACAGCAGGCCGTTCACCACGTCGTCGGCGTCGGAACGAGCTTTCCGAATTGGGGTCCTGCGCGCCAAACGGACACTCGAGCCGAAAGTTATGGCCAAAATATCGCCGACACAAAATCGCACTACAAGAACTGGACAACCAGAATCGACACTCGCAACGGCGCCAAAACTTGTTCGGTAAAACTGCTTTTACAATTTATAAACCGAAACACCCCAAGTATAAGGTTCGTAGTATAGGATGTTAACGGGTCGTCCTAAGGGAGTGGAATGTTTATCGGATCAAGGAACAACTATTCTATCAATTATGTCATGACTATTAACTACAACTAAGGTTTAAACTAATTAAACTACAATAAAACAATGAACAGTAATTAAGATGATGAACAGTACGATGAACAGTAACTTGGAACAGAAAATTTGCAGAAAAATAACAATTAACATCTAGGGTTCCTAAAACAACTAAGCGTAGCAATCAAATTGATACGAACTATTCGATTTATCAAGTAATTAAAAGGAAACGGCAAGGCAACGTGAATCCACCAATCAACCAACCCAACCCCAACTAGATGGCAAGTTAAAGATACGATTTTTAGTAATGATCTATCATGAATTCGATTAAATTCCTTTAAACAAATTCTAGGGTTTCGTTTTCTTTCTCAAGAAAAACTAAACTAGCATGCATAACACGATCATGAGATTGTCTCCAATACTCTACTCAATTAATCACGAGTAAATCTCTTGAATCACAATTAATTGCATCAATTGAAAAGATCAAAGCTTGAACAATATTCTCATATAAATTCAATCAAAAAGATAGTTGCATCGATCTCTCGATTCAAATAAAACATAAACAATTATAACAATATCCAATTGATGAAAATCATAAATTTAACTCACTAAGATATAGCTAAAAATCCTCTAGTTGGTGTGGTTGTTGATTGGTTTCTCCGTTGTCCCACCGCAGAAGATGCTTAGCCTTCAATCATCTTCGAACTCCCAAGCAAGATTGAAAGAAAGAAACTCATATTTTTATTTGTATTTAGTGCGGCTGCTCTCTGTATTTTTCTGTGTGTCTTTTCTGCTCGAATGATGCTGCTTATATAGGAGTTTCACGACATAAGGAAGGATCTAGAAAAACGCGCCGATTTTGCAAAGCTTCGGGCTCGGTCGACCGATTTAAGACACTCGGTCGATCGAATAGCATGGCTTGGTCGATCGAGCCTACCCTTTTACGCGCTTTCACATCGTTGTTTCAGATACCGTGTCCCCACTTCACTCTTTCGATCCGATATGATTTATCCTCTCTTCAATGCTCCGATTTTCTTCTTTATTTTGAAATCACTTGATTGAATGAGATTAATCCTCTCCATTAATAATATCCCCCTGCATATCTTTTAATTTTCTCGCAAAATTGTTGTTACACCAAGTCATCGAATAATAATAATAATAAAATGTGTAACAAAATAACATTTAAACTCAATATTTCCTCATAATTAAATTATAACCCTCAATAACCATTATAGGAATTTAACGGTTAAAAGACGCTTTTCTCATTTATTTCCTTAAAAATAAGGTAAATTGTTTAGGATTAAGCCCAAAAATATAGTAAAATATACCCTAAACAATTGGCTACACATGCTTGTTCAAATTGCCTAGCCTCTATCCATCGTTCTACTAGTTGCACAAATTATAAATAAAAGAAGTAGATGAAATTATGTTTATGGAGGCAGAAAAATGCAGCAAAAGCTGCCCTAAAGGGGCCTGGGGTGGCCAGGGATCGAATTGTGTGTATTAGGGTTCAGAAAAACGTGACTATTTATAAGTTTTGAAGTCGGTTTAGCCGAGGCGGTGGTCGGACGCCCGTCCAAGGATGCCGGACGCCACCAGTATGCTTTGAAATCTTCGAAGTCGGGCCGAGTCTTCTCAAACGCCCGCCCTATGTAATTCCGTGACGCTGCTCAAAGAATTATCTCAAAACTCAATCAAGTTACTTCTCCCCGACGCCGTCCATACCTTCGTATTCGCCCCACCGGACGGAGCAAAGCAGATGCACGCTCACCATCATCATATCTTCATTCTACATTCGACTTGCATCTCCTTCCTTCCCATTTAAACTTCAATCAAACATCTTTTCAGCTCATTCCCTGCCATGCTCGGGTTCCTACAAGATAATAGAAACGTGCAAAAATGTAGAACCATATATATCGATAGAAAATCTCTAATAAAATCACGTAATAAGCTCGATTATGCACTTTAACCGTTTCAAACCTCATTCTTGCAATATTCCATTTACACCCTCACTTTTCTATAAAAAGTAATAAAACACGAAGGAAATTGCTACGAAATAATATCATATATATCGTAAAAATCACCATCAACAGTTTCTGTTGGAGTTCAGGGCCTTGCCCTGTGATCTTACCCTTGGAACCGTGAGGGTTATCATGGCTTTTATCGTGATATGTAGGTTGTTGAGTAGAGAGCCCTCCATGCCAGTGTTGTTCGATTTTTATTCTTTCTCTAAACGGGGGGTAGACGGGCAACAATCTCCTCGAAAACTTAAGTGTCATTTGCTGTTCGACCTTCCTGAGCGTGTGAACTCATGGAATACATGGTGTATACGGGTCGAGTCCTCGATGGGTTGGATTTTTCCCTATTATGCGGCCAACCAAACTAAAAGAGATGAAAATGTCGTGGTGGGTAAACCGGATGATGATGAGGTGAGGTTTATCCAAGAGATTTATGGGTGATGGCCATTTTATATAGTAACCAACTTTGACCGGCAGAGTACCGAGTCGGTTGTAATATAAACTGGCAAGCAAGGTCGTATCCCTCAGGGACACGAGTTAAGTTCCTCGGCTAGCTTCATCTCGAGTTTAGATCGATAGCCTTTCAATGTGTTTAACATGGAACAATACTAATTCTTGCCACAATTATCAAACTAATACACTACGACTATCATAGTTCTATCACAATACAAGGCTTAAACGATTAAAAGAGATAGCCGAGAGATGTTCTGAATGCTTACTCTCAAACCCTAGCTCATTCCCGGGAGAACTCGGGCTACTAACCCTAATTGATATTGATCGAAGGATGTCATCTCCTAATTCCGAACCTAGGCACCAATTTCAACAACCTAGCTTACTATATCGCGTTCAACAGTCCACAAACCGGATTTAACTGACTCGATACGGTCTACGCTCGAATGAGACGCTTGTTAACAACAATAAAACCTTACACACCTAAAACCGAATCTAAACACTTAGTCGGGCTTTTACACGGCAATCCTAAAACCCTTTCCCGCACCCTCTCGCAACATACATATGTAAAGAGAATACATAATATACGATTATTAAGTCACGAATTCAACAATCATCGCTAAGCATAAGTTTTAGGACAACAATCAACATCAATATGAACTACAACACATCACAAATTCTCCCAAGATCCGAACTAAGGCTCGATTTTAACATTCATCGCATAACTCGGCATATAGGAAATTAGCTAATCCATGAAAACACTAGCAAACAAGTTAAACATAAGTAATTGAACTAAATAAGAAGATTAGAGATACTCTTATAGATGAAAATAACCAAAAATCAACGAAATAGAAAACCGCCTTCGATCCGCATAATATACAACGATCAATCTAACAATTTGTACTTGAAATTAATCCAAAAGCATGAAATCCAAGTTCATAGAGCTTAGAAAGGTCTGAAAAAAGAGATGAAAGTGTTTGAAAAAAAATCTAGCTAAAGATTGACATGCAACTCTCCACTAAGTAAAGAGTTTTTATAAGTTCCCACAGGCGGGCGCTTGTCAGATTTTTCCCTTCACAAACCCTATCAGCAACTTTCTAAGCCAAAAACCGCTTTTTAGGCGGGCGCCTATGGTGATAGGTGGCCACCTGTCACCTTTTATCACCAAAATACTTGATTTCTTGACCCTGTTGCTCCAGTTTACCTTCCACGACATTCCCGAGCACCTAAAACCGGAAAATGGATCAAAAACATACCAAATATAACGCCCACGGGACTTTGGGGTGACCGAGAATGACCGAAAGTGTACAAAATTACCGGAATAACCTTGTTAATCACGGAATATATATCCGGCTCGTGATCCACAAAATATATAACCTATATCAAAACTAAGCCAATTACTCTCGGAAATAACCTAAACGAAGTCGTTACGGGCACAAAATGTATATATACACCGAGTCGAATTGACGCTATCAACTACCTCAGATTTAGCGCTTGCTCGCTTCGAGCAAAACCGAGCGTTCTAAATGTAAACAGAGTCAAAATTATAAATATATACAACGAGACTACATATTACTCGTTAATACACTAGAGTAAACGCGAGTATCATCAAACGTTAGTTCTACCTTGTGTTTAGCAATGAATGTGTGTGAAAGAATAGCTCATTCGACATCGACTAGCACAACCGGTTTAGATTATAGACGAGTAACGAACCAAAACTACACCATAAGCTTATAACTCGTAAACATCTCCACTAATCGAGGTCAACCGATGTTCAGTACGGTCAGGCAGGACTTGTACGGTTATAACGTTTATCTAAGGTCGGGAGTAACGAAATGGAATTTGGGACTGGAGAAAGAGAAGTACTATTGAGCATACTTAACACGACTCCCATCTACCATTTCCTCAATTTTAGAAACCAAAACTCAGACAACCCCGATTACCTATGATGCTCCAACCAAACTATACACTTTTTCTCTTTTTTATTTTTATTTTTAAGATTACCGTAAAACCGGTTGATTATTTATTCCATTCCCAATGCCTCGACAGTCTCTTGGGAGGATTCCGCATAATCGAGGCCCCTTTTCAGCCCCAAATCGAGGTGTACCACTTTGCGCCAAGATTCTGTCGTTACGAGGACACCGTGTAGTAATGCCTTTTAAAGGCAGAACCACGGCTTAAGCTGTCTGGCACAAAAGAATGGTTAATAAACAACCGAGGCTTCTAAAAATAAATATAAACAAATGCACAATATTTTCTCAACTCCAACTAATACCCCACTAAACTCGCATTTCCCGAACATATTCAAAAATAACTTTTCACAACCCAAAAGTTCACATGATTCAACATAAAGCTCAAATAGTAGGTGAAAAATGAAATGTAGATCACAAAGAGCTTTAGGGTTTGGTAAGTACGGGCTAGTAACAAAATGGCCGTTTCGGGCGGGGATCTAACCACCCTAACAAGGCTTAGAGGGGGTACGATGGATAATGTACAGGATGGCTATATATGGCAATGGTCGGGTCAAAAGAAGCGCCAAAACCGTCATACCATACCAAACTACCGGTCGACCTTTCTATTTTTTCTCGAAGTTACTAATATAAGTTCTAGGTAGATAGGTCATACAACAACTATAATCGATCACTAGTCGAGTTATCGAAGACGTTTAAGCTATATGTGAAGTTGTGAAGGTTCATTTTTCTCAACACACGATAAAAGTTATAACGTAAAATGCACTCGAGTATTAACACATGTCTAACTACGCAATACGAGGGATCGTTATAAATATTGACAACATTGGCACTACAAATTTTGAAAAAAACGACTCATATTTCACCTAAGGGTCGATCAAAACTAAGTAATGACTCGAAATTAAATACCGGGAATAACAAACAAAAGGCGTAATAGGGCAAGCCTTCACCTCAGAATATATATATATATATATATATATATATATATATATATATATATATATATATATATATATACACACACACACACACACACAAAAGTAAAATAAAATAAAAACAACGCTTATACGGGCAAGCCTCCACCCCTACTTTAAAAATTGACACCGCCCTCGGTGTCTAAATAAATACAAAGGATGGAGAAAAGCTTAACTTAAACCCGGCAAAAGGCGTTTCTTCCGGATCGTGACATCCGTAATATTACTCCCAAGGTACCTGTATGGTTAGTACAGACACTACAAAAACAACACATATAGATACCGGGGATGTTACAGTTATTAATAACTATATATATTTATAAGAGCGCTATAAATTATAAAAGGAATTGAAAATAACTAATATCCGAAAAAGGTTAGTCGTTTGTCCAAAAGAGTATTCTAATGCCCCTCCGCGCGTGCCATGAAATTAAAACAAAGTACACCCGAAGTTTTTTTTTCAGAAAAACCAAGTACCGTCATTGTATGATTTCAAAATAAAAACGAGTCCACAAAAAATATGTCGGTCTTGTCATTGAAACAGCCCCTCCAAGTCTTCTACTCGTCTTCCTCTCCTTCTCCCATATGAGCATCGTCGTTTGGCTGTTGTGTACTTGGACTGAAATTAACAAAATCTTCCGCAACGAATCCCAAAGTGTCTTCAAGCTGTGCATCAACCGACCTCCACGCCCCTGTAGTACCTGTGACATCTCCACCACTCCCTCCTCCACCAAAACTATCAACTCCACCACCTCCATGACCATGACTACCCCCAACCCCACCAGATGAACCCGGAATAAAAGTTTGAACAAACGGGTTGAATTCATAAGGTTGAGTCGGCATGCGGAAAAAATTGTTGGTTGGTAGTCCGGCTTGATTGGCAATGTGATCGTAAACCGGCTCATGAGATCGTTGAAATTGTCTATTATGATCAAACCAATCCCGAACTTGACCCAAAGATTGAAACATAGCCTGAAACTGGTCATTGTAACCCATCCTATTGTGTTGTCGGGGTGGTGGCGGAGGTGGACCTTGTTGAGATTGGGTTCTACGACGGGCTAAGTTTGATTTTCCTACCAAAGAGTGCAGTTTGGGAGAAACTAGAATATCACTGGGCAACTCTGGGATGCCCTTGGCACATGCCATCTCTGTGATAAGTATAGGGAAAATCAAGTTAGGCTTCAAATTGTTAAGAAAAATGTCAAGCTTGGACCGAATCTCCACAGCCGGATTTATAGGCAAATCATGAACAAAGGCATAGACAAGTTTCAGAATGTTAATGCTTATCTCAGATAATTTGGAAGAGGGATGAAGTCGGCTAGCAATGAATTTGACTATGATGCGTAGGATTCGTCCCACTGACCGCGGCTTACCCCACTCCTGAGTTGTTGTCACTCGGCATCCAAGGACAACCGGGACAAATATCCTTTCGAATCATCTCAAGAACATCGAGGGGTGGATTGTGTTGAGCAGCCCTATCTCTAATGAGTTGTTTGTAGCTATCCTTAAAACTGACCAAGGGCTCCTAGATGAGCGGCTATAGAAGGGGTGTAAAAGGCGAGCCTCTGACCCCTCTAGAAAAAGTCTCGAGTGGCCGACCCTTGGACTTTAGCATTAGCAAAAAATTCGCGCACCAAGGTCATATTAATGGGGTCCTCACCCACGGTTAAAAGACTCCCCCAATGCCTATTCGTAACTTTGTTATAGAAGAAGTTACCCACTTTGGTTTCCTCGGAAGGTTGTTCAAATAAAGCTTTCCTCAAACGAAACCTAGTGTTAAACTCTTTTAATGCCTCTTCATCAACAAAACAACGAATGCCATGGTGATCTAAGGTTTCTCACGCGTGTCCTCTTGGGCTTGCAAGACGGGTGGGTTCAAAGGCACCTCTTCTACAGGCGGGGGACTCGGTGAATGACTAGGAGCTTGCCTCCCCCTACCTCGACCTCTAACGGGCTTACTCTTCCCTCTAGCGGAACGGCTCGACTCAACTCTCTCACGTTTCTCCATCACGATGCTTTCTTAGTCTAGGATACCCCAAAAACACACCAAAAAACACCACCATCATCAAAAGACCACCAATACCAACACCACAGCAAAAAAACAATATTTACATCAAAATTTAAATATATATCTCTCCAAATTGCATCTGCAAATTTTTTTTATATTTTTTTTTAACAGCAGAAATTTAGGAATAAAAATATATACTTACAAATTTAAAGGTAAAAACCCAAGAAAATGGAGGTTGCCGGAGTAGTTGGTGGTGGTGGCGCCGGCGGTTTGTATCAAATCTGAGAATCCGCCGTAACCAAGTTGGAGCTCCAAAAAAATGGTGAAATTGAAGAGTGTATAGGATGTGGAGTGATTTGGTGAAAGAAAGGAGTAATTTTGATGGGTGTGGTGCGGGTTAGGGTGGTCACCGGAGGCGGGGGAACCGTAATTCGTAAGGGGGGGGGGAAATGGAGCTAGGTTAAATGATTTGGGGGATTTGGGGAAGAAGGGAGAGGTAAAAGAAATGTTGAGGGTGGCTGTCTATACAGGCGGATGCCTGTCTATACAGGCGGGCGCCTGTCAAAAAAAAATGTGAAGAAAATGGTTCAACAAGTTTGTGTTTGAAAAGGGGCTTCACAGGCGGGCGCCTGTCACCAAAACAGGGGATTTTCATAAAATTCTTATTTTTTCCGGAGTTTTTGAACTATGAAACATCCCCGAGATGCCTTAAGACTTAAAAAAAAGATATCATGGGTTGCCTCCCACGAAGCGCTGCCATTTAACGTCATTAGCTCGACGTTATGATTCGGTAGAGAGAAAGATGGAATGACTTAAACAGACATTAACGTAGATTATAACGCTAACGTCAGGCGAGAAAATTTTGGATTCAACGGGAGACGAGAAATTTGGATACTTAGGGAAAGAAAACTGAAACGAGAGATTCAGAAACAAGTCAACGACATGACTCGCAACCCTCGGGACAAGAAGGAGGGTTCTCTAAGTTGACTATCACAGTCTTTGCATCGAAGTACGATTTTTCATATTTCTTCAACCGTAGGGCGTTTGTCAAAAACATACATTTGGTCTCGTTCGTTACTTTGACTGCTCCAGATGGATAAACTTTTAAAACTTTAAATGGTCCTATCCACCGGGACTTCAACTTTCCTTGAAACAAGTGCAAACAAGTGTTGTATAACAAAACATCATCTCCCACTTTGAATTCACGCTTTTTAATCTTCGCATCGTGGAGAAGTTTTGTTTTCTCCTTATGTGCACAAGCACACTCATAATATCAAGTCCGAACTCATCAAGCTCACCAATCGATAATCGCTTCTCTCCTACAGAGTCCTCATCAAATTTTAAGAAACGAGTAGCCCAATAAGATCGATGTTCTAGTTCTACAGGCAGATGGCAAGCTTTACCGAACACTAGCATATAGGGAGACATCCCTATCAGGGTTTTAAAAGCCATTCGATGTGCCAAAACGGCATCATCGAGCTTCTTAGCCCAATTCTTCCTACTGGAGTTCACCATTTTTTTAAGATACGCTTAATTCCTCTATTCGAGACCTCAGCTTGGCCGCTAGTTTGTGGATGGTACGAAGTTCCAAGTTTGTGTTGAACACCGTACTTACTCAAAAGCTTATCGAATATCCAATTATAAAAATGACTCCCACGGTCACTTATTATAGCTCGGGAGACACCAAAACGGTTGAAAATGTACTTCTTAAGAACGCGAGTTACTACATTACGGTCATTTGTGGGAGAAGCCAAAGCCTCGACCCACTTTGAAACATAGTCCACCGCCACAAAAATGTACTTGTTATTGAAGGAAGACGGGAATGGTCCCATTATGCGGCCAACCAAACTAAAAGACATGAAAATGTCATGGTGGGTAAACCGGATGATGATGAGGTGAGGTTTATCCAAGAGAGTTATGGGTGATGGCCGTTTTATATAGTAACCAACTTTGACCGGCAGAGTACCGAGTCGGTTGTAATATAAACTGGCATGCAAGGTCGTATCCCTCAGGGACACGAGTTAAGTACCTCAGCTAGCTTCATCTCGAGTTTAGATCGATAGCCTTTCAATGTGTTTAAAATGGAACAAAACTAATTCTTGCCACAATTATCAAACTAATACACTACGACTATCATGGTTCTATCACAATACGAGGCTTAAACGATTAAAAGAGATAGCCGAGAGATGTTCTGAATGCTTACTCTCAAACCCTAGCTCATTCCCGGGAGAACTCGGGCTACTAACCCTAATTGATATTGATCGAAGGATGTCATCTCCTAATTCCGAACCTAGGCACCAATTTCAACAACCTAGCTTACTATATCGCGTTCAACAGTCCACAAACCGGATTTAACTGACTCGATACGGTCTACGCTCGAATGAGACGCTTGTTAACAACAATAAAAACCTTACACACGAAACCGAATCTAAACACTTAGTCAGTTTTACACGGCAATCCTAAAACCCCTTTCCCCGCACCCTCTCGCAACATACATATGTAAAGAGAATACATAATATACGATTATTAAGTCACGAATTCAACAATCATCGCTAAGCATAAGTTTTAGGACAACAATCAACATCAATATGAACTACAACACATCACAAATTCTCCCAAGATCCGAACTAAGGCTCGATTTTAACATTCATCGCATAACTCGGCTATAGGGAAATTAGCTAATCCATGAAAACACTAGCAAACAAGTTAAACATAAGTAATTGAACTAAATAAGAAGATTAGAGATACCTCTTATAGATGAAAATAACCAAAAATCAACGAAATAGAAAACCGTCTTCAGATCCGTACAATATACAACGATCAACGAACAATTTGTACTTGAAATTAATCCAAAAGCATGAAATCCAAGTTCATAGAGCTTAGAAAGGTCTGAAAAAAGAGATGAAAGTGTTTGAAAAAAAATCTAGCTAAAGATTGACATGCAACTCTCCACTAAGTAAAGAGTTTTTATAAGTTCTACACAGCGGCGCTTGTCGATTTTTTCCCTTCACAAACCCTATCAGCAACTTTCTAAGCCAAAAACCGCTTTTTAGGCGGGCGCCTATGGTGATAGGTGGCCACCTGTCACCTTTTATCACCAAAATACTTGATTTCTTGACCCTGTTGCTCCAGTTTACCTTCCACGACATTCCCGAGCACCTAAAACCGGAAAATGGATCAAAAACATACCAAATATAACGCCCACGGGACTTTGGGGTGACCGAGAATGACCGAAAGTGTACAAAATTACCGGAATAACCTTGTTAATCACGGAATATATATCCGGCTCTCAGGATCCACAAAATATATAACCTATATCAAAACTAAGCCAATTACTCCTGGAAATAACCTAAACGAGTCGTTACGGGGCACAAAATGTATATATACACCGAGTCGAATTGACGCTTATCAACTACCCCGTACTTAGCGTTTGCTCGCCCCCGAGCAAAACTGAGCGTTCTAAACAGAAACAGAGTCAAAATTATAAATATATACAACGAGACTACATATTACTCAGTTAATACACTAGTCGAAACGCGAGTATCATCAAACGTTAGTTCTACCTTGTGTTTAGCAATGAATGTGTGTGAAAGAATAGCTCATTCGACATCGACTAGCACAACCGGTTTAGATTATAGACGAGTAACGAACCAAAACTACACCATAAGCTTATAACTCGTAAACATCTCCACTAATCGAGGTCAACCGATGTTCAGTACGGTCAGGCAGGACTTGTACGGTTATAACGTTTATCTAAGGTCGGGAGTAACGAAATGGAATTTGGGACTGGAGAAAGAGAAGTACTATTGAGCATACTTAACACGACTCCCATCTACCATTTCCTCAATTTTAGAAACCAAAACTGTACAACCCCGATTACCTATGATGCTCCAACCAAACTATACACTTTTTTCTCTTTTTTTTATTTTTATTTTTAAGATTACCAGAAAACCGAAGTTGATTATTTATTCCATTCCCAATGCCTCGACAGTCTCTTGGGAGGATTCCGTACAATCGAGGGCCCCTTTTCAGCCCCAAATCGAGGGTGTACCACTGCCGAAGATTCTGTCGTTACGAGGACACCGTGTAGTAATGCCTTTTAAAGGCAGAACCACGGCTTAAGCTGTCTGGCACAAAAGAATGGTTAATAAACAACCGAGGCTTCTAAAAATAAATATAAACAAATGCACAATATTTTCTCAACTCCAACCAATACCCCACTAAACTCGTACTTCCTGAACATATTCAAAAATAACTTTTCACAACCCAAAAGTTCACATGATTCAACATAAAGCTCAAATAGTAGGGTGAAAAATGAAATGTAGATCACAAAGAGCTTTAGGGTTTGGTAAGTACGGGCTAGTAACAAAATGGCCGTTTCGGGCGGGGATCTAACCACCCTAACAAGGCTTAGAGGGGGTACGATGGATAATGTACAGGATGGCTATATATGGCAATGGTCGGGTCAAAAGAAGCGCCAAAACCGTCATACCATACCAAACTACCGGTCGACCTTTCTATTTTTTCTCGAAGTTACTAATATAAGTTCTAGGTAGATAGGTCATACAACAACTATAATCGATCACTAGTCGAGTTATCGAAGACGTTTAAGCTATATGTGAAGTTGTGAAGGTTCATTTTTCTCAACACACGATAAAAGTTATAACGTAAAATGCACTCGAGTATTAACACATGTCTAACTACGCAATACGAGGATCGTTATAAATATTGACAACATTGGCACTACAAATTTTGAAAAAAAAAACGACTCATATTTCACCTAAGGGTCGATCAAAACTAAGTAATGACTCGAAATTAAATACCGAATAACAAACAAAAGGCGTAATAGGCAAGCCTTCACCTCAGAATAAATATATATATATATATATATATATATATATATATATATATATATATATATACACACACACACACACACACAAAAGTAAAATAAAATAAAAAACAACGCTATACGGGCAAGCCTCCACCCCCTACTTAAAAATTGACACCGTCCTCGGTGTCTAAATAAATACAAAGGATGGAGAAAAGCTTAACTTAAACCCGGCAAAAGGCGTTTCTTCCGGATCGTGACATCCGTAATATTACTCCCAAGGTACCTGTATGGTTAGTACAGACACTACAAAAACAACACATATAGATACCGGGGATGTTACAGTTATTAATAACTATATATATTTATAAGAGCGCTATAAATTATAAAAGGAATTGAAAATAACTAATATCCGAAAAAGGTTAGTCGTTTGTCCAAAAGAGTATTCTAATGCCCCTCCGCGCGTGCCATGAAATTAAAACAAAGTACACCCGAAGTTTTTTTTTCAGAAAAACCAAGTACCGTCATTGTATGATTTCAAAATAAAAACGAGTCCACAAAAATATGTCGGTCTTGTCATTGAAACAGCCCTCCAAGTCTTCTACTCGTCTTCCTCTCCTTCTCCCATATGAGCATCGTCGTTTGGCTGTTGTGTACTTGGACTGAAATTAACAAAATCTTCCGCAACGAATCCCAAAGTGTCTTCAAGCTGTGCATCAACCGACATCCACGCCCCTGTAGTACCTGTGACATCTCCACCACTCCCTCCTCCACCAAAACTATCAACTCCACCACCTCCATGACCATGACTACCCCCAACCCCACCAGATGAACCCGGAATAAAAGTTTGAACAAACGGGTTGAATTCATAAGGTTGAGTCGGCATGCGGAAAAATTGTTGGTTGGTAGTCCGGCTTGATTGGCAATGTGATCGTAAACCGGCTCATGAGATCGTTGAAATTGTCTATTATGATCAAACCAATCCCGAACTTGACCCAAAGATTGAAACATAGCCTCTAAATCGGTCATTGTAACCCATCCTATTGTGTTGTCGGGTGGTGGCGGAGGTGGACCTTGTTGAGATTGGGTTCTACGACGGGCTAAGTTTGATTTTCCTACCAAAGAGTGCGCTTTGGGAGAAACTAGAATATCACCGGGCAACTCGGGATGCCTTGGCACATGCCATCTCTGTGATAAGTATAGGGAAAATCAAGTTAGGCTTCAAATTGTTAAGAAAAATGTCAAGCTTGGACCGAATCTCCACAGCCGGATTTATAGGCAAATCATGAACAAAGGCATAGACAAGTTTCAGAATGTTAATGCTTATCTCAGATAATTTGGAAGAGGGATGAAGTCGGCTAGCAATGAATTTGACTATGATGCGTAGGGATTCGTCCCACTCGACTGTGCTTACCCCACTCCTAGAGTTGTTGTCACTCGGTATCCAAGGACAACCGGGACAAATATCCTTTCGAATCATCTCAAGAACATCGAGGGGTGGATTGTGTTGAGCAGCCCTATCTCTAATGAGTTGTTTGTAGCTATCCTTAAAACTGACCAAGGGCGTTCCTAGATGAGCGGCTATAGAAGGGGTGTAAAAGGCGAGCCTCTGACCCCTCTAGAAAAAGTCTCGAGTGGCCGACCCTTGGACTTTAGCATTAGCAAAAATTCGCGCACCAAGGTCATATTAATGGGGTCCTCACCCACGTTAAAAGACTCCCCAATGCCTATTCAGAACTTTGTTATGAATAGTTACCCACTTTGGTTTCCTCGGAAGGTTGTTCAAATAAAGCTTTCCTCAAACGAAACCTAGTGTTAAACTCTTTTAATGCCTCTTCATCCACAAAACAACGAATGCCATGGTGATCTAAGGTTTCCCTACGCGTGTCCTCTTGGGCTTGCAAGACGGGTGGGTTCAAAGGCACCTCTTCTACTACAAGCGGGGACTCGGTGAATGACTAGAGCTTGCCTCCCCCTACCTCGACCTCTAACGGGCTTACTCTTCCCTCTAGCGGAACGGCTCGACTCAACTCTCTCACGTTTCTCCCTCACGATGCTTTCTTAAGTCTAGGATACCCCAAAAACACACCAAAAAACACCACCATCATCAAAAGACCACCAATACCAACACCACAAAGAAAAAAACAATATTTACATCAAAATTTAAATATATATCTCTCCAAATTGCATCTGCAAATTTTTTTATATTTTTTTAATGTTAGAAATTTAGGAATAAAAATATATACTTACAAATTTAAAGGTAAAACCCAAGAAAATGGAGGTTGCCGGAGTAGTTGGTGGTGGTGGCGCCAAGGTTTGTATCAAACCGAGAATCCGCAGTAACCAAGTTGGAGCTCCAAAAAATGGTGAAATTGAAGAGTGTATAGGATGTGGAGTGATTTGGTGAAAGAAAGGAGTAATTTTGATGGGTGTGGTGCGGGTTAGGGTGGTCACCGGAGGCGGGGAACCGTAATTGTAATGGGGGGAGGGAAATGGAGCTAGGTTAAATGATTTGGGGGATTTGGGGAAGAAGGGAGAGGTAAAAGAAATGTTGAGGGTGGCTGTCTATACAGGCGGATGCCTGTCTATACAGGCGGGCGCCTGTCAAAAAAAAATGTGAAGAAAATGGTTCAACAAGTTTGTGTTTGAAAAGGGGCTTCACAGGCGGGCGCCTGTCACCAAAACAGGGGATTTTCATAAAATTCTTATTTTTTCCGGAGTTTTTGAACTATGAAACATCCCCGAGATGCCTTAAGACTTAAAAAAAAGATATCATGGGTTGCCTCCCACGAAGCGCTGCCATTTAACGTCATTAGCTCGACGTTATGATTCGGTAGAGAGAAAGATGGAATGACTTAAACAGACATTAACGTAGATTATAACGCTAACGTCAGGCGAGAAAATTTTGGATTCAACGGGAGACGAGAAATTTGGATACTTAGGAAAGAAAACGAAACGAGAGATTCGTAAACAAGTCAACGACATGACTCGCAACCCTCGGGACAAGAAGGAGGGTTCTCTAAGTTGACTATCACAGCCTTTGCATCGGTACGATTTTTCATATTTCTTCAACCGTAGGGCGTTTGTCAAAAACATACATTTGGTCTCGTTCGTTACTTTGACTGCTCCAGATGGATAAACTTTTAAAACTTTAAATGGTCCTATCCACCGGGACTTCAACTTTCCTTGAAACAAGTGCAAACAAGTGTTGTATAACAAAACATCATCTCCCACTTTGAATTCACGCTTTTTAATCTTCGCATCATGGAGAAGTTTTGTTTTCTCCTTATAGGCACAAGCACACTCATAATACTGAAGTCTGAACTCATCAAGCTCAGCCAACTGGGATAATCGCTTCTCTCCTACAGAGTCCTCATCAAATTTTAAGAAACGAGTAGCCCAATAAGATCGATGTTCTAGTTCTACAGGCAGATGGCAAGCTTTACCGAACACTAGCATATAGGGAGACATCCCTATCAGGGTTTTAAAAGCCATTCGATGTGCCAAAACGGCATCATCGAGCTTCTTAGCCCAATTCTTCCTACTGGAGTTCACCATTTTTTTAAGATACGCTTAATTCCTCTATTCGAGACCTCAGCTTGGCCGCTAGTTTGTGGATGGTAACGAAGTTCCAAGTTTGTGTTGAACACCGCATTTACTCAAAAGCTTATCGAATATCCAATTATAAAAATGACTCCCACGGTCACTTATTATAGCTCGGGAGACACCAAAACGGTTGAAAATGTACTTCTTAAGAACGCGAGTTACTACATTACGGTCATTTGTGGGAGAAGCCAAAGCCTCGACCCACTTTGAAACATAGTCCACCGCCACAAAAATGTACTTGTTATTGAAGGAAGACGGGAATGGTCCCATTATGCGGCCAACCAAACTAAAAGACATGAAAATGTCATGGTGGGTAAACCGGATGATGATGAGGTGAGGTTTATCCAAGAGAGTTATGGGTGATGGCCGTTTTATATAGTAACCAACTTTGACCGGCAGAGTACCGAGTCGGTTGTAATATAAACTGGCATGCAAGGTCGTATCCCTCAGGGACACGAGTTAAGTACCTCAGCTAGCTTCATCTCGAGTTTAGATCGATAGCCTTTCAATGTGTTTAAAATGGAACAAAACTAATTCTTGCCACAATTATCAAACTAATACACTACGACTATCATGGTTCTATCACAATACGAGGCTTAAACGATTAAAAGAGATAGCCGAGAGATGTTCTGAATGCTTACTCTCAAACCCTAGCTCATTCCCGGGAGAACTCGGACTACTAACCCTAATTGATATTGATCGAAGGATGTCATCTCCTAATTCTGAACCTAGGTGCCACTTTCAACAACCTAGCTTCCTATATCGCGTTCAACAGTCCGCAAACCGGATTTAACTGACTCGACACGGTCTACGCTCGAATGAGACGCTTGTTAACAACAATAAAAACCTTACACACGAAACCGAATATAAACACTTAGTCGGTTTTACACGGCAATCCTAAAACCCTTTTCCCGCAACCTCTCGCAACATACATATGTAAAGAGAATACGTAATATACGATTATTAAGTCATGAACTCAACAATCGTCACTAAGCATAAGTTTTAGGACAACAATCAACATCAATATGAACTACAACACATCACAAATTCTCCCAAGATCCGAACTAAGGCTCGATTTTAACATTCATCGCGATAACTCGCTATAGGAAATTAGCTAATCATTCTATCCATGAAAACACTAGCAAACAAGTTAAACATAAGTAATTGAACTAAATAAGAAGATTAGAGATACCTCTTATAGATGAAAATAACCAAAAATCAACGAAATAGAAAACCGTCTTCAGATCCGTACAATATACAACGATCAACGAACAATTTGTACTTGAAATTAATCCAAAAGCATGAAATCCAAGTTCATAGAGCTTAGAAAGGTCTGAAAAAGAGATGAAAGTGTTTGAAAAAAAATCTATCTAAAAATTGACATGCAACTCTCCACTAAGTAGAGAGTTTTTATAAGTTCCCACAGCGGCGCTTGTCGATTTTTCCTTCACAAACCCTATCAAGAACTTTCTAAGCCAAAACCGCATTTTAGGCGGGCGCCTATGGTGACAGGTGGCCGCCTGTCACCTTTTATCACCAAAATACTTGATTTCTTGATCCCGATGCTCCGGTTTACCTTCCACGACATTCCCGAGCACCTAAAACCTGAAAATGGATCAAAACATACCAAATATAACCCCACAGACTTTAGGGTTACCGAGAATGACCGAAAGTGTACAAAATTACCGGAATAACCCGTTAATCACGGAATATATATCTCGCTCTCGGGATCCACAAAATATATAACATATATCAAAACTAGGCCAATTACTCCTGGAAATAACCTAAACGAGTCATTACGGGGCACAAAATGTATATATACACCGAGTCAAATTGACGCTTATCAACTTCCGCGTACTTAGCGTTTGCTCGCCCCCGAGCAAAACTCAGTGTTCTAAACAGAAATAGAGTCAATATTATAAATATATACAACGGGACTACGTATTACTCAGTTAATACACTAGTCGAAACGCGAGTATCATCAAACGTTAGTTCTACCTTGTGTTCAGCAATGAATGTGTGTGAAAGAATAGCTCATTCGACATCGACTACTACAACCGGTTTAGATTATAGACGAGTAACGAACCAAAAATACACCATAAGCTTATAACTCGTAAACATCTCCACTAATCGAGGTCAACCGATGTTCAGTACGGTCAGGCAGGACTTGTACGGCTATAACGTTTAGCTAGGGTCAGGGGTAACGAAATGGAATTTGGGACTGGAGAAAGAGAAGTACTATTGAGCATACTTAACACGACTCCCGTCTACCATTTCATCAATTTTAGAAACCAAAACTTTACAACCCCGATTACCTACGATGCTCCAACCAAACTATACACTTTTTTCTCTTTTCTTTTTCTTTTTTTTAAGATTACAAGAAAACCGAAGTTGATTATTTATTCCATTCCCAATGCCTCGACAGTCTCCTGGGAGGATTCCGTACAATACCCCTTTTCAGCCCCAAATCGAGGGTGTACCACATCCGAAGATTCTGTCGATACGAGTAGTAATGCCTTTTAAGGGCAGAACCACGGCTTAAGCCGTCTGGAACAAAGGAATGGTTAATAAACAACCGAGGCTTCTAAAAATAAATATAAACAAACGCACAATATTTACTCAACTCCAACCAATACCCCACTAAACTCAGACTTTAACTTATTCAAAAATAACTTTTCACAACCCAAAATTTCACATGATTCAACATAAATCTCAAATATTAGGGTGAAAAAGGAAATGTAGATCACAAAGAGCTTTAGGGTTCGGTAAATACGGGCTAGTAACAAAATGGCCGTTTCGGGCGGGGATCTAACCACCCTAACAAGGCTTAGAGGGGGTACGATAGATAATGTACATGATGGCTATATATGGCAATGGACGGGTCAAAAGAAGCGCCAAAACCGTCACACCATACCAAACTACCGGTCGACCTTTCTATTTTTCCTCGAAGTTACTAATATAAGTTCTAGGTAGATAGGTCATACAACAACTATAATCG
The DNA here is from genome assembly GCA_026214975.1 of Gentiana macrophylla. Classification (NCBI taxonomy): domain Eukaryota; kingdom Viridiplantae; phylum Streptophyta; class Magnoliopsida; order Gentianales; family Gentianaceae; genus Gentiana; species Gentiana macrophylla. Next base: position 103,183,177 of record CM047810.1, read on the forward strand.
ATCACTAGTCGAGTTATCGAAGACATTTTAAGCTATATGTGAAGTTGTGACGGTTCACTTTTCTCGACACATGATAAAAGTTATAACGTAAAATGCACTCGAGTATTAACACATGTCTAACTACGCAATAGGAGGGATCGTTACAAATATTGACAACATTGGCACTACAAATTTTGAAAAAACGACTCATATTTCACCTAAGGGGCGATCAAAACTAAGTAATGACTCGAAATTAAATACCGGGAATAACAAACAAAAGGCGTAATAGGGCAAGCCTTCACCCCGTATATATATATATATACACACACACACACACACACACACAAAAACAAAGCTATACGGGCAAGCCTCCACCCCCTACTTAAAAATTGACACCGTCCTCGGTGTCTAAATAAATACAAAGGATGGAGAAAAGCTTAACTTAAACCCGGTAAAAGGCGTTTCTTCCGGATCGTGACATCCGTAATATTACTCCCAAGGTACCTGTATGGTTAGTACATAAACTACAAAAACGACACATATAGATACCGGGGATGTCACAGTTATTAATAACTATATATATATATATATATATATGAGAGCTATAAATTATAAAAGGAATTGAAAATAACTAATATCCGAATGAGTATTCTAATGCCCCTCCGCGCGTGCCATGAAATAAAAACAAAGTACACCAAGTTTTTTCCGTAAAAACCATGTATCGTCATTGTATGATTTCAAAATAAAACGAGTCCGCCAAAAATATTGCGGTCTTGTCATTGAAACAGCCCCTCCAAGTCTTCTACTCGTCTTGCTCTCTTTCTCCCATATGAGCATCGTCGTTTGGCTGTTGTGTACTTGGACTGAAATTAACAAAATCTTCCGCAACGAATCCCAAAGTGTCTTCATGCTGTGCATCAACCGACATCCGTGCCCCTGAAGTACCTGTGACATCTCCACCACTTCCTCCTCCACCAAAACTGTCTACTCCACTACCTCCATGACCATGACTACCCCCAACCCCACCAGATGAACCCGGAATAAAGGTTTGAACAAACGGGTTGAATTCATAAGGTTGAGTCGTCAGGCGGAATAAATTGTTGGTTGGTAGTCCGGCTTGATTGGCAATGTGATCGTAAACCGGCTCACGAGATCGTTGAAATTGTCTATTATGTTCAAACCAATCCCGAACTTGACCCAAAAATTGAAACATAGCCTGAAACTGGTCATTGTAACCCATCATATTGGGTTGTCGGGGTGGTGGTGGTGGTGGACCTTGTTGAGATTGCGGTCTACGACGGGCTAAGTTTGATTTTCCTACCAAAGAGTGGAGTTTGGGAGAAACTAGAATATCACTGGGCAACTCTGGGATGCCCTTGGCACATGCCATCTCTATGAAAGTCTAGGGAAAATCAAGTTAGGCTTCAAATTGTTAAGAAAAGAGTCAAGCTTGGACCAAATCACCACAACCGGATTTATAGGCAAATCATGAACGAAGGCATAGACAAGTTTCAGAATGTTAATGATTATCTCGGAGAATTTGGAAGAGGGATGAAGTCGGCTAGCGATGAATTTGACTATGATGCGTAGGGATTCGTCACACTCGAATGTGTTTACCCCACTCCTAGAGTTGTTGTCACTCGGTATCCAAGGACAACCGGGACAAATATCCTCTCGAATCATCTCAAGAACATTGAGGGGTGGATTGTGTTGAGCAGCCCTATCGCTAATGAGTTGTTTGTTGCTATCCTTAAAACTGACCAAGGGCGTACCTAGATGAGCGGCTATAGAAGGGGTGTAAAAGGCGAGCCTCTGACCCCTCAAGAAAAAGTCTCGAGTGGCCGACCCTTGGACTTTAGCATTAGCAAAAAATCCACGCACCAAGGTCATATTAATGGGGTCCTCACCCACGGTTAAAAGACTCCCCCAATGCCTGCTCGTAACTTTGTTATGTAAGACGTTACCCACTTTGGTTTCTCGGAAGGTTGTTCAAATAAAGCTTTCTCAAACGAAACCTAGTGTTAAACTCTTTCAATGCCTCTTCATCAACAAAACAACGAATGCCATGGTGATCTAAGGTTTCCCTAGGCGGGTCCTCTTGGGCTTGCAAGATGGGCGGGTTCAAAGGCACCTCTTCTACAGGCGGGGGACTCGGTGAACGACTAGGAGCTTGCCTCCCCCTACCTCGACCTCTAACGGGCTTACTCTTCCCTCTAGCGGAACGGCTCGACACAATTCTCTCACGTTTCTCCCTCACCATGCTTTCTTAGCCTAGGATACCCCAAAAGCACACCAAACAACACCACCATCATCAAAAGACCACCAATACCAACACCACAGCAAAAAAAACAACACAAAAACAATATTTACATCAAAATTTAAATATATTTCTCTCCAAATTGCATCTGCAAATTTTTTTTATTTATTTTTTAACTGCAGAAATTTAGGAATAAAAATATATACTTACAAATTTAAAGGTAAAAACCCAAGAAAATGGAGGTTGCCAGAGTAGTTGGTGGTGGTGGCGCCGGCGGTTTGTATCAAATCCAAGAATCCGCCATAACCAAGTTGGATCTCCAAAAAAAATGGTGAAATTGAAGAGTGTAGAGGATGTGGAGTGATTTGGTGAAAGAAAGGAGTAATTTTGGTGGGTGTGGTGCGGGTTAGGGTGGTCACCGGAGGCGGGGGAACCGTAATTTGTAGGGGGGGGGGGGAATGGAGCTAGGTTAAATGATTTGGGGGATTTGGGGAAGAAGGGAGAGGTAAAAGAAATGTTGAGGGTGGCTGTCTATACAGGCGGATGCTTGTCTATACAGGCGGGCGCCTGTAAAAAAAACATGAAGAAAACGGTTCAACAAGTTTGTGTTTGAAAAGGGGCTTCACAGGCGGGCGCCTGTCACCAAAACAAGGGATTTTCATAAAATTCTTATTTTTTCCGGAGTTTTCGAACTATGAAACATCCCTGAGATGCCTTAAGACTTAAAAAAAAGATATCGTGGGTTGCCTCCCACGAAGCACCGCCATTTAACATCATTAGCTCGACGTGATGATTCGGTAGAGAGAAAGATGGATTGACTTAAACGGACGTTAATGTAGATTATTCCGCTAACGTCAGGCGAGAAAATTTTGGATTCAACGGGAGACGAGAAATTTGGATACTTAGGGAAACAAAACTGAATCGAGAGATTCAAAAACAAGTCAACGACATGACTCGCAACCCTCGGGACAAGAAGGAGGGTCCTCTAAGTTGACTATCACAGTCTTTGCATCGAAGTACGATTTTTCATATTTCTTCAACCGTAGGGCGTTTGTCAAAAACATCTCTTCGGTCTCGTTCGTTACTTTGACTACTCCAGATGGATAAACTTTTAAAACTTTAAATGGTCATATCCACCGGGACTTCAACTTTCCTTGAAACAATTGCAAACGAGTGTTGTATAACAAAACATCATCTCCAACTTTGAATCACGCTTTTTAATCTTCGCATCGTGGAGAAGTTTTGTTTTCTCCTTATAGGCACGAGCACACTCATAATACTAAAGTCTGAACTCATCAAGCTCAGCCAACTAGGATAATCACTTCTCTCCTACAGAGTCCTCATCAAAGTTTAGGAAACGAGTAGCCCAATAAGCTCGATGTTCTAGTTCTACAGGCAGATGGCAAGCTTTACTGAACACTAGCATATAGGGAGACATCCCTATCGGGGTTTTAAAAGCCATTCGATGTGCCCAAACAGCATCATCAAGCTTCTTAGCCCAATTCTTCCTACTGGAGTTCACCGTTTTTTCTAAGATACACTTAATTCCTTTATTCGAGACCTCGGCTTGGCCGCTAGTCTGTGGATGATACGAAGTTCCAAGTTTGTGTTGAACTCCGTACTTACTCAAAAGCTTATCAAATATCCAATTATAAAAATGACTCCCACGGTCACTTATTATAGCTCGGGGGACACCAAAACGGGTGAAAATGTAGTTCTTAAGAAAGTGAGTTACTACATTACGGTCATTTGTGGGAGAAGCCAAAGCCTCGACCCACTTTGAAACATAGTCCACCGCCACAAGAATGTACTTGTTATTGAAGGAAGACGGGAATGGTCCCATAAAATCGATTCCCCAAACATCAAAGATCTCACACTCGAGAATTGGTTGCATAGGCATTTCAAATCGTCTCGAGTTTCTCGCTCGACATTTTATAAGCATCACACATACTTACGTATTTGTGTGAGTCTCTAAAGATTGAGGGCCAAAAGAAACCACTTTGGAGAACTTTTAACACTGTTCGGTTTCCAGAAAAATGGCCACCGGCCTCTTTGTCATTACAGAAGGACAAAATGCTTGGTATCTCGCCATCATGAGCGCATCTACGAATTATTCCGTCAGAACATCTACGGAAAAGATACGGATCATCCCAATGGTAAAATTTAAGATCACTAAAGAACTTCTTACGTTGTTGGTAAGTTAGGTCAGGTTCTAAATAACCATATGCAAGATAATTCACAAACGGAGCAAACCACGGATTACCGTACTTACCGGGAATTAGGGGACTCTCTTTCATCTCCGGAACAGTTGTATCAATAGCGAACAAATGTTCATCCAGAAATTCATCGTGTATCTCTCTCTCTCGTGCTAACACATCAGGGGTCAATTGTAAGCGGCTGAGGTGGTCCGCAACCACATTCTCACAGCCCTTACGGTCTTTTATCCCAACATCGAACTCTTGGAGCAATAAAACCCATCGCAAGAGTCGAGGTTTAGCATCTTTCTTGTTCAAAAGATACTTCAGCGCAGCATGGTCAGTATGGACTACGACCTTTGAACCAATTAAATATGACCTAAACTTATCAAAGGCGTAGACGATCGCAAGTAACTCTTTCTCGATGGTTGCGTAGTTTATTTGAGCCGGATTCAAAGTATGGCTTGCATAGTAGATATGCTTAAACAATTTCTCATGTTTCTGGCCCAACACGGCCCCCACAGCCATGTCACTAGCGTCGCACATAACTTCAAACTCCCGGTTCCATTCAGGTGCTATTAAAATAGGGGTAGTCACAAGCATTTGCTTAATATCTAAGAAAGCATCTAAACATTTAGCATCGAACACAAAGGGCACATCTTTTGAAAGCAAATGAATAAGAGGTTTAACACATTTCGAAAAGTCCGGTATAAATCGTCTATAAAAACCTGCGTGTCCTAAGAAACCTCTAAGCGTTTTCAAGTTCACGTGAGGCGGTAATCGCCGATAGCCTCTACTTTCGCGGGTCCGCCTCAATACCTCTCCTCGAGATTTTATGCCCTAACACGATACCCTCTTCTACCATGAAGTGACACTTCTCCCAATTTAACACTAGATTCGTATCTTCACAACGTTGCAACACTTTATTCAGATTATCTAAACAATCATCATACGAGTCACCAAACACACTGAAGTCATCCATAAACACCTCAAGAAATTTTTCAATCATATTAGAGAATATGGCAGTCATGCAACGCTGGAATGTCGCTGGGGCATTGCATAGCCCAAACGGTATTCGAGTGTAAGCAAAAGTGCCATACGGACAAGTAAAAGTGGTCTTTTCTTGGTCTTTAGGGTCGATTAAAATCTGGTAATATCCACTGAACCCGTCTAAAAAAAAATAGAAAGCATGGCCACTCAAACGTTCAAGCATTTGGTCAATGAAAGGCAAAGGAAAGTGATCCTTACGTGTTGCGTCATTGAGCTTCCGATAATCGATGCAAACGCGATATCCGGTGACAAGTCGAGTCGGAATAAGCTCATTCTTCTCATTGGCCTGAACCGTCATCCCTCCTTTCTTTGGGACGACTTGTGTCGGGCTAACCCACTCACTGTCACTGATTGCATAAATGATCCCCATCTCGAGCTTCTTGATCACGTCCTTCTTCACGACCTCCTGCATATGAGGATTTAACCGTCTTTGAAGTTACCTTACCGGCTTCATCTCATCATCAAGGATTATTTTATGTTTACAAATTTCAGGGCTTATACCCCAAATATCAGCCATTTTCCATCCAAACGCTTTCTTATGGCTCCTCAGAACTCGAAGTAGCTTTTCTTCCTGCAAGTTAGTTAGAACAGACGATACAATTAACGGAAGTAAATCATCTTCGAGTAATACATACTTCAAATGAGCCGGGAGTTGCTTGAATTCCAAGTTCCGTGGCGGATCCTCAACCGAAGGCTTCGCTTTTTCATCACTTAAATTAAGTTCTAGGAACTTGTGCCATCTTGTATCAACAAAATCAGTGATTTTGAGTTCACCAGCGGCTTCGGCCAACTCTTCATTCTCATCATCAGCCGTACATGATTTCATTATACATTCCTCCATAGCATCATCATCTTTGTAGCCCTACGTGTTAGCATTCTCGACAACCAAAGGCATAATAACATCCAAAAAATTGCATTCGGACTCATCATAAGGATGTTTGATAGCGTCGTAAACATTTAATACGACATGCTCCTTGTCAACTTTTAACATAATCTTGCCTTTCTAGGTGTCAATTGAAGCTCTCACGGTTTCTAAAAACGGTCTCCCTAGCAACAACGGGGTCCGGCTGTCGGCCTCCATCTTAAGTACTACAAAGTCCACAGGAAACACGAACTTGTCTACTCTTACTAACACATCCTCGGCTACCCCTAACGGCTTTCTTAAAGATCTATCCGCCATTTGAAATGTCATCATGGTTTGAGTTAACTTACCTAAATAGAGCTCATCATAAATATGACGGGTCATAAGACTCACACTCGCACCTAGGTCACATGGCACATTCGGATACGCCTTAGAACCTATAGTGACGGGAATGGAAATACTACCCGTATCCTTAAGTTTTTAGGGTAACTTATTTTGATATACGGCTGAACAATTCTCATTTAAGCACACAACCTCATCCATTTTCGTCTTGTTGGACAATATCCCCTTCAAAAATTTCACATACGAAGGCATATTCGCAATCGCATCAACAAGTGGGATATTGATCTCAACTTTCCGTAAAATGTCGAGAAACCGATTCTGACTCTTAGAACAACACAACTTTATGAGGACCATAAGGGATAAGGTAAAGTATTTAAATCAATAGGAGTAAGAGTAGAATCGATACCCTTTTTACCTTTGTCGCGTGCCTCGCTCCGTCATACCGGTTGACTTATGCTAGCATCCTTCCTCTCGGGGTTCGGGATCTCCGCGACCTCATCAGAATCATCATCGCTGTCCATTGGTTCAATATTCACCTTGATCAACTCGGGATCACTACCCACAGCCACATTATCACTATCAACACCCGGTGTCTTCTTCGACTTACCCTAGCCTACATCAACTTCTAAACCGACTCTCTTACCGCTTCGAGGGAAGATAGCATTGACCGGATTAGCTGCCCTAAGATACCTTCTGAGACCTAGATCATCATTATTATCACCAACCGTCGACTCCTCAATAGTTACCGCATTCACACCTCTCGGATTTCTAACCGTATTATTAGGCAAGCTACCCGTCGGGGGTCGATTTCTTATTCTCGGACAACTATCCAACTTGATGTTCCAAGTTCCGTGATCGAGGCTGGCATTGAAGTCATTGAATTCCTAATCTCTATTATTGTCTCTCATCTCCTTAGCATTGTCATAAACAATCCTCGACAATTGATCCAAAGTTGGCGGTTGTTGATTTTGATTCTAATTCGAGACGGTGTATTCGGATGTTGATAGATGTTTTGTCTCGATTAGAAGGCCCAAACTTGTTGATGTGGCTAATATGGCATATTAGAAGAAGGTCCGCTTGATTCGATTCCGGTTCCAATTTTGATTTTGTTGCCACTCGATTCGGTTGACCCTCCACCTCGAGCATCGAACATAATTCACATCAAAAGTAGGATTCCCGACATCACATTCAGATCCATTGGTGGCATTTGAGGTTCCATCCAAGGATTCGAGGCTAATCGGTTTGCAAACGCTGATGGATTTGATCCGCAAACATTTGACCAAATCGATTCGGATCGAATACCGGTTGTACCGCAATATTAGGTTGAACCGACCCTCTTCAACACCAAGTCGATGTACTTTAGCTTTAGTTAGGATATTCTTCAGATTTGTGTCAACATTATTGCACTCCTATGACTTATGAGCACCACCGCAATATGCACATTTATTCGCCGCTCGTTGATCAAGTATCACCTCCCGCAATGTTGCTTTAACATAGTAACTTTGCTCGAGAGCTTGCTATTCTCTTCTTGCATCGATTGATCGTAGCCCCGACTTTCACTTCTTTCGTAATTCCTCCCTTTGCCTTTCCTCGGTTTTATTGAATTCAATTGCCGATTGTTCTCGGCAATCCCGCCAATCATAGCCAAAGAAACATCCGGCTCTAAGCTCATCAAATCACCACCACTAGCCGAATTCAACATTCTTCTTGACTCCTTATCCGCCCCACCATAAAAGATGTGAATCGATTCCAAATCTTGAAACCATGTTATGGACACTTTCTCAACATAGCTTTATAACGATCCCACACCTCGTGTAATTCTTCGCTATCCCAAAGGCTCAAATTAGAGATCTTGGCCCTCATATCCAATGTTCGACCGGTGGAAAGTATTTCGACAAAAAGTCCTCGCCACCTCGCCCCAAGTATGCAATGAGTCATGTGGTAGAGATTCATACCACTCGGTTGCATAGTCTTGCAACACGTAAGGGAATAATAACAATTTAATAGCTTCCTCCGAAACAACGTTAATCTTAACCGTCCGACACACTTGCATAAAGTGATTTAAGAACTTGTTCGATCCTCCTCGGTTTTCCTCAAAACCGAGCAATATCATTCAACAAAGTCCAAACATGGCCCTTAATCTCCATGTTATTAGCTTGAATGGGCGGAACACGAATAGAGAATGCCCTCACCGACCTCGGCGTTGCATAATCACGTAACGCCCTACCGGGCTGTCTCACAACATTAGGAATAACCGAGGTCTAAACGCTATGGTCGATAAGGTGGAACATTCACCTCGGCCGTTGTACCGAATAGGTATCGGTATCGGTTGTTGAACTTGCACATACGGTTGTTGATACGGATTCTGATACTGTCCCAATAGCGGATTCATAAGCACAGGATTGTATTGAGCTGCCATCGGTTGATATTGATTCATATTAGGATTCATTTGAGCCATTGACAACATCATTTGTTGATACTGTTGCATAATCTGATTCGGATCCGGCTGTTGTACCGGCTATTGCACAAAAGGATTACGATTCTGATTCATACCCTGAAACTGAGGCCTCGGTTGAGGAGCATGTGGTGGAGGTTCAGGTTGATTAGATCTTGCCTCGGGCGTAGAAGTGGTTCCCGGAGGCGATATGAACTTCAGCCCCACCGATGTTCTCGAGTCGACATTTTGCCCAGCTTGATTTGACTTCCTACACGAGGTTCGGGTGATTCCCTCCTGGATGGAGAGATGTTTCCAACGGATACCAAGTATTCGTAGCCATAGAAGTTTCGATATCGGTTTCAAGACTTAGCTTGTTGAGTAGATAACCGCTCAATCGCCTGGTTTCTTAACGCCAACTCGTCTATGGAAGAAAATTTCAAACTCCGGATTATATTCAACCAACTCCTTGTCGCTACTTCGGTCATACACTACACACGCTCAAACAACAACAAACAATAACAAAAACAAAGACCTAATCCTAAATATTAGACTGGCGTACAAGATATTAGCTCGAGTCCCCGTCAACGGCGCCAAAAAACTTGATGGCCGTTTTATATAGTAACCAACTTTGACCGACAGAGTACCGAGTCGGTTGTAATATAAACTGGCAAGCAAGTTTGTATCCCTCAGGGACACGAGTTAAGTACCTCGGCTAGCTTCATCTCGAGTTTAGATCGATAGCCTTTCAATGTGTTTAACATAGAACAATACTAATTCTTGCCACAATTATCAAGCTAATACATTAGGACTATCACGGTTCTATCACAATACGAGTCTTGAACAATTAAAAGAGATAGCCGAGAGATGTTCTAAATGCTTACTCTCAAACCCTAGCTCATTCCCAGGAGAACTCGGACTACTAACCCTAATTGATATTGATCGAAGGATGTCATCTCCTAATTCTGAACCTAGGCGCCAATTTCAACAACCTAGCTTCCTATATCGAGTTCAACAGTCCGCAAACCGGATTTAACTGACTCGATACGGTCTACGCTCGAATGAGACGCTTGTTAGCAACAATAAAAACCTTACACACGAAACCGAATATAAACACTTAGTCGGTTTTACACGGCAATCCTAAAACCCCTTTTCCCGCACCCTCTCGCAACATACATATGTAAAGAGAATACGTAATATACGATTATTAAGTTGTGAATTCAAAAATCTTCGCTAAGCATAAGTTTTAGGACAACAATCAACATCAATATGAACTACAACACATCACAAATTCTCCCAAGATCCGAACTAAGGCTCGATTTTAACATTCTTCGTACAACTCGGCTATAGGGAAATTAGCTAATCATTCTATCCATGAAAACACTAGAAAACAAGTTAAACATAAGTAATTGAACTAAATAAAAAGATTAAAGATACCTCTTATAGATGAAAATAACCGAAAATCAACGAAATAGAAAACCGTCTTCAGATCCGTACAATATACAACGATCAACGAAAAATTTGTACTTGAAATTAATCTAAAAGCATGAAATCCAAGTTCATAGAGCTTAGAAAGGTCTGAAAAACGAGATGAAAGTTTTTGAAAAAAAATCTATCTAAAGATTGACATGCAACTCTCCACTAAGTAGAGAGTTTTTATAAGTTCCCACAAAGGGCACTGCCGATTTTTCCTTCACAAACCCTATCAAGAACTTTCTAAGCCAAAAACCACATTTTAGGCGGGCGCCTATGGTGACAAGCGGCCGCCTGTCACCTTTTATCACCAAAATACTTGATTTCTTGATCCCGATGCTCCGGTTTACCTTCCACGACATTCTCGAGCACCTAAAACCTGAAAATGGATCAAAACATACCAAATATAACCCCCACGGGAATTTGGGGTGACCGAGAATGACCGAAAGTGTACAAAATTACTGGAATAACCCCGTTAATCACAGAATATATATCTGGCTCTCGGGATCCACAAAATATATAACCTATATCAAAACTAAGCCGATTACTCCGGGAAATAACCTAAACGAGTCGTTACGGGGCACAAAATGTATATATACACCGAGTCGAATTGACTTTTATCAATGGGCTTTTGGGGTATGATGCCGTGTGGGGCACACAAAAGCAAACTTTCAACCGGGTGTCGCCTATTAGCCATTTCCGAGGTTATTATCGGGTCGTTGGGATATCGGGAGCAAATATTGGGGATCCTCGAGTTAATGTGGTATCCGTGGACCGCGACCCGGCTTGGGTGGGTGATTGCCATATCAATAGGTGTCTTCCTTCTGTTTGCGGGGTTTGTCAAGGGGATCCCTCTCGTAGACCTCCGAGTAACGTTTCATATAGTACTTAGCTTTTATTTGTCTTATCGATTTATTTTTATGATATGTAGGTCTTGCTTACCCGACTTCAACTTGTTGCAAATGATGATCAATCCTACCCAAGCAAGGAGAAGGAGCCGAGGGCCCTTCAGATGTCCATTCTACCCGCTATTGATGAGGAAACCGAGGCTGGTGAGGGTAATCCGGAGGTATTGGCTCAACCCTTCATTCCCCGGATTCGCAAGAAAGGAATAGTAATCGGGTCCTCTGCAACTGAGAAGCAGGCTCGTGAACCTGCGGTGGAGAAACCTTTGAAGAAGAAGAAATGTGGTGAGTCCGCTAGTGCCTCGATGACTGTTGATCTGGGAAGCCCCGAGAAAGAAAGTGACTTGGCAGTAAAGGAGGATCGGACAAGAGAGAGTCACACCTCCAAGTCCTTTACTCCTCCCTCCGATGAAAGTACCATTCCGGATCTTTGGGGGGCTATTGGTTCGAGTGGGAACCTAACTGAAAAAGGAAAAAAATACGGCTCTATCAACCTCCTCCCAAGATCTGATTGTGGGTGAAGTTAATCCTCGTCGAGCTAAGGGGTCATCGATGTGGTCTTATCCCGACTTCAAAAATTGACCGATAAAGCTGGTGCCGTATTGCTGGGAAATGCGATAGGTGCCGTACCTCCTCTTCAAAATTTTCCCCTACCCCATCCTGACGAAGTACGGATGGAAATTAGACATGGGGTCATGGATCGGATCTATATGGCGGATCAGATGGATCTTCAAAGGGGACTCTTGAAGTCGATTGAGGACTTGCCTGCAGTTGCCGGGGATGCTCTCTGTGTGGTAAGCTTTTACTTGTCCGTTTTCTTATTTTTGCTTTCCCCTTTTGCTCGTATGCATCTAACCTCTATTGGTTTCAGTTGGTTGAGGCTGACCTGGATCAGGTGGCCTTAGAGTTGGGGACCGCAAATAGCCGCTTTACCGAGTTGGAGTAGAAAGCTGCAGAGGAGAGAGCTGTCGCTGAGCTTGAGTTGACAAAATTGAAGACTCTTCATGAGCTAGATGAAGCTGGAGGCGAGGAGGTTTTCCGATGAACTTCAAGATAATGTTTCCCGGGCAAAACAGGCTTGGAAAGAAGAGCAAGACAAGCATACGGTGCTACAAAAAGAGTTTGACGCTTATAAATCTGCCAAGGTGTCTAGAGTGGAGGCCATAAGGCATCAGGCCATTGTTGATTTTAAGGGTTCGGACGAGTACCAGAAAACCATGAGCGACTTAAGCCTTGAAAATTTTGATCGCGGGTTTTATCATATAGCCCGGTGCATTAAAGTTGCTCAAAGGGAGATGGCCCTTAGTTTGGAGGTGTTTCAGGAATGGCAGACTACTGATCCTTATACCCAACTCTCTGTGCCCTTCATCCCGAGATTCTGTTCACGGATGAGGAGATAAAAGGCTTTAACGCTGATCAGCTGGCCGCTGGAGCTCTGGAATGGAATCCTCCACCTCGGGCCCCGGTCAATCTGAGGAGTATGATTGAATAGGCTGCTCGTTTTGATGATCTGGCTTTTGAGCTCGAAACTCCCACGACATCGGTGACCGAACTATATGAAAATTTGCTGGGGGCTCCGACTCCTCCGAGCACATCCGATGCTCCTGCTCAGATTTAGCTTAACTTTTATCTGCTTTCCTTTGTTCCGAACATTCGTAACTGTCTGTAATAACTTCGAATTGAATTGTGTAGTATTTTTCTAGATTTTTGCTAAGTCTTGAGCTTCCTTCTGTCTTTGTCTGTATTCGTTTTTCGATTTAAAGCACCTTAATTCTGTTTGATGGAATTGTCTAACCCCTCTTTATCTGGATCGGGTTCTATCCATTTGAACCCGATGCGGATAAATGAGTATACTGGAGTCGCTGCTTCTGGTGTTTTCTCTGACAAGAATTTATGTCTTGCTTTGGTAACCGTAACCTCGACCGGTGGAATAGCAACAGACGCAGCATTTAAAGTCTGAAACTTGAAAAGGCAATCTGGATCGTGGGCCTCTCCTAATTTGCCTATAAAAGAAGGTGGTTGAACCTCATGTTCATTCACGCTTGAAAGAACTTGTGCTCCTTCCAAATTTTGTTTTATTTTCCTTCGCTATCCTCCTCCTAGATATGTCTTTTTCTAGTGGCCTATCTCTTTTCTTAACAACGCCCCTCGATAACGCTCGCCAACTCACTGGGTGTACTTTAACCGGTGCCCCTACCGATTGAGAGGGGTTTAAAGCCGGGAAGGTCAATGGAGGATCCCGACTTCGTATTATAACGCCTGGATGGGAGGAGCTAGTGACCAAGCCATATGGTCACTACACGTTAACGTTGTTCGTGAGTTTTATTCGGCGTTGTACATGGCGGGCTCGAGTTTGCCGTTAGAGTCCGTGATTGTGCGTGGGGTGATGGTTCCTTCTACTCCGACGGTTATTAATGATTTCATCCATCTTCCTCCTTTGGCCCTCGCTCTTCACTATGAGCGGGCATGGGCCTTTATGAGGATGAAGTATCTCGGCACATGCACCACAAAGATGCTCTCCATTATCTGCCTCGATTTTGGCATTCACCCTGGAGGTTGTCGTGTCGAGCTTTCAAGACCATCGAGAGTGGAAACGCTTTATCAATACTCATGCGCTTCCCACTAACGATTTCAAGGAGGTGATGGAGGAGGAAGGCTCTGCTCCTCGCATGCTATTGGGAGCCCTCGGTGAATGTGGATTGGGGCATGCTGATACATCGTGAGGCAATATCCTTTGCTACGGAGATGGAGCATGGTCGCTTGATTCCCTTTCCTTGGTTGATTTCCAATCTTAGCTCTGCTTTGGTTCCCTCTTGTTCGTCGGACGAGTACCTCCCGCGGCAGCATATTGAGTTTGATGAGATCAATTCTGGGTCCTTCCCTGATCCTGGGCTGTTTTCCGATGATGGAGAGTCATCCGTTTAAGAAGCTTTGTTGTACTTGTTTATTTTCTTCTTTCTTTGAATAATGTACCTCTTTTTCTTTTCCGTAATGAATTTTCCTTTTATGTTAAGATTTTGTTTTGCTTTGTCCGAAATGTTTTTGTCTTTTCCGAATTTCTTCGAGTCCGTTTGCTAGATTGCGATCCCGGGTCTCATATCTCCTAATGAAGCCGTGATCGCCCCGGGCTTCGGGTTAACTCGTCAACTTCCAAGGTTATGCTTGCTTGAAAACTCATTCAATCGGTCAAACCGGCTCGTTTATCGAGGTCTCTGTTGATCACTTCTCCTGTATGTATATATATATATATATATATATATATATATATATATATATATATATATATATATATATATTGGCTGGCATTAATATGGGAGACCAATGATTCTCCTTAAAGACCGTGTTTTTGACCGATGCATTGAATGCGCCCAACTTTCGTGACATTGAATGCATACTCTATTCAATCTTCCTTCAATTGGGCACCCCACTTTTTCGTATAAATAGAGAACCCTTATGGTTGTATAGGCACGTTTTCAAGTTTATATGATTTTAGCTTTTGATCATGTCCTCCTCCTCTAGCTCTTGTTCTTCTACCCTGTTGTCTACCTTTTTTAGTAATGCGTCTGTTATCGCTATTAAGAACTATAGGAGCTATTTCGCTGATCGTGCTTATTTGCCTGAGAGGATTCTGAATTTGAATAGGATTGACGGAAGTGATACCATGTTTCATATATCCTATTCTGGATGGCATCATTTTCTTCTCGATCCTATTGACAGGTGCAACCTGACCTTGGTTCGCGAGTTTTATGCGGTCCTCTCCGAGACTAAGCTTGTCGATGAAATCTCCTCTCGTGTCCATTCGAATGTCCAAGTTCGCTTTTCCCCTACCGATATAAACGAAGCTCCTCGCAACTCCGCCTTCGATCCGGCTCTACATTTCGAAAGAGCTTAGGGCTTTAATAGGGAAAAGTCGTATCTCGCACATCGGTATGACGCGTACTCGGTGGAGTTTCCGGAGAGAGATGAAAACCTTGTTCATATTGCAGCCAATTCTGGATTATGTCCGTGGTACCGAGAATGGAAGAAATTTATAAATCGCCGAGCTATCCTCGCCGACACCCCGAGTGGTAACGGATGAAGAAGTTATTCTTATTCACGTTATCATGGCTCCGAATGTAAATGTTGATCTGGGTCTCATTATTCATCGTGGAGGCGGTAAGTTTGCGAGGAGATGAAGCCTGGCCGCTTGATGCCTTTTGCTTGGCTAATTTATAGCCTTTGTACCACCAGCTTCGGTATGACCCTTATGCCTAAAGATCAGATGGTGCGTTTGCACACCAGGCATTGCTAGCGGGTTGATATTGTTGTTGTTTTTTTTTCTTTCAAAATGCTTTTGCTAAAAATAAAGATGTTTTTATGACTTTGATTTGCTTGCATTCCGTATCCGGTGTTTACATTTGTTTCCATTAAGACAAGAGAATATCTTTATTAAAAGAGAGAGCTGAACCTTACATGATATCATAGAACACTTCAATGCTTAAGCCGCAGGCGAGAGCATTGACGAAAACTTCAAAAGATAATTATCCATCCTTATATAGAAATAAAAAAAAAAAACTCGAACAACTCAAGTCGTAAACGAGAGGATGGCCATAACCTAAAAAAGAGATAACCCCTGTTTAATCATTACATATAATATCGTTTCAGATTATCCGAGTGCCGGGCGATTGAGTTCAAAGCCATCTTTATCTTTGAGAACATAAGTGCCCTTCTTAACTTCCCTCATGCGACTGATAAGGACCCTCCCAATTTGCTGTTAACTTTCCCTTGTCGGGCTTCATGCCTGTCACTTTTCGTTTTCTTAAAACGAAGTCTCCAACTTTGAAGGAATGGCCTCGAATCCTTTGGTCATGTTGTTGCTTTACAATCTTTTTGTAGTTGACCACCTTTAGGTAAGATGCCACCCGTTTTTCTTCAGCTAGGTCTAACTCGAGCCGCATGTTGGTTAGGTTATTATCCATGTTATACTTAGCCAACCAGATAATGGGAAGAGCCATTTCAACGGGTGCCATTGCTTCTGATCCATAAGTGAGGGCGAAAGGAGTTTCGCCTGTTGGTGTTTTGATCGTCGTCCGTAGTGCCCATAGAATGGCGGGCAGCTCGTCAACCCATGCCCCTGCTTTCTTACTTATCCTTTCGCTGATACTCTTCTTTAGCATTTTAATGATTTACTTGTTACCAGCTTCGGCTTGGCCGTTCCCCTATGGAGACGCAACTGAGGACTGCCAATGCTTTACATGATAATCTTTGCAGAATGTTGAAAACTAGTCCCTGAATTGAATCCCGTGATCTGACACCACCGCTCTAGGGACCCCAAATCTAGACCAGATTTGATCATGTAGGAAATATGTTGCATTCTTCGCGCCAATACTAACCATAGGTTTTGCCTTGATCCATTTGGAAAAATAGTCCACGGCTACGATGACAAGCTTACAACCTCCTCTTCCTGGTAGGAATGGTCCAATTAGATCGAGTCCCCACATGTCAAATGGCCAAGCCGAGACAACAATGCTTTGTTCGACGGATGGAAGCCTAGGTATATCAGTGTGTATTTGACATTCGGGGCACTCCCTGACAAGTTTTTCCGAGTCTTGCGTGATAGTCCGCCAGTAGTAGCCAGCTGTTATAACCTTTTGGGCTAGAGAGTGGCTTGCCGGATGACCTCCACATGTTCCCCGATGTAGCTCACAAGATTTGCTCACTTTCCTCTTTCTTGATGCATCCGAGAAGTGGTCCGGTGAAAGATCTTTCTAAAGCACTCCATCATTCAAGATATACCTAGCCGCTTGTTTTTTGAGATTGCAGGCTTTGTGCGGGTTTGGTGGTAGAGCACTGCTTTCGATATATACCGTATGTCATCCATCCATCCTGGGATCTGGGCTGGTATATCGATATCCATGATCTCTGCTTTTTCAACTATAGGAACGGATCGATATTCTACCACGATTAAGGGATCGGCAATTTCATCCTCCAAGGATAACCTTGATAGATATTCAGCTCTTTCGTTGTTTTCCCTACTAATTCTGGTGAATTCACAATAGTCGAAGTCTCACCTCATTTGTTGGACAATTTTGTGATATTTATCTAAGATTTCGCATCGGGTCTCATACCCTCCTACAATTTGTTCAACAATGAGTTAGGAGGCACAGTAGATGTGCACGTTACACACTTTTATTTCTCCGGCTAAAACCAAACCGGCGATCACAGCCTCATATTCTGTTTGATTGTTTGTTGCCTTGAATTCAAATCTCAAAGCCTTCTCGATCTCTTCCGTTGTGCCCCGGTTCAGATAAAATGACTCCGGCTCCGCTCCCTTTTTGATTGGAAGCACCATCTACGTATAGGTGCCAGGAGTTGTTGGGCTTTAGGTTTTATTGCGGTCTCCGGGGTGAGCGAGGCGCTGATCGCTCGAGGTGAAGCTAGTTTACGCAATAAAGTTGGCGAGCTTGGGCCTTGATCGCGGGGTTGGTAGTGGATATCGAACTCGTGAATCTCTATATGGGTGAAGTAAAGGACCCAAAATCAGGTTTATGCAATATTTTTCGTAGAGGTCGTCCGTCATGACAATGATTGTATGTGAGGTAAAATACCCGCGTAGCTTACGAGCCGCTATCACCAATGAATAATCTAGTTTTTCTATGTTGAAGTATCCGCCTTCTCTTTGGGTTGAGTGCCGATTGGCGTAAAATACGGGTTGTTGATGAGCCTCCGTCTCTTTTATTAAGACGGCTACTAACCGAGAAGGGTGGTGTCCAATGTATTCTTTTAGGGTTTGAAAGGCCCTGGAACACTCTCATCCCAAGAAAAGTTTTACTACCTTTCGAATTTTGAAAAGGGCAAGCACTTCTCTCTTGATTTTGATATGAATCGCCCAGAGCTATAATTCTACCGTTAAGCCTCTGTACTTCTTTGACTGTAGTGGGCTCGCGCATGTTGAGTAGTGCCTAAACTTTCTCTGGGTTTGCCTCTATACCCCTGTGGCTGACCATGAATCCTAGGAACTTGCCCGCTCCAACCCCAAATGTACATTTGGCCGGGTTGAGCTTCATTGAATGTCGTTGTACATTTTCGAATGTTTCGGCTTAATCAGCAGCGTGACCTCCTATTGGTGATTTGACTACCATATCATCGATATATGCTTCCATGTTCCGACCAATTTGGGAGCTGAATACTCTGTTGACCATTCTCTTATAGGTAGAACCCGCATTCTTTAGTCCAAATGGCATCATTTCCTAATAATAGAGTCCTTCGGCGGCTCTGAAAGCCGTTTTTTCCTTGTCATCCTCTGCCATCCTGACCTGGTGATATCCAGAATATGCGTCTAAGAAACTCAGTGTTTCAAAGCAGGCAATGGAGTCTACTAACTTGTCGATTCTGGGGAGCTGATAAGGGTCTTTTGGACAAGCTTTGTTGAGGTCGGTGAAATCTACACACATTCTCCACTTGCCGTTGTGCTTCTTGACCATGACCACATTTGCTAGCCAGGAGGGATATGTGAGCTCTTTGATATTACCTACTTCCAATAGCTTACCTACCTCGACTTTAATAGCGGCCTCTTTCTCGGGGTGAACTGTCGGGCGTGTTGTTGAATGGGTTTATACGTGGGATCGGCGTTTAGATGGTGCAATGCGATCCGCGGCTCCACGCTCTCATGTCGGTGACCACCCAAGCAAAAAGCGTCTGCATTCGCTCTTAACTGGGCAACCAAACCTTCTTTTACGTCTGTGGGTAGATGGGCCCCGATCTTAATTTTTTTGTCGGGGTATGCATTGTTCACAATTACCTCGATCAGTTCGCCGTCTGTGGTGAAGTCGGGTTCTCTCTCGATTTATAGTGTCTCACTCCACTTCCGTGGGAGTCAATAGCCTTACCATATTTATGTGGCTGGTTCCGGCTTTCTCGTTTGAGCCCGTTTTCCTCCGCGTGATGTATGGATATACGTTAGCACGGATGCGGGCTCACTAACCGAAACCCCAATCATGTCGTCGACATAGAATTTCGCTCGCTGGTGCGGAATGGAGATGACCATTTGATACTGTCTTAGTGCAGGTGCTCCAATGATCATGTTGTAATTTGATTGCAGATCCACTACCATAAAATTTACTTTCTCAGTTCTGAAAGGGGGGTAATCCCCAATTTGTACGTCCTGGTCGATAGCTCCCTTGACCTGTATTCTATGGTTTGTAAAACCCTCAAGAGTACCATTGTGCGGCTTCAAACTGGAGTCGCCGAAGCCCAATTCCTTGAAACAGCTGTAGTACAAGATGTCTCTACATGCCCCGGTATCTATCATTGTTAGGTGTAGTTCCCGAAAGACAATTTGTGTAATTGTTTTTAATAATGGATGACAGAATTTATCTCATCTTAGTTACTTGCTTGGTGCTTGTAAAGTAATACACTGCTGCAAACCCTAAGTATATCTGTATGT
Source organism: Gentiana macrophylla (assembly GCA_026214975.1). Lineage (NCBI taxonomy): Eukaryota > Viridiplantae > Streptophyta > Magnoliopsida > Gentianales > Gentianaceae > Gentiana > Gentiana macrophylla. The sequence continues at coordinate 103,203,099 of CM047810.1, forward strand.
AACCACTTAACTCAGTGTATGGATTACACGTGAGGATTGAGTTAGTGGTGATATACTTAAACTGTTAGTCCGTGGTGAACTTAATCAGAGTTTAGGGTCTCTTGATTAAAACACCAATAATGCGCCTGAACACCTTAGGGTGTGATAGTCTTATCCGGACTTTGTCGGTAAAAGGGTACCTACGTGGGGCATTAATATATGATGGCATTCATATAGATTTGGACCGATTTAATCGAATTTCTCGATATAATTCCGTAATCGAGGAATCTTATTAAATCATTAGATGATCATATATGGATCAACATTAATCCTGAGGTGATCACGCTGTGGTGTCCGCTTGTCTCGGGTAGTGTTTGATGTGTTAGTTATGGTTCACTTAAATATGTGTTCCAAGCCACTTCTCATTGGCACTATCTCCAGATGAGTGAGTAGTTCTGATTTTCACAGACATGGAATCCATTCCTTCCTGCGGGAAGTAGAGAGACAGTCCCCTTATTTGTTAGCCTTAAGAAAGTGATCGATCCCGGGAGTTCATATTAGACTAATTGATCACTAGTCAGATATGTGAACTAATTGATCATCAGGGGGTTAATGGTAAATAAGGATAAGATATTCTGAGTCGGGTTCACGGAGACTTCCCACTCAGAATGGATAGTCTATGGAGGGTTAATCCGTATGTAGTGATTATATCAATGGACGCTTATTCACTCTATGGGTTGAGTATAAGTATACATCTATAATCGGTAGAGTTCAGTTTCGGGTTTATGGTGGCGTAATCCCGGAATTAATAATTAATGTACTTATTCGGTTCGATGAATAATTAATTATTGAGCTACTTGGTTATAGGTCCATGGTCCCGATGTGGCTTCTGTAATTCAGACTAATAATCTTGTTATTTGGGCCTCAGTGATAATTAATTGGCTGGGCTAATTAATTGATATGCATGGATATTATTTAGTTGGGCTAAATAATATAATACACATAAAAGACATTTTATGTGGGCTAAAAAACCTACAAGGTGGCGCCATTTATATCTCTAATTAGCACAAGAATTAATTTTCTTGTGTTATGGAAAATAAAAGATATTCTTGTTATGTGATTGGTTGGATGACATGTTATTTGGTTTCCTATTGGTCAATAATATGTCACAATTATTCATTATGGAAAATATCTTTTTATTTTATTTAATTAATTAAAACTTGGAGAGCAAGGATTTACTATCCTATAAAAGGAGAGTTATTCCAAGTGTAATTGGCAATGGAAATTTCGACCACCACATAAAAAAGGAGAGAAAAATTAGTTTTCTTGTCTTGGATTTTAGAAGCAGAAAAACTACAAGTTTTTCTTGGTGTTGCATATCGAGGAGGTTCGTGTATCAAGAAGGGTGTCCACCAACCGCCGTTTGGAAAACACATCGGAAGATCTTGGCTTCTCTTCCTACTATTGGTAACTTGATCTTAACCCCCTTGTAGTAGTTTAAGTCCTTTAATTATGTATTGTGATATATAAGTCGTGATCCATCCGCTGCGCGTAGATCTAACTCGCTTAGATCTAAGAACTTGCATCCTTCATGTGGTATCAGAGCAAGGTTCCACGATTTATATAGTCATAATCATAATTAAACGATTTAAAGGAGTGGAATTGCATGTAGGTAAATTTTATTTATTGTTTTATGCATTGATAATGATTAATTGCTATGGTTGAAGAGATGGATTGGGGGTTGGCACTGTTTACCCGTTTAGATCTATTGTAAACTCATATAAACGATGAAAATTCGTTCATATGAGTATAGGAAATTATGTAATTTATTTTTATTGCAATTTTAATTTCCAGAAAATAGATCTGTTTAGTAGCTGTTTAGTTATTTCGTTTTTCCGTTGATCGAGCCGTTGAAACGACGTTCACTCCGTTCAGAATCAAGATTGGAAGATGGTGAACAATTCCACAAAATTTGGCGTCGATCGGAGTCCGTTTTGATATCCGGTCATTGCTGCAAAGAAGCTGCTGTAACAGAAAAACGCAGGATTCACAGAAACCCTACCTGTGACTTCCTCGAATTTCTGGGAGAGTTTAGACCGTTGAAACGCAAATCCAACCACTCAGATCGAACAATATTGAGTTTTTGATGTGGGATAAAAATTTCAGGTCGATCGGGATTCATCGCGATTTCCAATCGGCCTCGGGAAGTCTTTGATGCGCTGTTGTAAGAGTCTGTTTCAGCAGCAAGTTGGGCGGCTCACTGAGGAAGATTAACAAGTCAAAGCTCCGATCCGACCGTCCATCTTGAAGTCCAAAGAATGAAGATCAGATCTGGAAAGTTTCGTCCCGATCCGAGTTCGTTTGATATGCCGATGGTCGAAGATTCTAAACAGCTGCAGATTAGGGTTTTAATTTTTTCGAATAGATTGAATTCACGGGGTGCCAACGGTCCATCTCGGTGTTTATTTTCCGCACTAGTATACATGTGTAGATTGTATGAGTAGAACCGGAAAATTTCCATGACATGCATCATATCATGAATTTCACTCCATATGCATACATGTAGAAATTAATTCGAGGAATTCGTTAGGCATGTATAAAACACACGATTAGTTTTAATTAATTGTTTGATATTAATTAGAAACTAATTAGGGTAAAACCGAGGAACACGGGTTTTTCAATCGTCGAGGTTGGGTGATGGATTCTCGGTGAATCCCACTCTGAAAGCATAAGGAGTAAAATCCGAAACCTCGTGGTTAAGGTGTTGGATTCTCGGTGAATTCCACCTTACCTAGACGAGATTACGTTTTTGTTCCGTAGTGTCTACGTGAAAGTTTGATGTTTAAGGATTGGATGATCACGGGCAAACATGGTTCGAAAGTGGTTTAACCACGGTTGGGTGGTCAACGAGCTACGGCTCGATCGACTTCACCTCCACGTGTGGCGTTTGCACGGGGGTCAGCAAGGCTGAGCCATCCAAAGTGCCACTACAGCTCAACGGAGCTCCCCTAGTCTTGACCCGTCCGACGGCTACATATGTTCCAACAAATAGGTCGGGTGGGCTAGCCCACATAACCGACAACATTTGGGCATGTGATTTATTGTTCCTTAATGTAACATCAAGTCCAAAAACGTGATCAGTAAACCCACCACTTTTTCAAAATATTGAGTGGGAGCGGGAGAGGCGACGGCCGACCCCACGGCCTCTTGTTGACACAAGCAAGCGTGAGAGAATGGTGACGCTCGTGCGGCTTTGATTTCGGCCCCTAAGGAAGGCCTTCACCGCTATCAAAATTCAAGGCTTGGTCTCCGAAAGGATAGGATTTTGGGTACTCGTCGGGTCACCGACCGACCCTAAGCGGCATACTGGGGTCTACCTAAAAATCAAACAAGAGGTCACACTCATAAAAGGTATTTTGGTAATACCTTTCTTTGAAAAAGGAAAGGTGATTGACGATCACAAATGAGATGTTCGATTCTCAATCGATCTTCAATATTAATCGAAACCTCTTTGACCTACTATGGCGGCTTGAGGCGTTAGATTAAATCCTTGGAGCAGTAGGATAGACTATAAGTACTTAGTTTATGTTCCTAAAATTTATTAGTAGTGTATGATTTGGATTTATATTCTGTCAATTTTATTTACAACTATTTATATATCTCTCTAGGGTGCTAGACTGCTAGTGTAAAATTGACTAGTAATGACTTCGTTAAAAAGTGGTAAGTAACTAGAACGTTGTACTTATTGATCTTACATGCGATTAATTTTTCGGAAGAGATATTTCTCTGGAGCCTTCAAGACTTAAGTGACGTAAATAAGTATGTCACTATTGTCAATCGTGTTGAACGAGAGACGACTGTAGTCAGTTTGAAAGATGATTGGGACGATAAAATTCTTCTAGTGAATTTTAATTGTGTAGTGTCTACACGAGAAATTTTCTAATAAAAAAATTAGAGAATCATAAATTAAAGTGTCGCTAGTTAGACGGTATTTGGAACCGATAAACTAGTGGGAGCTTTTATCTGTTGTTTTTCTAATTTATTAGAAAATTAGTCCCACTGGGTAACGCTTTCATTAGACATCCCACAGTTCACGAGTAGTGTCTACTCAATTGAACTGCTAGTTCAAGACTATTTCCTTTTAAGGAAAGTTGAGAATGGGAAAGAATGTCTATAAGTGTTAATCATCATAACTAAAGTTTTGAGACTAAACCGAAAAATTAATTACAGAAAGTATAGGATAAGGAAAGTGATTTCGGATCACTTAACCAATGAATCCTTAGCGACTTTCTTAAACCGAGTAACTTGACTCGGTAGCTTAGTTCTTTGGAAGAACAAGGAAGCTGTGCATTAACAAATAATAAAGTAGACAACGGGCAGTTATTTCAGCTATAATAGTGGGAGTGATATAAGGAAATGAATTTCTGATTCTATCCTTGAATATCACAGAAAAAATTATTTTTCTGTTTACAGATTCGTTGAAACAAATGGATTGACTTTCATCCACGATACTACTGATTGCCTTAAACAAAGTGAAGATGACATTTGTAGTACGAATCTGTGACTCGGACTTTGTTTGATAAAGACAGAACCACTAAGAAAAGCTTAATAGGTATGTGTAATACATCTAAAACTATTAAAGGTAAAAGGTTTCCGTATTAAGATAAACGACCCTTCAATGTCTATTAATTAGTGCATATATCCTAGAGATAAGACACGATGGATGGCTAAGGGTGATTCTATCTCCCACTACAACATTTTTGGCTTTTAGCGGCGCAAAATAAATGCCAGGACAATAGGAATTAAGCGCCGTAAAAACAATCATGACACATAAAATGGCGTTTATATAAGTGTCGTGAATACTGGTGTCGGCAATGTTTCCAGCACTTCTTTGTTCCGTCGCTAAAATTTTGTGGCAATTATATGGCACTTAGTAAAAGTGTTGGATTTTTTTTTTGCGGCACCTTGTCGACACTTTCCTAATATGTCGAATTTCTTTTAAGGCGGTTTTTCCGTCACATTGCACTTTCTTTGTGGCAAATTTGCCGACATGTTTTCGTATAGAATGACACAATTTTATGGCATTTTACCAACATTTGTTCCATATGCCGCAATTTTTTAAATAGTCATTAACCGATTTAATTTTATTGTCATGATTTTTGCAACAATTGTATGGTACATAGTCATTTGTTCCATATGCCATAGTTATGAAATTTTTTTGAAACATAACATTTGTCGGGGATCTCGTAACCAACTTTCTTACACACTTGACAAAATTGTTGGCAATGTTTAGGTCATAGATTACCCATATGTGAGTAAAGTACTAAACATGTCCATCAATGTCATAAATTTCAAGAATCTCACCAAAAAACAGAGTTAACAAAAACAACACCACAATCAAATTGATATTCAAGAGTTGAAAACATAGATCGAATTTCTCTAAATACATTCAAGAGTAATGATGAGTTGCGCTTGGGGAGTTACGAACATGAAAAACTAAAAATTGGTCAAGTTGAAGGATTCACCCCAAAGATAATTCATAGCTTTAGCAGCTTACTCTCTCCATAGTCTTCCTTCATCTTGTAGGGAGTTAACCACATCGAGCATCAACGTTAAGTAACTTTAGCACCTTTTCTTGATCTACTCGCTTTCCTTATTTTGACATTGCTTGCACGTTTACAACCCCAATCAGAGTATCTTATCCTTGCGTTAAAACATTTTATAGGCGAAAATCTGAAGAAAAAAAAACAAAAAAAAACAATTTCACAATTAAACAAACAAACAAACAGTCTTGTACCTATAACAAGTTGCATATAAATTCCTCAAGATTTCTAAAGCGAGCAAAGAACGTATAAGGTATTACTACATAAGAATTAAATAATTAGATAATTGATTGACTTTAGACCTAAAACTCAAGAGCTATGTCTCAAATTGTTGATCTCATGGCCAAGCGGGTCAAAATCCAGAAATATCGCGAGTTTTGGATCAGGGCGTAAAACCACAACTCTTGTATCACAACTTTTCCAAAATTCTAATGGCTTCTAATATTAAGATAAAAGACTTTTACGCCAGACGACTCGTAGGAGGTGAGAAGGGGCCAAACATGTACGGCAGATTAGAAGAAGAAACTCATTCAAGAGCAAGAAAAAACTCATTCAAGAACTCAAAATATTCATTAATATCTTTAAATAATCATTACAGTTTATCTCGAAAATCATCCTATGACCACTTGTTACATTTGATATTGTACTTGTTTGATGATCCTAGATGCTGAATTTTACTTAACATGATTATCCAGGAATATTATAAAGGAGTTAATTCCATGAAGAAGAAAAAAATCACATTCAAAGGTTTAAGAAAGAATGAAACTCACTTGTTGGTCAACAAATGCAGCAAGCAGCCCTAGGGTCAAGATACTCGTTATAACTCATTTCAGTAATTTATGTGACCAAACATGCAAAAATAAACCGATAAAACCAAAAGATCCTTAGCACAATCGTGAACGTTGAGAAATTACCATAATCACCTATTTAATAAAAAAATCCACAAAACAGGAGAACAGAGAGGCTTGAACATTTAATATTACCAAAACCTTGAAAATCTAAAAAAATAAAAGATCTTTGAAATCACAATATAAAAAGAAAAAAGGAAAAATATAGAATAATCACCTCTACCATCACCGGATCCGTGATGTAGAACAGAAAACATGAGTATTGAGAAGGGTGTGTGAGGTTGAGGAAACCAGCTTGAAAACAAGTCAATAGAAATGAACTAACCTTGTAATGAAAAAGGATCACAAAACCACCACAAATGTTAGAATCATCCTCATCCTTGAAGAGCAAGTCAAAAGGACAGATCTTGTTCAATTTCAAGCAAACAAACATACGTATGGAATGGAATATATTCATAATCTTGAGAGTAAAAAGCGGAAAGAAGCCACGACTGATACGAAATGGTGCAAGAATTAAATATAAGAACTGTAGAATTACCATTTAAGCGAAATAAACTCTCCGTCCCTCATGTTCCATCTCACTGTGAATACTACATGTAGCAACTTCAGAACCGCAAGATTGGCTATGTTGTTTCACTTCAACCTATATGATGGCATAATTGGGTAAACAAGTAGAATATTTTCTCTATTCACTATAGGATCAAGTCTACTAGTTATTATCTCTTTAAAAGACTCAACTCATTATAAGATCAAGTCAAATGATTCATCTTGTACTCCTTTTCTTTTTAGAGAAAGCGGTCCATTTATTTCAATCAAGTGGGAAGGCTCCCAAAGGTATATACATCAGCAGGAAAATGATAGAAGCACAAGCATAAGCTAAGATAATGGATAGTGTTCTATATGTTGTCATTGAGTTTTAATATCAATTAAATATTAGTAGAAAAAAAACAGTACATATTCTTATAAACTTAAAATAAGCAAGCCCAAATCAATGTTGGGGTGAACCTATGATCTACTGTTAATGGATTGAGGAACAAAGTATTCAAAATACATGTTCCCATATTAGTAGAACAAGTATTGTGTAGTACATATTAATAGAAAAAAAAACTAGTGACTGGGTAATGAGTTCAAAATAACGGAACCCCTCTTTGTGCTCTGAAATTAGACTAGATGAGAAGCGACCTTATAACCGTCTGAACAAAAAGAAACAAAGAAAACCCTCATACGAGATTGAAACAGGTAAAACTCAGCAGCTACCGCATCTCATCAACCCCGTATAAGCTAAATGTATCTGCTCAAGCCCTGACCCTGTTCGAACGCTTCCTTAGACTCAGCGAACAAATGTTTTGTACCTGGTAATGGATTGTGGTCATGGTCCAGATGCTTCAGGTTGATTCCAGATTCCAGCCATCGGAAGATCTCAGGTTTATCAATGGAACTTAAATGTACCCAGATCCAGATCCCCACCCGTGAGAGGAGGATTAAAAGATATACCCGATAAAATCCTTATGGGATGAGGTCAGCGACGTGTAAATTCCGAGCCAGTCGAGTTTGCACGGTGATTCGATCTTGAGTTCATTCAATTGCAACTTGATCACCGGAGTTTGGAATGGATATATGGGATTTGGAGATTTGGACTTGAGAAGAGGCGAAGAAAGACGCATGTCTGCCTTGTTTCTGAACGTGGAAGTAAACATGTGTATATGCATCCAGGGCACTACGACACCGTTTGAGTTATCGGAGGAGAGAGAAGAGACAAATTTGATCGACAATTGATTCAATCTTATCAATGCAACCTAACAATATGATCAATTTTTTTTTCAAAAAAAAAAAAAAAAAACAACGTGATCAAATATATATATATATATATATATATATATATATATATATATATATATATATATGAAACATAATAATCACATCAATAATTTCCTTCTAGAATGTGCATCAATAATTTTTGAAATAAATTTTTACAAACCAAACATATTGGATTACAATGATTAAGATTGATCAGGACTTTATTGACTATCAATTAGAGGTTCGGTTAACTTGAATAAAATGTCTCTAGTTAATCGGGCTTAATCGACGTTAAAATTGAAGTTAAGCTAACACAATTACAATGATTAAGGTTGATTGGAGTTGAACGACCATCAATTTGAGGTTTAGTTATCCCAATTATAGTTTTTATGTTTGACCGGGCTGATCGACCATAAATTTGGTGTTGAGTTAACCTAATTACAATGTTTGTGGTTGATTAAGCTTGATCGACCATCCATTCAAGGTTCAATTAACTTGATTACAGTGTTTCGGTTGATCATGTTTGATTGACTATCAATATGAGGTTTAGTTAACCCAATTATGATTATTAGGGTTGATCAAGCTTGATCGATTGTCATTTAATGTTCCGTAATCCGGTTACAATGTTTGGGGTTAAGCATGCTCGATCTACTTCTAATTTAAAGATCATTTAATTAACTCGATTACGATGATTTGTGGTTGCTCGAGGCTTAATTGAGCGATCTAAGGTCCGTGAACTCGATTATATTGTTGAGGTTGGTATATCTTCATCGATTGTCAATTTGATGTTGATTAACCCTATTCACGATGGTTAAGGTTGATCGAGCTTTGATGGTCTCAGTAAATTTGAGGTACAATTAACTCAATTAGAGTGTGTATGGTTGATCATGTATGGGTGATTGTCAATTTGATGTTTAGCTTACCCAATTACAGTGTTTGTGATTGATTAAGCTTGATCGACCATCAATTTGACGTTCACCTATCTCGATTAAAGTATCTTTGTTTGATTGAGCATAATCAAAGTTAAAATTGAAGTTCATTTAATCCAACTACAATGATTAAGGTTGATCGGGCTTGATTGACCGTCAATTTGAGGTTTAGTTAGCCTAGTTACATTCTTTATGGTTGACTAGGTTTGATTGATCATCAAAATTATGTTCAGGTTAAGCCCATTTTGGTGTTTAGGTTGATTAGGGTTGATCAATTGTCGATTAAATGTTAAGTTACCATGATTTTAGTGTTTCGGTTGATCGTGTTTGATCGAACATCAATCTCAGGACTTAACCCGACTATAATGTTTAGCGTTGATTGGGTTTGATCGACTGTCAACTTGATGTTCACTTAACTCATTACAATGTTTGGGTTTGACCAGGCTCAATCTACTATCAGTTTAAGGTTCACTTAACCCCGATTGTAGTGTTTTGGTTGCTTAAGCTTGATCGATCATCAATTGTAGGTCTAGTTAACCTAATTACATTGTTGAAGTTGTTCATGTTTGATCGACCGTCAAGTATAATGACTGTTATGTTATAAGTCTCATGTCAATTAGTTTATTATATTATTTTTTTAATAATATTTACTATTATTTCTGCACTATATATTATGTAAATAATTTAAAGCAATTATACAAATGCTTTTTTTTAGTAAATTATATAATAAGCGCTTTAGAAGCAAATATATACTAGTTTGAATTTATTACGCTTGATATGTATACATATGAATGATGTGCATGTGAAATATAGTATAATTATTATTTTTATATGTATCATACATTTATATGTATGTTTTTCAAATATATATATTTTCAAGATTTGTAACTTAAAAGAAAAAGAAAAAGAAAAAGAAAAAAACAATTTGTTAATGATGAAGCAAAAAGGAGAATTACAAAGAATTGTGATAAGTTATCAGAATTCAGTGCTATTATTTTTATAAATATTCGATTGTACCATCGTAGCGTTTGGCAGCTTGGTTGGTATAGACTTGAATCTTGGTTTCTATGTTGTAAGTTGGAACCTTGCAAGGGTCAATTTTTACAAATTATTATATATCATATTGTCTTTGTTTAGAGCCACTTTATCATAAGAAATTATTTTTAGAATTAATTATTATTGAAGGGAATATGCATATAATTTTCTGCTCATTAATTACTCATTATCTTCTCCTCAAAAAAAAAAAAAAAATACTCATTATCTTTTTTTCTTTTTACATAATAATAAAGCATTGCATAAAATGTCATATATCATATTATAACAAAAAATGCTATTTTTAAGAGACATATGGAATAACTATCATCGTAAATGATGGCACAACGTCCCCTATTGTCACCATTGTGCTCCGATATTGAAGGGAATATGCATATAATTTTCTGCTCATTAATTACTCATTATCTTCTCCTCAAAAAAAAAATACTCATTATCTTTTCACTTTACATAATAATAAAGCACTGCATAAAATGCCATATATCATATTATAACAAAAAATGCTATTTTTAAGGGACATATGGAATAACTATCATCGTAAATGATGGCACAACGTCCCCTATTGTCACCATTGTGCTCCGATATTGTTTAGGACCAAAAGAACACCGTTTATGTTGTTTTGGTCCTATGTTTGTAAAAACAAGTTAACACATCCAAATGACGTTTTACTTTGATTGATTTTTTGTACAAGAGGTTGCGTACATCGTAAAATATTTTCTTTTATTGAATCGCAAGGATTTTCTTTGCAAGTCGGTTGTGTGCAATTGTAAAGGATCCGAGCTCGCTAACAAGGGTGTGTACATAGAGACATCCACGACCCGATGTACTATATTGAGTCATTGCAATGTTGTTTTAAATTGAACATTGTGGTTTATGAAAAATAGTTTTCCACAAGTTTGGCAACATATCTTCAAAATGGCGAATGTTGCCACAAGTTTTTCGACATTTTTATGTAGTGTCACAAAAGTGGCGTATTTTTATACGACATAACGTTAAACCGACACAAAAATGTCATGAATTTGTGACATAAATAATGTGTGTCGGTTAATTGTCGGCAATTCACGACCTAAAATAATATGTCGTAGAAATGTCGTACATTCACGGCAATTAATAACTAGTGCCGGAAAGTATACGACAATTATTAAAATGCCGCAAAGAAAGTGTCGCCAAAGGTCTGCTTTTGTTGTAGTGCCCGGTCTAGAACACTATTTCAAAGGAACAATGACTAAGTTTCCTTTCAATCGGGAGAGGGTAATAGATTTGAAGGGTAACATAGCTTGTTCATCATGACCTTCGGGTCAGTGAGAGACACAAGCTAGTGGGAGTTTTTGAGTGGTGACATTTTGTCTAATAACTACTCAAACGCGATTTAGTTTATCAAAAGAATACGAGGAGGAGTCTCGATTTTAGCAGAGAATAGAGTATTCCATGCTCGAGAAATAGGCTATAGCATAGTCTTGGGGTGATGCTCACCGCTGCCTCACAGTGGAATGTTTCTCATGAGAAAGAAACCATAGACTTGCCCTATATAGTTATTGATGTACTACAATACAATCGCTAAACTCGATTAAGATAATTGGTTGCAAAATAACGGTTAACATTATTATGTAAACCGAGAAGTCTGCCTAGAAGATGCTAGTGAATTTATGGATAAGGAGTGACTTCGGTTCACACCACTTCCGTAAATGTAGGCATTTAGCATTTAATGCTTGAAGGTAGGACTGGAGATTTTACGCATACGTTCAGATTGTGAATGTTTATATCTTAATAATACGAGTGAAGGTTGGTTATACGATTCTTGAGATCAGAAAGTGACGGTTGAACTGTCACAAACCTTCTGATAGAATCTATAAGTAATGACCTTAAACCAGAGTACGGTTACCCAAAGGTAGTTACTATCGATTTAATCGGACCACGCCCAACATCGGTTGTTGGTGATTACACCGATAAATACTACTAGATCACAATATCAATGCACCCAAAACACGGTGGGAGTATGGTTTAACCGTTGACCCATTGTGGTTTTGTGGTTTTGTGGACTTTGATCTGTTTGGGGTGATTGATAACCTATGGCTCTTGGTGGGTGTATAGGATTACGATCATAGAGGTTGGTTGAAAACCTTATCCCCTGTAAATAGAGTTTTAGTACTCGATTACATTGACCTCTTGTAGAATGTTGGGAGGATTTTGCATCATAAAAACAAAAGAAAATTTATAAACCTATACTTAACATGCAAACTAACTCCTAACCGACCAAATATCGGGTAGTTGATAGCATAGTAGGGTAAGTACAGGGTCGATCCACAGGGAATTGGGATGTTGAATCTAATTTCACTAATCCTACCAATTGTTACTCAAGAAACGGAAGACAAAAGCGTAAAAGCAGAAAATAATTCAAATAATCTAACCTAAGGAATAAAATAAACAATCTAATCTAAAGACATGGGATCAAATAATGTACAAACCTATGTGATCTCAATCCTAGTTCAATTTATGATTTTAATTCGGTTTGTGGTTTCACCTTATCACGAGACATAAACCCCTAATTCCTTAGTGAATTTATTCTCAAGCTACGGATTCCTAATTCCTTAGTAAATCCAATTTATCAATCTCTTATCTTCCGAATGTTGAGACTGATTTTCAATACAAAACTCGGTGTAGATTCGAGTTAACTCTCGTATTTTAGAATCTAACAACCTAGGAATCTAACCAATTAATTTGTCACATAATCAACGGCTAAAAACCCTATCTTTCTATGGTGATCTAGTGTTTATGCAACTTCCGTATTATAAACATCGATAGAAAACTAAATCTCTCGATCTATTCTCACATAGCATCATAATCATAAAAGATACAAAGTGAAGTAAAGATCATGAACATAAACTAGAATTGAATTAATTGAAATAAAACAAACTCACATAGTTTTGGTACATTGGATGAACTCCAAGCATCAACAATGAAAGAAACGAAAAAAAACGATCCTAATCTAACCCGGATCACCCGAGCACAAGGCTCGGGTGACCGCCTTGAACTCCTCAAGAAGGCTGCTTGCTTGCTGTGTGTTTTGCGGCTGTGGAATAATGTGTGTATTAGGGTAAAAATCGCGCTGCTTTTATAGAAAAATCAAGTCGGTTGCTTTCTGAATGGCGCGGACGCCCGTTCATAATGTCGGACGCCCGTCCACTATTTTCAGCAACAGCATCCAAACTTGTAACGCTCATATCTCGGGCCTCGTAAGTCGGAATGGAGTGATTCAAAATCCTGTAGAATCCTCTCTTCAAGCCCTACAACTCTTCTCTTTAGGTCCAGAGTCAAATCGGTTGTTATCATATCAAGAACTGCGTTGGAAGTTCAGCGCTACCCGGAATCCTGATTTTCTTCCTCTGGACGCTCGTCCAGTATCTCAGACGTTCGTTCCTTCAGCCTTGAACTTGTGCCAGACGTTCGTTCATTCAGCGTCCAAACTCTCTGATCTAAATTCTTCAGCTCTGGACGCCAGTTTGCCCCTTCAGACGCCCGTCCTGTCTTGGACGCTCGTCCGCTTGATCTTGGACGCCAGTCTGACGATCAACTTGATAATTCCATCTTTATCTTGATTTATTCTTTCCTTATCTCTTTCTATCTTCCATAAACTTGATTGATCCTCTATTATCTCGAAATTAGCTCTTTAGGAACACCTTTTCCAACATAATTGAGTATCTACAACAATAGGAAAACATACCAAAACATAACACAATTCCAAAACAACATAAAATCATATTTTAAGCACATAATTTGTTACGTTTTGAGATTTAGCTATTAAAAACATCACTTGCTCAATATTTCATTTATAAGCTCGATTTCTATGAAAATAATACATATACGGGGGAAATTGATATAAAATATAACTATAAAAATCATACAATTTGACCTGAACAACACCCCAGCACTTAAACTTTTGCTCGTCCCGAGCAAAACAAAACAAGAACATACCATCAAGAATCCACATATCGACACGAGATATAGTCAAAATCATGACAAGCTAGTATTCAAACAAATCGACCTCACTCGGTGATGTGTGTGCGAGAACCTACTAAACTTCCATCGATCCTCTCTCGATATAATACATCAAGCACTAACAGTTATCCGGTCAACTAAACGAAAACTTCATTCTATCTACAGCACTTACCTAACAAAAACTAATTACCAAGAACATAGTAACCAACTCACAATTAAACTCCTTTACTTAGTGCCAAGAAAATACCTCTCGGGTCTCTACTGGGTTTAGATCAACTTGACTTAGAATTCCAAAAAAGCGTATATTTTATATTTCCTATCGTCGCGTCTCAAAAGTATAACACTCTCCCCTGCATTAGGCGGTCACCCCGAGATCACTCAATCCCTTCATTGTCAAGGTAAACCACACTCCCAATTGGGGCAAGTATCCAAATGGACTCGAGGTGATAGTTACAAACAAAATTCCCGCAAAGAAATTCTATTCATTTATTATTTATAGATATATATATATTTTATATTTTTCAAACTCTTTGGAAACTCTCGGTCAAATATATTTCTAACACATTCAAGACTCTCAAAGTTCTCAAGAACACTAAGGTACTGAGATTCTAATTGTGAGTATAGCACAAGTTCTTAACTTTCATTAATGCTAAATAAGTGTTATCTGTATCAAGAATTAACTTTCCTTTAACTAACCGGAAACTTTCTATATTTGGCTCTTCATCTAATAGGTTCGTGAAATGAAGTTCAAGTGAGTATCGATCTACCAAACCTATTCTTAGAACATGATATGACTAATCGATAACAACTAAAGGTGCAGATTATAAAACTAGCATGCCAGTGAAATGTTACTCGGGACGAAACAAAATTTTGAAAATTTTGCGCTTTTCATAGAAAATTATAACTAATATGAGCAAATGAAAGTAGATACACATAAACCATCCCCTCCCACACTTAAATTGCAACTTGTCCTCAAGTTGTGCGAGAATGAAAAGAAAAGAAAACTTAGCCGATTGTATGCGAAAGGAGCTATTGCAGGCGTATCGATCCACCTCCAAAATTCCCGACGAACTCGATAGGATCATGGACCATCCACCGGAAAAGCGATATCATCGAAAACTCACAATAGCTAATGCAAATACCCCGCACACTTGACAAACATGAAATACCTCGGGGATAGGGAAGATAACATATAAAGCACAGGAAAGGAAGTCTAGAGAATTTTTAGATTAAGCTCATATAATGATGGACATATACATGGAACATTACAAAATAGTAGGCTAGGTGCAACTACATGAAACTATAGTACAATGCAAACTACATGAAAAAAATCCTAAGAAAATAAAAGAGTGATGGTATATGGAAAGCCAACAGTAACACGTAACGAAATAGAAAAACAAAAACAAAAAACACGTAACGAAATAGAAAAATTAATTCAATTAGATTCAACAAAACACCGATTCCCCGGCAACGGCGCCACTTTTGTTGGGAGGATTTTGCATCATAAAAACAAAAGAAAATTTATAAACCTATACTTAACATGCAAACTAACTCCTAACCGACCAAATATCGGGTAGTTGATAGCATAGTAGGGTAAGTACAGGGTCGATCCACAGGGAATTGGGATGTTGAATCTAATTTCACTAATCCTACCAATTGTTACTCAAGAAACGGAAGACAAAACGTAAAAACAGAAAATAATTCAAATAATCTAACCTAAGGAATAAAATAAACAATCTAATCTAAAGACATGGGATCAAATAATGTACAAACCTATGTGATCTCAATCCTAGTTCAATTTATGATTTTAATTCAGTTTGTGGTTTCACCTTATCACGAGACATAAACCCCTAATTCCTTAGTGAATTTATTCTCAAGCTACGGATTCCTAATTCCTTAGTAAATCCAATTTATCAATCTCTTATCTTCCGAATGTTGAGACCGATTTTCAATACAAAACTCGGTGTAGATTCGGGTTAACTCTCGTATTTTAGAATCTAACAACCTAGGAATCTAACCAATTAATTTGTCACATAATCAACGGCTAAAAACCCTATCTTTCTATGGTGATCTAGTGTTTATGCAACTTCCGTATTATAAACATCGATAGAAAACTAAATCTCTCGATCTATTCTCACATAGCATCATAATCATAAAAAGATACAAAGTGAAGTAAAGATCATGAACATAAACTAGAATTGAATTAATTGAAATAAAACAAACTCACATAGTTTTGGTACATTGGATGAACTCCAAGCATCAACAATGAAAGAAACGAAAAAAAAGCGATCCTAATCTAACCGGATCACCCGAGCACAAGGCTCGGGTGACCGGCCTTGAACTCCTCAAGAAGGGCTGCTGCTGCTGTGTTTTGCGGCTGTGGAATAATGTGTGTATTAGGGTAAAAATCGCGCTGCTTTTATAGAAAAATCAAGTCGGTTGCTTACTGAACTTGGCGCCGGACGCCCGTTCATAATGTCGGACGCCCGTCCACTATTTTCAGCAACAGCATCCAAACTTGTAACGCTCATATCTCGGGCCTCGTAAGTCGGAATGGAGTGATTCAAAATCCTGTAGAATCCTCTCTTCAAGCCCTACAACTCTTCTCTTTAGGTCCAGAGTCAAATCGGTTGTTATCATATCAAGAACTGCATCGGAAGTTCAGCGCTACCCGGAATCTCGATTTTCTTCCTCACGGGCGCTCGTCCCAAAGATCTCAGACGTTCGTTCCTTCACCTTGAACTTGTGCCAGACGTTCGTTCATTCAGCATCCAAACTCTACGATCTAAATTCTTCAGCTCACGGACGCTAGTTTGCCCTTCGAGACGCCCGTCTGCCTTGGACGCCGTCCGCTTGATCTTGGGACTTGATCGACGATCAACTTGATAATTCCATCTTTATCTTGATTTATTCTTTCCTTATCTCTTTCTATCTTCCATAAACTTGATTGATCCTCTATTATCTCGAAATCAGCTCTTTAGGAACACCTTTTCCAACATAATTGAGTATCTACAACAATAGAAAACATACCAAAACATAACACAATTCCAAAACAACATAAAATCATATTTTAAGCACATAATTTGTTACGTTTTGAGATTTAGCTATTAAAAACATCACTTGCTCAATATTTCATTTATAAGCTCGATTTCTATGAAAATAATACATATATGGGGAAATTGATATAAAATATAACTATAAAAATCATACAATTTGACCCTGAACATAGAACCACCTGAGTGTCTCAGCCCAAAGGGGAGTAATTGGATCTACGCCTAAAAGAGTCGAATGAATAGGAAAGTTTAACTTTCAAAGACAAAGTCGAGTGGTCTAGGGTGATTCCTAAAAAGTAGAGAGTTAACTGGACCTAGAACTCTCTCACCACTCGATCTTGCTAGATTTCGTTAGAAAGCGAGAAAATAGGGGTGATTCCCTGAGA
This sequence comes from Gentiana macrophylla, assembly GCA_026214975.1. NCBI lineage: Eukaryota > Viridiplantae > Streptophyta > Magnoliopsida > Gentianales > Gentianaceae > Gentiana > Gentiana macrophylla. The sequence continues at coordinate 103,220,740 of CM047810.1, forward strand.
CTTTCTTGCCGTAAAACGGAGTCTGGATTCATTCGGAACAGAAGGGTCTTGGTTAGAACAAATGGCAGGTTGACTGCCGGGACTTATGTCCTTTGTGGATGTAAGAGACCCTCTCAGTCATTAAAAGTCGCATATTTTAAAATATGTGGACTTGACTAGAATATTGATGAGTCTTTTGTGGACTGGGTATCAGTATTGGTAAAATAGTAGTATTAGTGTTCGCGAATGGTAACATCAAACGATTGGAAACAAAGATGAGTGTGTTATCTCAAGTCGGCCCGACACGCCAAGATTCTCTAGATGAGAGAATGGACTACATTCTAAGAATCTGATTTGGTCAAATTCACGAGAATGAGTCATTGGCTATCCCATCCGTCTTATTGGTTAAGATAATCTTGCATATACGGATGCAACATTCAACGAGAGTAGTCCTACCCTACCTCTCAGGAATGATTCTCCAAATCTTCGGATAAAGAGAAAATAGGATAGAGTCTCTCTGGGATAAGGGCAAGTCAGCTTAACACGAGTCAATTGCAATCGAATCTTGGATTCGAGCAATAAGTAGCGGTTTAGTACGTCCACAAGTATCTTTAGAGAACGAGGAATCATATTGTTAAGGGTGATTTTATATGTTTTATAAGGATATATTTTATATCAATTTCCCCCATATTTGGATGTTTTTCATAGAAATCGAGCTTTATATTGAAATATTAAGCAAGTGAGGTTTTTAATGGTTGATTCGCAAAATTAGTTAATTTATGCGTTTTATTGATGAATTTATGATTATTTGGATATGGTTACACTCTGCATGATTTTGATTCTATGTAGATACACCATAATGCGGATCAATGGAGGATTGGATAATGTTTAATTGAAGATTTATATGAAGAAAGGTGATAAAGTTCGAATTATTTGATGATTAATGAAGAGGAGAAAAGAGAAGGATGGAATTGGCTAGAAGAAGAGAGATAGAGTTGAAGATTTCGAATTTGGATCTAGCTGAACTGGCGTTCAAGTCCCGTCTAGTCTGCGGGTGGCGTCTGAGAATAGTGGATCAAGCGCCCAGAGAGAAAAAGTTGATTCAGAGAGTTTGGACGCCATAGTGAACGAGCGTTCAGAGGCACCAGACTGGCGTCTAGAATCCTTGGACGGGCGTCCAACACCGACATAGCAGCAGCTGACCTATTTTTCCTATAAATAGCTGCGCTATTTCAACCCTAAAACACACATTATTGACTCTTATTGATACATATTCATAAGAAGAAAACCTAAGCGGCCCCCACCCCTTTGGGAGAAAATGGGGTCATGGATTAGTTAGGTTTTTGTTTTCGTTTTCTATTCTTGTTCGATTCATGGTGCTGTCTTGAAGCTGTGAACTTGGGGCAGCCATGGGAAACTTTTCCAGCAGCGTTTTATTTCTTCCATTGGATATTTTGTGAGTTTAATTTAAAGTTTGTTTCTTTCCTTTGATTATTTGTTATGCAATCGATATCGGAAGATGTATTGCTATTTGATGTTTACCGTATGATGGAAATCGGTGTAAACCTTAGATCACCATAGGAAAGATTAGACTTTTAACCTTGACATAACGGAAGTTGATAGGTTAGATTTCTAGGTTGTTAGATCTAATAAATCTTGCACCTTGTTTTGAGAGCATTAATCTCTATAGATCGGAAGATGATGAGATTGATAGACGGATTGCTTACGGAAGTAGGAATTCATACCTTTGATTAGGTGAACCACAACTTTGATTGAATCATCATAAGATAATCTAGGGAAGAATTAAGGGTTGCGGGATGGTGGATCATGTTTGTTCTATGTTGATTTGATTCAGTCATTATCATGATAGTTAGTTTTATTGTTTTCTTAGTTGTAGTTTTATTTTATTTGCTTTTGTTCGCAACGATATTTTCCTGGCTTTGGACTGACAATCCTCTGTCCAGTTTATCTTTCCGTTTTAGTTTAGGTTTAGTAGTGACAACTTTAGGAAAATTAATGAACTAGATACCCCGATTCCCTGTGATCGACTCCGATATTAATCGCTATACTACGATCCCTACACTTGGGGAATACCGGATTTATAAATTTTATTACTTGTTTGTTTTGTTAGATAAAATCCGTGACAAGTTTTTGGTGCCGTTGCCGGGGAATCGGTGCGGTCGTCTAGTTTCTTATTAATTTTTTTTCTAAAGTTGTTTTGTTTTGTTTTTTCAAAGGTAGTTTGTGTTATCTAGTGATTATTAATTTTTCATAGGTTTGTGTTTAGGTTCCAATTAGGGTTTTGTTTAGTTTTCGAGTTTCGTTTGGACCTGTTTCGTGTTTAGCGGCGTTTATGTGCTTGATTTGAACGTAAACGGGCGTCTGAGCTATTGGACGCCCGTCCGTCCAAATCTGATCGTCTCTGTTTGTGTTTTGCCTAGGCAGACGAGCGTCCAGTAACTTGGACGCCCGTCCTGTTCTTTCTCCAGGCAGACGTCCGTCCAGTAACTTGGACGCCCGCCTGTCGCCTGCTCTGTCACCGCTTTTTATTTTTGTTTTAGGTAGATATCTTGGTTTGTCCTTCTTTTGCTTATTAGATAAATGTACTAGGGTTTCTGTTTTTCGTAGGTAGGTTTCGTAGGTAGGTTTCTCGAGGTTGAATCATCCGACTCCACGTTTTCGCGGTCAAATTTTTGGATAAAGGATCGTTTAGCACTCGTTAGTATTTTGGCCGTAACTTTCGGCTCGAGTGTCCGTTTGGAACGCAGGACCCCAATTCGGAAAGCTCGTTCCGACGCCGTAGGCCGTTTAGTGCCGTTTTCGAGGTCAAAATCCACTGTTTTCCCTTCCATTTTGGGCTCAGAAGATTTCAACACGTTTTTTTTAGTGTTTTCTGTTTTTCTGTTTTAAATTTTTCATAGTTCAGGTTTAGGTTTCTGTTTCCGTATCTTTTTTGGTAGTTTTCAATAAATGTAGCGTTAAATAAATTGAGAGTTTTTATTTTTGCCATGTTTCGATGACCGTTGGGTTAAGAATGTGCAAAAAGTTTTTTACTCAATTTATGAAACGTGAATTTAGGTTTCATAGTTTTGTTTTCGTTTTTAATAAACACTAGGGTTTCTGTTTTAATGATATGGTATTAGGTTATGATTTTAGGGTTGTTGCTGTTTTCTGGTATCAATCGAGTCTCATTGTGTGTCTTTCTCTTTGAGTCGACGGGTGTCCAGAGTAAGTGAACGCCCGTCCGTCCAACTTGCACCTATCCTGTTATGTCTTAAGAGAACCAAACGAGCGTTTGTCCTTTCCAAACGCCCGTCCAGTTCATCATTAACAGGAGGACGAGCGTCCGCTTGCTTGAACGTCCGTCCGCCCCGAATATGCTTTAAACGTCCGTCTATCTTTTCTGAACGGCCGTCCAGTCTGTCAGTTTTCTTTTGAATAGATTTTATCTTGATACATGCTTTATTTGACGTGGATACTTTCATATGAGCTTCTGTGGCTAATTATTTTTACGTAGATGTTCTGAACTTGCATGTGTACATCTTTCCATCTACGAATCCATGTTAAATAATTGGTTAATCTTTATATACATGCTACATTAATTGACATGGATGTTTTATTGTGAGCCTCTGTGGCCGTTGTGTATATGCGTAGATGTCCTGTTCTTTCACCGTTATAGTTTTCTTTCCATCTATTGCAATCCATGTTGAGTAATTCACCTAGCTAGACGTGATTCTAATATGACTTATCTTTGCCTCTGTTGTCGCTCATCTAGGGTGTTAGGATTCATCCATGCATGTTATAATTCTTCGTCGGTTCTCGTATGCTATAATCGTTCTTATTGTTATTTAGTAGCCAATGTCGGTTTCGTATGCTACATATCGTTGTGATGAATCCGTGAGCTTTGAGACTTATGTGCTTTCTTGTTATTCTTGTAACTCATATGGGTAGCTACCGCCGGTTTTCCGTATGCTACCATGTCTTCTTATGAGTTATATCCATTTTAGTATAGCTAATCGTTGATTTTCCATAATGCTATCACCTTTGATGAGTCTTAAGGCGCGTCTACACTGCATGTAATGAATAGTACTGTCGTTTATCGTAAACTATCATTATTTGGTAGACGTTTATGATATACACATGAGTGGGCTAGTTTTCTTTCTTTTATTTTCTTTTATTTTTGCATATCATTTAGTTGCATGTCAGCTAGTTGCATTGTTTTTCTATTTTTCTTTTATTTTTCTTGAGGGTAGTTACTGTCGGCTTGCCGTACGCTACCACTTTATCATGTAGATTGCATTGTAATATCTTTTTCATGTAGTTGCACCTAGCCCTACTATTTTGTAATGTTCCATATATAATTTCCATCTTTATATGGGCTTAATTTGAAAAATCTCTATGACTTCTTTTCTATGTATAATCCTCTATCATTATTAGTTGGAGTTTGATGTTTCTGTTTGCACATGTGGTCTATATTATTCTACAAGCTTCTGTGGCTTTATTTCTTTTTGTGCTTATATCAAACTTCCGTTCAGTTGTGTTTAGACGCTTAGGTGTCCTGTGTTTTCCCTGTGTGGTGATTTTTCCATCTGAGCAATTATACCATGTGCTTATATCATTATTGTTGCTTGTTATATTCCCCCCCCCGTGTCCCCGAGATACTGCCATGTTTTTCAAGTGGTGCAGGCACATTTTTAGTTGTTTTGACGAAGCTACCTTTGGGAGTTGAAACTGGGAAGGACTCCATATGACATCACCATTGTTGTCTTCTACAGCCTATCTTCATATCATTACCAAATCAGCTAAGTTCTTTTATCTTTTATCTTTTCTTTAATTCTGCACAACATGAGGACATGTTGTAATTTAAGTGTGGGGGAGAGGAATGGTTTTGTGTACCTACATATCGTTTGCTTAATTCGTTATGATTCTATGTAAAATGAGCTAAAATTTTCAAGTTTTTGTTTTGTCCCGAGTCGGCAATGCATATCTTTGTTCGTTTTTTATAGTCATTGATGCTATATACTGTATATTTTGTAAATTTAGATGTCTCACCCAACCCTATTTTTCACGTGCCATAGTAAATGATGAACTATATTTTAGAGCTATGCCCATTTGATTAGAGATTTTTTGATGATTATCGCATGATTCTTTGCTTACATACGAATTTTGAAAATTTTAATAGTTTGTGTTTAGAATTAAAGTATGACATACTGTGAATATCTGAAGGTTTGAATGTGATAGGAGGGATATAATCTAAGGTTTGAATACCACTCTAAGATGAATAATATGAATAATATATAAGTTTCGGAAGTAGCTTCCAATGATTTGAGTGCGGTAGGGCATTATCACGAAATGTCCTATACCACTATGAGGTTCAATAGCTCCCGACTGGCTGATGATAGTAGTCCAGCTAGGGTGTTATCACGAAACATCCTATTGCTGGGAATGAGGGCATATGCTATATATGTGGAATTAAGTTAATCTTAAAGAAAAATTTAGTGAATGGTAATGTGAAAAGATGGGTGAGAACCGTAGTTATCTTCTCTCGACTATCCCCAGTATAAATCGAAAGATATGTTGTAGGATTATCCTCCAGTATGTCGGAAAGATCCTAAGCGCATTTTATTATCCTTTTCGGAATATGTATGTTTTGTGAGGTGCATGTTATAATCGTTTTTGTATTTCTAATTTAAATGGGATGTTGGCTAGTTTTGCTTGAATCAATTTCAAGTGTGGATTTAGTGGAAATATATTATGGCTATGCACACACACTTGGGTGAACCTCTAAACTATTGAATATGCTTTATGGTTGCATAAATGTTTATATGTCTCGAGTCTTGATTATGTCTTGTCTTGCTCGGGACGAGCAAGGTTTAAGTGTGGGGGAGTTGTTAAGGGTGATTTTATACGTTTTATAAGGATATATTTTATATCAATTTCCCCCATATCTGGATGTTTTTCATAGAAATCGAGCTTTATATTGAAATATTAAGCAAGTGAGGTTTTTAATGGTTGATTCATAAAATTAGTTAATTTATGCGTTTTATTGATGAATTTATGATTATTTGGATATGGTTACACTCTGCATGATTTTGATGATTGTAGATACACCATAATGCGGCTCAATGGAGGATTGGATAATTTTTAATTGAAGATTTATATGAAGAAAGGTGATAAAGTTCGAATTATTTGATGATTAATGAAGAGGAGAAAAGATAAGGATGGAATTGGCTAGAAGAAGAGAGATAGAGTTGAAGATTTCGAATTTGGATCTAGCTAAACTGGCGTCCAAGTCCCATCCGATGCTGGATGGCGCCTGAATAGTGGATCAGCGCCCAGAGAAAAAGTTGATTCAGAGAGTTTGGACGCCATAGTGAACGAGCGTTCAGAGGCACCAGACTGGCGTCCAGAATCCTTGGACGGCCGTCCAACACCGACATAGCAGCAGCCGACCTATTTTTCCTATAAATAGTAGCGCGATTTCAACCCTAAAACACACATTATTGACTCTTATTGATACATATTCATAAGAAGAAAACCCTAGGCGGCCCCAGCCCCCTTTGGGGAGGCTGGGGTTGCTGATTAGTTAGGTTTTTGTTTTCGTTTTCTATTCTTGTTCGATTCATGGTGTTGTCTTGAAGCTGTGAACTTGGGGCAGCTATGGGAAACTTTTCCAGCAGCGTTTTATTTCTTCCTTTGGATATTTTGTGAGTTTAATTTAAAGTTTGTTTCTTTCCTTTGATTATTTGTTATGCAATCGATATCGGAAGATGTATTGCTATTTGATGTTTACCGTATGATGGAAATCGGTGTAAACCTTAGATCACCATAGGAAAGATTAGACTTTTAACCTTGACATAACGGAAGTTGATAGGTTAGATTTCTAGGTTGTTAGATCTAATAAATCTTGCACCTTGTTTTGAGAGCGTTAATCTCTATAGATCGGAAGATGATGAGATTGATAGACGGATTGCTTACGGAAGTAGGAATTCATACCTTTGATTAGGTGAACCACAACTTTGATTGAATCGTCATAAGATAATCTAGGGAAGAATTAAGGGTTGCGGGATGGTGGATCATGTTTGTTCTATGTTGATTTGATTCAGTCATTATCATGATAGTTAGTTTTATTGTTTTCTTAGTTGTAGTTTTATTTTATTTGCTTTTGTTCGCAACGATATTTTCCTGGCTTTGGACTGACAATCCTCTGTCCAGTTTATCTTTCCGTTTTAGTTTAGGTTTAGTAGTGACAACTTCAGGAAAATTAATGAACTAGATACCCCGATTCCCTGTGATCGACTCCGATATTAATCGCTATACTACGATCCCTACACTTGGGGAATACCGGATTTATAAATTTTATTACTTGTTTGTTTTGTTAGATAAAATCCGTGACACATATGCTTGTATATTCATGTGAAAACTTGAATATGGTTGACTACACTGATTCTGAGTTGCAGTCAGATTAAGGATGATCATTAAGTTGATCTCGGGCTCAGTGTTTACTCATAGTGCTTAGAATTTCCTTTTTGGTCTAGGAGTAATTCCAGGTCTGATAAGCCGATATCACTTCATCGTGAAAACAGTGAAGAGATAGCTTAGAAGGATCTTCTCAGTCATAAGAAGTCAAAAGCATATTGAGAGAGAGTACCGCCTGATTGGAAGGACCGACAACGTTTCAATCCTAAAGATCGTCTCGAGTCGACAACCTAACTAATCAGTGTACCAAGTCGAGTGCTTGGAGGGTACGGCATTGATGGATATGTCTCATATGCTTTTAGAGCAAGTGGGAGAGTGTTGTGAATAAGATGAGAAAGGGTGTGCTCTAAAAACAATCGTTGCTTGTCATTTCGTGCAAGTGGGAGATTGTTAGGTGTAGTGCCCGAAAGACAATTTGTGTAATTGGTTTTAATAATGGATGATGTGAATTTATCTCATCTTAGTTACTTGCTTGGTGCTTGTAAAGTAATACATCGCTTTGCAAACCCTATGTATATCTGTATGTAACCACTTAACTCAGTGTATGGATTACACGTGAGGATTGAGTTAGTGGTGATATACTTAAACTGTTAGTCCGTGGTGAACTTAATCAGAGTTTAGGGTCTCTTGATTAAAACACCAATAATGCGCCCAGAACACCTTAGGGTGTGATAGTCTTATCCGGACTGTCGGTAAAAGGAATACTACGTGGGGCATTTATATATGATGGCATTCATATAGATGGACCGATTTAATCTGAATTTCTCGATATAATTCCGTAATCGAGGAATCTTATTAAATCATTAGATGATCATATATGGATCAACCTTAATCCCGAGGTGATCATAGGGTCTTTGCTTGTCTCGGGTAGTGTTTGATGTGTTAGTTACGGTTCACTTAAATATGTGTTCCAAGCCACTTCTCATTGGCACTATCTCCGGATGAGTGAGTAGTTCGATTTTCACAGACATGGAATCCATTCCTTCCTGCGGGAAGTAGAGAGACGATCCCCTTATTTGTTAGCCTTAAGAAAGTGATCGATCCGGGAGTTCATATTAGACTAATTGATCACTAGTCAGATATGTGCACTAATTGATCATCAGGGGGTTAATGGTAAATAAGGATAAGATATTCTGAGTCGGGTTCACGGAGACTTCCCACTCAGAATGGATAGTCTATGGAGGGTTAATCCGTATGTAGTGATTATATCAATGGATGCTTATTCACTCATGGGTTGAGTATAAGTATACATTTATAATCGGTAGAGTTCAGTTTCGGGTTTATGATGGCGTAATCCCGGAATTAATAATTAATGTACTTATTCGGTTCGATGAATAATTAATTATTAGAGCTACTTGGTTATAGTCCATGGTCCCCGATGTGGCTTTCGTAATTCGGACTAATAATCTTGTTATTTGGGCCTCAATTGATAATTAATTGGTGGGCTAATTAATTGATATGCATGGATATTATTTAGTTGGGCTAAATAATATAATACACATAAAAGACATTTTATGTGGGCTAAAACCCTACAAGGTGGCGCCATTTATGTCTCTAATTAGCACAAGAATTAATTTTCTTGTGTTATGGAAAATAAAAGATATTCTTGTTATGTGATTGGTTGGATGGCATGTTATTTGGTTTCTATTGGTCAATAATATGTCACAATTATTCATTAAGGAAAATATCTTTTATTTTATTTAATTATTTATTTATTTAATTAATTAAAACTTAGAGACCAGGATTTACTCTCCTATAAAAGGAGAGTTATTCCAAGTGTAATTGGCAATGGAAATTTCGACCACCACATAAAAAAGGAGAGAAAAAATTAGTTTTCTTGTCTTGGGTTTTAGAAGAAGAAAAACTACAAGTTTTTCTTGGTGTTGCATATCGAGGAGGTTCGTGTATCAAGAAGGGGGTGTCCACCAACCGCCGTTTTGAGAACACATCGGAAGATCATGGCTTCTCTTCCTACTATTGGTAACTTGATCTTAACCCCTTGTAGTAGTTTAAGTCCTTTAATTATGTATTGTGATATATAAGTCGTGATCCATCCATTTGCGGCGTAGATCTAACTCGCTTAGATCTAAGAACCTGCATCCTTCAATCATTACTCGGTTGACTCGAACCCGGTTCGTAATCACCGAGACGTTGAGGCACGAGTCCTCTACATTAGTTGCTGTTACGAGCTCATTTTTGGTGAAAGCAAGTGGTCGCTCATTATCACGTAGAACAGGAGGTTTTTCCACATGTTTATTGATAGATTCCATCATGTATTTGATCTAATTGCTCCTAGGGGGATTCACTGTAATGATCCGGATTTCTCGGTCGTATTGATGCGCTGGTCGTTTGTTCCGGTTTTCCCCTCCGCTCTCTCGGCGATAGTGACCGTAACAGCCTCGAGCCAGTAATTTTTCAAACTCCTTCTTCATCTGGAAACAGTCTTCTGCGTCATGACCCCTGTCTTCGTGGAAAGCGCAGTACTTGGACTGATCACGCCTTCTGTCTGGTTTCATAGGGAAAGGTTTAGGTAACTCCTCATTTATCTCATGTATCAATTGCGTGTAGGAGACCTTGATTGGAGTCCAGTTTTCCTCTTTGAATCTTTCAGGTTTCTTGAGGTCTCGGTTTTCCCTGGACTCCCTTGGTGGGCTTTGCTCAGTCTTTTGCTTTCCTCTATGTGATGATGAAGTTCCCTTATTTCCTGCCGTTGCAATGTATTTCCTTACAGAGCTTAACATCTCTTGGAGGTTTGACGGCGGGTTGAGTGTGAAGTAAGACTTTAAGTATCCCGGATTGAGCCCTGTTTCGAAACTACTCATTACAACATTATCGGCTAGGCCCCTTGTACGCTCATAAACTTTGTAGAATCGCTCGTAGTAACTACGGGTCAATTCACCGTTTCCCTGTCGAACCTCGTGAAGGTCGATGTGTGTTTTCTTTGGTCCTCCAATTGACTTAAACTCGGTGGTGAACTTATTTATCAAATCATCCCAGGATAAAATAGATGCCAGAGGCAGGCTACGGATCCAGGAGGCTGCCCGATCTTGCATAGCCCCTACGAATGCAATGCACCATGCTTCCTCACTTGAGGTGCATAAGTTTATCTTGCTATGGAAAGCGGATAGCCAATCTAACGGATCTGTTGTACCATGGTAGTTGGTAAACTTTGGATAGTGTGTACCTCATCGGGGTGATCTTGAGAGAACGTTAGGATGTGGGGACGCCGTTCCCCAAGTAGGTTTGGACTCCTTGACGGCTCTAGTTCCTCTTTGAAGTTCCTCAATTTGTTTCTTCATTATCGCCATGTCATTGGGATTTTCTTTTATAATGGGAATCCAGCGATACTTTGCTCTATCGCGATTCTCCGTGTCCTTCCTTCCGAGTCCGGACGTTTCTTTCTTTTCCGCACTTTTTCACTCCGGGGCGCACCACGGATGTTATCTGCGGGTCCTAAGCGGGCTAAGGACGACTTCTTTCCTCTTCGGGGTTGAGACGTGGCATGGCTACTTGTTCGGTAAGTTTTAAATTTATTATTTTACCGGAACACCCCAAGTGCAAGGCACGTTGTAGTGGGTATTACCGGGTCGCCCAAGGAATCGAATGATGTCGGAAACAAAAATACGATTAACGTATCGGTGAATTGTCACGATAAATCTAATTAAACGAATAAAACAAAAGAGATCGAATTAAACCTAAATAAACTATTGAATCTAAAATCCAAATTGCTATGAAAAATTATTGACTTTCTTCTTAATGTAACGAGACAGTAGGGCAACAAGGATTCTACCAAACAACCACCACCCAACCAGTTTGTGAGATGAATCAAATTTCTTGGTGTGATCTAACTTAAATCAAATCAAATTTCTTTAATCAAATTTATTTGGTTCTGTTCCTTTCTCAAGTGAAACAAAATTAACAATAGAATAACATGATCATGAGTTCGTTTCGAATCTCCTACCCAATTAACAATAAACTAATCTCTCGAGAATATCATTAATCAGTATCGAATGAATGGTTCTATGTAAATTTAATTCTCATCAATAGATCACCCCAAGGACGCCCGGCATCCAGGGGTCTATTCTATGGTCGGTGATCCTAGAGTTCCCCTTTACCATTCGGTATAAATGGGCTATTCTATTTATACAGATATGGTAAAGAGCTTCCAACTCTGTCAGGTGTCAGGAAAAGGAATCATTTCCCTAAATGGGGCGTGGCCAAGTGGTAAGGCAACGGGTTTTGGTCCCGCTATCCAGAAGCGGCAGTGCATCCTTTTCTTCATACTACGGCCCAAGCGACCAGACTTAACATAAATGTAGTTTCTTAACAAGAGAATTCCTATCAATACAATAAAAAAATATGAAGGATATAATGAAATTCTTTGTTCGTGCAAAAGGAATAATAAATTTTTGGCTGAGAGCCCTCACAACCCAGGCACTAAGAGATCCATTTGAGGAACATGGGGACTAGTTGACGTTTTTTATTGATTCATTCTTCCATGAATTGCTAAAAGTCAGAAATGTTGGCCTACTTCCACACCCGATTCAAAACAACAATCGTTTCATCGATTTTTCAATCTAACAAAACAAACATTCAAACAATTCAAAACATTCGATAAAGAAAAATAAATTAAAACTCACTAATAATGTTTACTGAAAAATCTCCTGGTTGTGGTGATGATGTAATGGCTTCATCCGTTGTCCTACTGCGAATTGCTTAGCCTTCAATCATCTTCGATCTCCAAAAGAAAATTGAAAGAAAGAAACTCATGTTTTTGTGTGATGTGGTGCGGCTGCTAGGGTATGTGTTGTATTTTTCTGTGCCCCCTTTTCTGCTCGAATGGTGCTGCTTATATAGGAGTTTCGCCGACATAAGGAAGGATCCAGAAAAACGCGTCGATTTTGCAAACCGGGTTCGGTCGACCGAATAGCATGGCTCGGTCGACCGAGCCTACCATTTACACGTTTCACACCGCGGCTTCGTATACCATGTTCCCCACTTCACTCTTTCGATCTAACTCGATTTATCCTCTCTTCAATGCTCCGATTTTCTTCTTTATTTTGAAATCACTTGATTGAATGAGATAAATCTCTCAATAAATAACATCCCCCTGCATATCTTTTTTAATTTTCTGCAAAATTGTTGTTACACCAAGTCATCGAATAATAATAATAATAATAAAATGTGTAACAAAATAACATTTAACCTCAATATTTCCTCATAATTAAATTATAACCCCTCAATAACCATTATAGGAATTTAACGGTTAAAACACGCTTTTCTCATTTATTTCCCTTAAAAATAAGGTAAATTGTTTAGGGATTAAGCCCGAAAATATAGTAAAATATACCCTAAACACTACCCTCCTCGTGATCGTCCCGATGCGACCTTGCAGGTAACTCGGGAGGTACAGTATGTTGTATCTCTGTTCGAGCCGGGATGGGAGGAACAAACTTGCTAACGGGTAACGGAGGAAAACCTTGTACTATTAGAATTTGCTTCGTGAGCTCTTTGACTTGCCATTGCTTCGACACCAAAATTAGTTCGTTGTTCGAAATTTTGATGAGAAGTCCAGACGACATTCTTCCCGTGAACTTTCTTTGTAGCCGAGTCCTTTAGCTCTCGAGCTTTTGCTTTTTCATTTAACACACTGCGCATATTGGGGTCAACCGTTTATTCATTGTGCCCCTATGTGGTTTGTGAACCCCTGCTTCGTCCACTGTGGTGTGACGTTGAACTGGCACGTGAAGGGTTGTTGCCACGTGTCGTATCCTAATTGACTCCTTTGTTCGGTGTACCAGGCTCCACCGCTCTCTCACCACCCATGATTTGAAAGAAAACTTGTTGTCAAAGAAATCTTTAGGCGGTGCTGGTCGGAGGAGTTTCAGAAACCTAGAATCCGGCAAGGATTCAAACGCAATTTTGTTCAGTCTTGCCCAGAAATTTAGTAGCGTTATGCTAACAAACTTGATAAACCTGAGTAGATTGAAAGTCCAGACAAACAATCCCACTTTCTACACCTGGCTTTGTGTGATTCCCTGCGTGTCAGAAGTGATAAAAACTTCTATTTCTAGGCCGTACAACCCAAGAATGGAAGCCCCTTCTGAAACCAATATCGAACATGCAAGCGGTAGTTCCGCCGGAAACACCGTTGGATGGGTTTCAAGGTGGTGAGAACGACCGGAAAAATGATTTTGATGCAAGATTTTTGTGTTGTTTCCCGGTAACGGAGCCAACTGATGTTGTGTGACCAATCAGGGTGGCGGTAACGGCTGGGCCGTGTGGATATCTGGCTAGTTAAGTGTGATTTTTCCGGTTGAGGTAGGCAGAGACTGTTGTGGTTTAACAAAGATGTATGAAGTTTCCGGTGAGAGTATGAGCATAACAGCGGAGTCGATGAATTGGCAGGGCTTGGCCTATTTTCGTTATTAGATAGATGCTTTGTACGTGACATACAGCTCCTATTTATAGGCGACGGACTAATCGTGATTATACTAATGATGATAAGACATAATAAAGTGCGATTAAGAGTAAGACACGATCTCCTTTGGTGGAGGTTGATTGGGTTTGATGTATCGTCGATCTTTTCTCGAACTCGATAATCGGTCTTATCCTTCCGGGCTCAATAACTCCCGACTTGAGGAGGTGATTCCGGTTTCCCCTTGAGTTGTTAGGAGGCTGTAGGTGTCTAAGCGTAACCGGGCTGTCAAGGCTTGGCCCTTCAACTTGTCTTACGAGTACATCCTGGTAAACAAGATGAATCGTAGTGTATGAAGATGGAGCGGTAACTGACGTATGCTGTGACCTCCGACCGGGTCAACCCGGGTCCGTAGGACCGTATGCGGGTTTCCCCTATCAATAGTTAAGCTTGATGTGACTTGATTATTTTCAAACACATGTCACTTAAGTTAATGATATTTAGTGACATACTTAATTATAGAGTAATTATGTTGTATATCCCAAAATAAATATATTTTGAAATACATCAACACAAAATACTCAACATGAAGAACATGTTATCAATATGTATTAAACTAGTCATAAACCCATGCATTGTATGGGACTGTTGAACGTCAGTGTTTCGTGCAATGAAAGAAACTCTAAATTAAAATACATGTGTATTTCATTGCAATCCGTAAGGGATAATGAAAGAAAACCAAATGATATATCTTGTCCATACGTAATAAATCCGATCATACATTACATCAATCATAAGTTTACACAATCGAATACTTGAGAAAACATTTGCGCCATGATTATGGAGCAAGAAGCAGTGCAAGTTTTCATCCACAACTACCAAGCCAGTCAAACTTAAGCATCTAAGAAAATTAATTGAAGATTTTGTTATTACGTAATTGAAGATTTTGTTATTACGTAAGAAATATGATGATATCGAACAAATAACAATATACACTATTAAATAAAAACTCAAGTTTAAATTTAACTTCTTATGAGTTTAAAAAAAATGACGTTGTATGTGTTTCATTTTATGCATGTGTTTGAAAGCATGAGCACATACTTATTTAGTGTATTTAATATTTCGCATTAAATGGAACATTTAAAGTTAGTTATGTTAGAATATTTTATTTAATGTAAGAATATTTGACATTAAATAGGTGACTAATTTGAGGGGATGAGTTAATCTAAGAATACTTCATATTAATTGGCTTATTTGAACTCAGTTATATAATTTAATTTCAGAATATTCTGTATTGATGGCGGACTATAATTCGTAAGGAATGATTTTTTCTATTTGAATTCTTTTTTTTCTAAACGAACTTTTATTTTATTGATATCAAGTGGAAAGTACCACAAAGAGGATTTTTACATTAGAATTTTTCAACGTTTTATATAATTAATCTAATGTATAGTTTTAGAGGATTATTTTCATTTGGCTTATTTGAATTTGAATTTATTTTTAAAATGTAATTTAATGTAAGATTTTTTCGCATTAAATGACATTTATTTAATCTATAAATATTTTAGTTTTTTTTTTGAATAATAAATATTTTATTTAATTGTTGATAAGGATAATTATATAATTTCATTAAGTTAATAGTCCAACTAAACATTTGATAAGTCATTAAGGACATAAACATTATTTTATTCCTAAATTACCCCAAATAATTTTTCGCTAGAGACATACAAAAAAAAATCGTTCTGATAGTCGATTTCTATCGTTCAGCATTATCGCTCTTCTTCCGAATCAAAACCCTCGATTACTTTTTTTCGACTTTGTCTGCATTGTGGCAATCCAACATTTACCTGTCAATTTCCATCACGCCGCGAATTCGAGGCTTAAGATTCAAGGGGCAGTAGCAAGTCGCGCATTCCCTCAGATTCAAGTGTGATTTCTTTATTCTCCAAGTTTTGTTTTCTTTTTAAGAAATCGTTGTAGATGATGATGCGAATTGGCTGATCTAGGCGTTGGGTTAGGTAATTTTTGTCGGTTAGTGCATGAAGATTCTTGATGACGATACCGAATATCGCACCCTCGTGGCGTCACGAGATGGTCCTCCTGAACAAGAATACGTGATAGCCCAAGGGTCAAATTACGGGTTGAGACATCGACAACCGACATGATCAGAGAACCGAGACGATGGGCCCATCTCGATACCGCAAGTCGGCAAGCTCGGGGTACAGACAAAGTCCACTCTAAACACGTAGGCCCATTATCCATATGGTTACTTGCATAAGTCGGTAAAGCCCATATAAGCTGGTAAAAGCCCAAAGGGCTAATATTGTATTTTACCCAAACCGACATGGTTTAGGGTTAGGGTAATGAACTCCCTATAAATATACACTTCCAGGAACTACGTGTGACTTGATTCCTGGAACATAACAGGATACGTAGGCAACCTGAGAGAGACTCACAGGCTCAGTCAAAAATCACCCCCAAAATCATCCTTGATTCAATTATCCCTAGATTAAATTGACCCAAAATTATACATGACAAAATCCAGCATCGTCATTGGCGCTAGAAGGAGGGCCTTCTATCAATGATGGATCAAGGAGTGATGGTGATCATGTTAATGGCAAAATAAGGCCAAAAACGCAGCGAGATCGGCAGCTAATTTATGGAGTTTGAACCGTTGGAATGAAAATTCCTCCAGTCAAATTGAAGAAGAAGGGGAAAAGAATAAGCCCTCCAAATTTCAGACCGATCGGAGTGCGTCTTCATGCCCGATAAATCGCGCTAAGAAGTTGCTTCAGATAAAAAAACACATGAGAACCCTAATTGGGAGCAGGCAGTCGGCGACCTATTGCCGCCAATTGAGCAGATTGGAAAAACAATTCCACCGGTCATAATCAAGGATTATCGAGAACGAACAAGACCTAAAAGTTTTAGGTCAATCAGAGTTCGTTTAATTGCCCGATCGTTGTAAAAAAAGTTGGTGCTGTACTATAGAAACGCAGCAGAACCCTAATCAGCAGTTTCAGGTCGGCGACCTGTTACCATCAATTCAACCGTTGGAATGAAAATTCCTCCGGTCATATTCAATAATCTGAGAGAAGAACAATCTCTAAAATTTTATGCCGATCGGTGTCCATCTTGATGTCGTCACCAAGGAGCCGCTATTGTATCAAAAGACGCAGCAGAACCCTAATTGGGAGTAGACAGTCGCGACCTTTTGCCGCCGATTTAATCGTTCGAACAACAATCCACATGCGATTCAAGAGTTATGAGGACCGAACGATCCTTCAAAATTTCAGATCGATCGGAGTTCGTTTGATTACCGATCGTGACAAGGAAGTTAATGCGGGGCACCAAAAGAAAGCAGGATTTCGACAAAGAAACGCGGATCGACGGCGTATTCCGGAGATTGAGCCGTCGAAAGAACAATTCCACCGGTCACATCAAAGAAAAGTAAAAGGAAGAACGATCCCTCCAAATTCGCCGATCGGAGTCTGTTTCGAGGTCTGATTGCTACCGGAAAGACACTGTCGTGGCACCCAAGAAAGCTACGAATTATCTACCGTATCTAGCTATCCACGAAGCGAGTTCTCGAGCTCCAAGGATCGAGCCGAGCTCTTTAGCTCCGAGTTCTTACAATCGTTATTTGAAATTCTTATACACTTTGTAAGCCTTTATTATATATGCAATATTTTTTTATCACAATCACATTGCACCATAAAGACTCGAGATATCGAGCACCGGCATTCGAGCTTTACGGACTCCTCTTGCCCGAAGGCTGATCTCGGCCTCGGCATCATATTTGGAGCTCTCACGAGTGAATCTTCTATAAGACCGAGCTCGCCTCGGCATCATATTATATAAGACCAAGCTCGGCTCGGCATCATATTTTATAAGACCGAGCTCGGCCTAGACATCATATTTAGAGCTCACCGATGGGCAAATCTTTAATAAGTCCGAGTTCGACTCGGCATCTGATCTTGGAACTATTTTATTTGGGAACTTACCCTACCGAACTGGCGGGTCGAGCCATCTTATTTTGGAACTCTCCTAGCCGAGCATGGCGGGACGAGCCTTCTTATTTTGGGAACTCTCCCCACGGAGGGTCGAGCTATCTTATTTTGGAACTCACCCTACCGAACTGGCGGGTCGAGCCTTCTTATTTTGGGAACTCACCCTACCGAACTGGCGGGTCGAGTTATCTTATTTTGGAACTCTCCTAGCCGAGCATGGCGGGACGAGCCTTCTTATTTCGGGAACTATCCCCATGGTTATTGCGACTTTTTGACTAGTATCTTGCGTATCTCGAGGATCCACTCCACAAAGGATCTACTCAACAGTCGAGGATCCGCAAGTTGGACACCTTCAGTGTTTACAACCAACGTTTATAAGTCCTAATGTGACGAAAATGCAATGGCATCGAAGTCCGAGTCGACAGCGACATAATCTGACTTCTAAGGGAGAGGATTTACTAGGGCATCGAGGTCGGGCAACATGATCATTTCGATCGACAGCCAGTGAAGCTAAAAGTTCTATAGAACCAAAAAGCAAGGCATCGAGTTCGGATCATGTCCAAATCTATCGACAGTCATGTACCATGAGTCATGAGCGACAAACAAACACCACGACATCGAGATCCAGAGCGACAGTTACGTATTACCAGTCTTTTTAGACAGTATTTACTAGGACATCGTAGCCGGAAATATATATCGATAGCCGAAAGGGCATCGATTTCGACAAATGAAAGAAGACAGCCAGGGGCATCTCTTTTACTACGCAACAACAAAGAAAAGTCCAAAAAAATGCTAAGGCATGGAAGACAAGTTACATATGATCAACAAATGGAACTACTAAAAGTATAACGAAGATGATGAATCTGCATTATACTTCGGGAGCAAAGAAATGAGCATCGACATGCAACAAAAGTGTTTGACATCAAATACTTGTAAAAATTTCAGGAAAAAAAACCTAGTCACGAAGACGGGCCAAATAGTTATAGCATTGCAAAGATGCGAATTCAGAAGTTTCAAAATCAGAACAAATTTAAGTTCAAATTACATAATATCATTGGGCGGTCAGGTTTGTCGAAATTCTCAGTCGGTGGCGGCAGATCAGCAGATTCAAGAAATGACATCGGTTGTTGCAGATCGCAGATGCAACAGACGAGACGATCCTCATGTCGGACAAAGTGCACAGACAATCGACATCGTCAAGGCAAAACAAGTCTAAAGGACAAATGTTGCTAAAGTAAAAATGTCTACACCGCAGACGAGGAGAGTCCGCAGTCGGACAACGTGCCCAATAAAATACAAATATGATCCAAACCTAAGGTTCTCATGATGCTTGGGGAGCAGATATCGACATATATGCATCGACATGAGAGAGGCTGATGTGCGAATAAGGCCAAAGGCCGCAATAAAGAAAGATAGTCTATATCAAAGACAAAAGAAAAGAAGGAAAATGTAACAAATTTTCAAGGAAAAAATAAGCCAAGTCCAAATGACCGGCTAAATGTTTATACAGATGGAAGCCAAAGACAACGTTTGGTTAAAAAGGGCAAAGCCTAAGAAGAAGCATCATCTTTGGCGCTAAGGCAAATTCTCAAGACTGTTAGACTAACATTCGAGATCCGCATGCCGTAGTCCAAAATCAGGCCAAATCAGATTCTTCAGAGAAGTCGACCTCGACAGAGACAGTCCCAACTGCAGACATCTCATACATTCCTTCGACAGCTACGGCATCGAAGTCAATTTCAACCGAGACAGTCCCAAGTTGGACATCTCATCATTCCTTCGACAGCTACGGCAACGAAGTCGATGTCAACTTAGCCACACATTATAAGTCCAAGGGACAGATAATGTTGCTAAAGTAAAAAAGTCTGCAAAGCAGACATGGAAAGTCCGTATGTCGGACTCCATGGGAAGTAAGTCCGCAGGGCCGATTTAAATTCAGAGCATTGGATGACAGTGGCCAAGATACACCTTTGACAGATCAGACCTGACCTCAAGAGCTCAGATAGATCTGGGGGGCTTATGACGATACCGAATATCGCACCCCCACGTGGCGTCATGAGATGGTCCTCCGAACAAGAATAAGAGATAGCCCGAGGTCGAATTACGGGTTGAGACATCGACAACCGACATGATCAAAGAACCGAGACGATGGGCCCATCTCGATACCGCAAGTCGGCAAGCTCGGGTGCAGACAAAGTCCACTCTAAACACGCAGGCCCATTATTCATATAGTTACTTGCATAAGTGGGTAAAGCTCATATAAGATGGTAAAAGCCCAAAGGGCGAATATTGTATTTTACCCAAACCGACATGGTTTAGGGTTAGGGTAATGAACTCCTTATAAATATACACTTCCAGGAACTACGTGTGATTTTATTCCTGGAACATAACAGGATACGTAGGCAACCTGAGAGTGACTCTCTGGCTCAGAAAAAAATCACCCCCAAAATCATCATTCATTCAATCATCCCTAGATTAAATTGATCCGAAATTATAAATGACAAAATTCAAAGATCGTCACTTGATTTATTGAATTTATACTAGTCAATTTGTTACATGATAAACAATGCGGAAACACGATGATGACCAAATGCCGGCTAAATTACAATTTTGGTCCACTAACTAGATACGTTTTTCGATTTTGGTCCTGGTTTTTTTCCGGCGACAATTTTAGTCCTGTAAGTGGTCTTTTTTTTTGCAAAAATAATCCTGAATGCCGGAAAGACCACTTACAGGACTAATATTGGTCTTTTCCGGTGACAATTTTAGTCTTGTAAGTGATCTTTCCGGTGACTATTTTAGTCCTGTAAATGGTCTTTCCGGCGTTCAGGACTATTTTTGCAAAAAAAAGACCACTTACAGGACTAAAATTGTCGCCGGAGAAAAACCAGGACCAAAATCGAAAAACGTATCAAGTTAGAGGACCGAAATTGTAATTTAGCCACCAAATGCCCAATCTTTCAAAATAAATTATCGGAGACAAAAATTTAGTGGTTGATGCATGAAATAGGTTATTTTTCTTTGTTCTGGGTAATTTGGTATTGTGGCCTAGTCATTATTGTTGATTATATTGTGTTAAAAGGCAGTATTGATTAATGAATAGATTGGTGAAAATTGTGCTGAAGCAAAGATAATTAATGAATAGCTTAATATGATGTGTATTGTTAGCCTAGGAAGTAAGATGACAAAGCTGCTGAAATGAGTTGATATGCTAAATCAATTGAAAAACGGTGGGTTTGTGGAGTAATATGTGGCAGGCTTTGCCAACGGGGCTTCTTGACGCCTTGGCCTCGTGGAGAAAATGGATGATTTTAGCATTTCTCCGAACACGACGTCTTTTAATTATGAGAAATTATAATGTTGGCTATAAAAAACCATTCGAACAAAGACTGCAGGTCCATTTTCACGAAGTGAGTGAATGTGAATGCAGGATGCAAGACAACAATGTCAAACATAGTAATGGCGTTGGCAGTGATGATCACTATCTTGTTCTTGACGCCATTATTTCATTACATAAACGAAACAGTAGTCCTTCTTTGGAAAATCAACAATTCGGCTTCTTCATCTATATTGTTTATTTTGGTGCATTTTTATATTGTAAAAACAAGGCTGGTCATGGGTTTTGCAGTAAAGAAAATAGGTGTAGGTGAGGTGTGTTTATTTGTTTTTGGGGTATTCATTTTTACCAGAGGTGATTTCTGAGGTGTTGAAGTACAACCAAAATGATTTGAAAGCCTTACAAAGTGTATTGTCTACTTTAAAGACCGGTATTAAAGGTTGGAAGTTGACGAATTCATCCGCTCCAAATTGCTGCATTTACTTTTATAATCTTTCAATGGTTTTTAAATTTCTCTTACATTGGTTTGATAAGAATGTGATTTTCCTTCCAACATATGTTTATCATGTTAATTGTTCTTTTGAAATGAAGATTTATTTATGAACATTTTGTCGGTCATGATCTCTAAGGTTACGGGGTTTGCCTCTATGAGCACTTATATAATTTTCTTTATTTTTGTGGTGGATGATGCATGTTGTAGAAATGTCTAAGATTACTACGACTATACCCGTAATGATGGAAAAAGACATGGCTGAAATCATGAAAACTGTGAGTGAAGTGAGGACTTGAGAAGGTGAAAGTTTTATTTGAGCAGATTTTAGTTCTAGAGTATGTTATTTTGATCGTATGATGATTATCAGGTTGATTGTGTTGGAATTTTTTACACGTCTAAAAGCTATGACTGCATGCATTCATACAGTAGCAGCGTTTCCATTACATTAAAGTTCTAAGCGTTCGTATTGACGGTATTGATAGCCTTGCACAAGAAGCAAAGGCCCACTAGAGTAGGGCATAATTATTGTAGTTATTTTCGATTATATCCCCTGTGTAATAACTATATAAACAACTCATTGTACTACGGTTTATTTAATGAAATACAACAATCTTTCACTTTAATATGGTATCAGAGCAGAACAACTCGTCTCTCACGAATTCCCTCCCTCCCCTCCTCTTTTCTCAGCCGTAATAACCAAAAACAAAAACAAAAAAAAAATAAAATAAAATACAAAAACCTTACCCTAATTCTTCTTCTTCTTCCTTAACCTTTTTTTTCCATGGCCGAAGACACAGCCACCTCGGCTGCCACCTCCGCCGATGCTGCCATCTCCATCGCCTACCCCTCATTTTCTCCTTCATCTAATTTCCATCTTACCAAGATTACCCGCCATAACTTTCCATTATGGCGAGCCCAAATCCAACCATATCTACGTGGTCAAGGCGTTCTCGGTTACGTCGATGGTTCTCTTCCCGCTCCCTCCCCGACAATCACCGCTGATGGCGTTACGAAACCAAATCCGGCATATGTTCACTGGATCAAACATGATAGTTTGATCCTCAGTACAATCACGTCTTCTCTATCGGATGACGTTCTTGCCCAAGTTTACACAGCGTCCACCTCTGCAGAAATATGGAAGGCTCTCAACACATCCTTTGCCTCGCAATCTCGGGCACAGTTGGTTCATCTACGCACCAAATTGGCCTCCACGAAGAAGGACTTGTTAAGGGTGATTTTATACGTTTTATGAGGATATATTTTATGTCAATATTCCCCATATTCTTAGGATTTTCATAGAAATCGAGCTTATAATCGATTAATTGAGTAAATGGTGTTTCTAATAGGTTAAATTGCAAAACGTAGCGATTTATGTGTTTAAATCATGATTTTATATTATTTTAGGATTGTGTTACGCTTTGGTATGTTTTTCCTACATTGTAGATACACATTGTTGATGGAAAGGATGATTTTAAAGAGATAAATTCGAGTGGAAAAGAAATCAAGCAAGATAAATGTCGGAAAATCAGGATTCCGGGTAGTGACGACCTTGCAACGAAGTTCTTGATATGATAACAACCGATTTGACTCTGGACCTCAAGAGAAGAGTTGTAGGGCTTGAAGGGAGGATTCTACAGGATTTTGAATCACTCCATTCCGACTTACGAGGCCCGAGATATGAGCGTTACAAGTTTGGATGTTGTTGCTGAAAATAGTGAACGGGCGTCCGACCTTATGAACGGGCGTCCGGCACCGTTACTGTAGCAACCGCCTCTGATTTTCTATAAATAGCAGCTGCGATTCCAACCCTAATATCATCAGATTTTTCATACGAAAATTACACAGAGCAGCAGCCGCTCCTTCCTGGTTACAAGGCCGATCACCCGAGCCTTGTGCTCGGGTGATCGGGGTTAGATTAGGTTTTATTTTTCGTTTCGTTTTCTTTTCATGTTCGAATTATGATGAAGGCTTGGAGCTTTCATCCATGGAGCAGCCATGGAGACCTGTTTCTGCAGCACTTTAATTTCAGTTCATGGATGATTTTGTAAGTTTTAATTATAATTGTTTTGTTTCCTATGTTTATTTGTATCGTGCAATTTTATATCGAAAGATGATTGTATGATTTGATGCTACCGTATGACGGAAGTCGGTGTAGTTTAGATCGCCATAGGAAAGATTAGATTTTTAATCTATACATAACGGAAGTTCGTAGGTTAAATATCTAGGTTTACGAGAGAACCACAATTTAATTAATTCGATGCAAGATTATCTTAGATTGGAATTGAGGGATATCACCGTTACCGGAAAGATGAGATGGTTCATGTGTTTATTTCATTACGTTGTTCTTGTTCTCTTTCATGTTTTGTATGCTTTATGTTAATCGAATTTAGATAACGGAAGTTAATAGATTCATTAGATTATCGTGAGGAGATTAACAATTATTATTCCAACAAAGCGGAAGTTGAGGATAATGTTGTTAGTTAGGATTCAATCCATATCTTTGATTTGTATTGATATTAGTTAAGACCGGAAGGTAAACTAATTAATGGTGTGATAAATCGGAAGAGGAAACGCTTCATTAGAAAAGATAATAATCCAAGATAACTAATGAATGAATGTTTGTCTATCGATCGATTTCGGTGGGGGTGATGGTTGTTGGGAATAGGTTGATCATGGTTTGTTTATGTTTGTTCGGTTATTAGTTAGTTTCTTTGTTATCGTAGATGTAGTTTTATTTATTTTGTCCGCAACTATATTTCTGGCGTTGGATTAACAATCCTCCGTCCCGATTATTTTTCCGTTCTAGTTTAGGTTTAGGTTTAGTTAATAAAGAAGAATTAATTAGATTAGATTCAACATCCCTTTTCCCTGAGGATCGATACTCGTACTTATCCAACTTTACTGGCAACTACCCGGTATTCGGCCGGTTAGGAGGTAGTTTTGCATGGTAGTATAGGTTTATAAATTTTCTTTTGTTTTAATGATGCAAAATCCCCTCCAACAAAAAGTGGCGCCGTTGCCGGGGAATCGGTGTTTTGTTGAATCTTCTTTCGTTAATTTTTCTATTTTGTTTCGTTTTATTTGTTTTTATTTTATTTCAATAAAAGTAGCGTTTAACAAATCGAGAGTTTTTATTTTTGCCGTGTTTCGATGACCGTTAGGTTAAGAATGTGCAAAAAGTTTTTTTACTCGATTTGTGAAAGCGTGAAGTGTTCTGGTCTAACCCTCTGTGCTAAAATTTGATGTGGCTGCTTTGTGTGATATTTGATGTATGATCTTTTAAGAAATTAGGGTTTCTTTGTGTTTCTGCATTTTCTATGCAAATTCGATTGTTGGACGAGCGTTGAGTAAGTGAAGCGCCCGCCCGATCCCTAATATCTTGTAAACGAGCGTCTGGTTTGTTGGACGCCGTCCGTTCCAAAACGTATCGGCTGCATTACGTTTTCAAGAACCAGACGGACGTCCATATATCTAAACGCCCGTCCGGCCTGCATAAGTTTTAAACGCCCGTTTGAGTTAGTGAACATGATCCAGGTTCGATTTCTTCTCAATTTGATTTTTAATGCTTTATTTGATATGGATACTTTAATTTGAGCTTCTGTGGCTACTTATTTTCATGTAGATGTTCTGAACTTGCATGTTTACATCTTTCCATCTACGGATCCATGTTAAATAATTGAATCTAATTGATAATATACTTGATTCATCCAAGCATGTTATAGTCACTGTCGGTTCTCGTACGCTATAACTGTTCTTATTGTTGTTTAGTAGCTAATGTTGGTTTCCGTATGCTATATATCGTTGTGATGAATCCTGTGAGCTTTGAGACTTATGTGCTTTCTTGTTATTTTTGGTAACTCATATGGGTAGCTATTGTCGGTTTTCCGTATGCTACCTTGTCTTCTTATGAGTTATATCTGTTTAGTATAGCTAACTGTTGGTTTCCATAATGCTATCACTTTTGACGAGTCTTAAAGCGCGCGTCTACATCGCATGTAATGAACGAAGATCATCGTTTATCGTAACCTGTCATTATTTGGTAGACGTTTATTTTATACATGTCGTGTTGCAAATTAGTGGGCTAGTTTTCTTTCTTTTATTTTCTTTTATTTTTGCATATCATATAGGTGCATATTATTTAGTTGCATGTCATCTAGTTGCATTGTTTTTCTATTTTTCTTTTATTTTTCCTGAGTGTAGTTAACTGTCGGTTTCCGTAATACTACCTCGCTTTTTTTTAGTTTCTGCGATAGGCCGTAGTCCTTTGTAGGGTTGTCCTCGAAAAACCCGCTTTCACCCTAAGCCTGTCGTAATTTATTTATTTAATTTTTAGAATTGCAGATCACGTAGATTGCATTGTAGTATAATTTC
Organism: Gentiana macrophylla; assembly: GCA_026214975.1. NCBI lineage: Eukaryota > Viridiplantae > Streptophyta > Magnoliopsida > Gentianales > Gentianaceae > Gentiana > Gentiana macrophylla. The sequence continues at coordinate 103,246,827 of CM047810.1, forward strand.
ATATAAGGCACCTAGCCCCGCTTATTTTGTAATGTTCCATGTATCATTATTTTTGTATGCACATGTGGGTGTATTTGTATTATAAGCTTCGTGGCTTATTTGATGCTTAGGTGTCTGTACTTTCCTGTGTGGTGATTTTTCCATCGAGCCGTTATATCATGTGCTTACGTCCCGAGTTCGCAATTTGTTATTCCCCGTGTCCCGAGATCTTGCCATGTTTCGTCGAGTGGTGCAGGTACATTTCTATTGTCTTTGTTAAGCTAGCTTTGGATTTGAAGTCGGGAAGGACTCCATATGACATCACCATTGTTGTCCTCTTCACCAATTTTCGGATCATCACGAAATCGGCTAAGTTCTTTTATCTTTTCTTTATTTCGCACAACATGAGGACATGTTGTAATTTAAGTGTGGGGAGGAATGGCTTATGTGTTATCTACATTCATTTGCCATACTTTTATATTTCTATGAAAAGTGCTAGATTTTAAAATTTTGTTTTGTCCCAAGTAAGCATTGCATGTCTTCATTTGAGTTCTTATATCATTGATGTTGTATTCGCATATTTAGTAATTTTAGATGTCTCACTTTGATCTATTTTTCACGTGCCATAGTAGATGATGAGCTATATTTTAAAGCTATGCCCATTTGATTAGAGATTTTTGATGATTATCGCATGATTCTTTGCTTGCATACGAATTTTGGAAATTTTAATAGTTTGTATTTAGAATTAAAGTATGACGATTGTGAATATCGAAGGTTTGAATGTGATAGGAGGATATAATTTAAGGTTTGTATACCAATCTAAGATGAATAATATGAATTATATATATATAAGTGTCGGAAGTAGGCGCCAATGATTTGAGTGCGGTAGGGCATTATCTCGAAATGTCTATACCACTATGAGGTTAATAGCTCCCATTGCCGATGATAGTAGTCCACTAGGGTGTTATCTGAAACATCCTATTCTTTGGGAATGAGGGCATATGTGCTATATATGTGTGGAATTGATTGAACTTTAAGAAAAATTAGTGAATGGTATTGTGAAAAGATGGTTGAAAACCTTAGTTATCTTCTAACTATCCCAAGTATAAAACTGAATGATATGTTGTAGGGATTATCCTCTAAGTATGTCGGAAATATTTTAAATGCTCCTATTATCTTTTCGAATAAGTATGTTTTGTGAGGTGCATGTTATAATCATTTTTATATTTCTAATTTAAATGGGATGTTGGCTAGTTTTGTTTGAATCAATTTCAAGTGTGGATTTAGTGGAAATTTACTATGGCTATGCACACACGCACTTGGGTGAACCTCTAAACTACTTGAATATGTTTTATATTTGCATAAGTGTTTATTTGTCTCGAGTGATGATTTGTTTTGTCTTGCTCGGGACGAGCAAGGTTTAAGTGTGGGGGAGTTGTTAAGGGTGATTTTATACGTTTTATGAGGATATATTTTATGTCAATATTCCCCATATTCTTAGGATTTTCATAGAAATCGAGCTTATAATCGATTAATTGAGTAAATGGTGTTTCTAATAGGTTAAATTGCAAAACGTAGCGATTTATGTGTTTAAATCATGATTTTATATTATTTTAGGATTGTGTTACGCTTTGGTATGTTTTTCCTACATTGTAGATACACATTGTTGATGGAAAAGATGATTTTAAAGAGATAAATTCGAGTGGAAAAGAAATCAAGCAAGATAAATGTCGGAAAATCAGGATTCCGGGTAGTGACGACCTTGCAACGAAGTTCTTGATATGATAACAACCGATTTGACTCTGGACCTCAAGAGAATAGTTGTAGGGCTTGAAGGGAGGATTCTACAGGATTTTTAATCACTCCATTCCGACTTACGAGGCCCGAGATATGAGCGTTACAAGTTTGGATGCTGTTGCTGAAAATAGTGAACGGGCGTCCGACCTTATGGACGGGCGTCCGGCACCGTTACTGTAGCAACCGCCTCTGATTTTCTATAAATAGCAGCTGCGATTCCAACCCTAATATCATCAGATTTTTCATACGAAAATTACACAGAGCAGCAGCCGCTCCTTCCTGGTTACAAGGCCGATCACCCGAGCCTTGTGCTCGGGTGATCGGGGTTAGATTAGGTTTTATTTTTCGTTTCGTTTTCTTTTCATGTTCGAATTATGATGAAGGCTTGGAGCTTTCATCCATGGAGCAACCATGGAGACCTGTTTGCAGCACTTTAATTCGAGTTCATGGATGATTTTGTAAGTTTTAATTATAATTGTTTCGTTTCTATGTTTATTTGTATCGTGCAATTTTATATCGAAAGATGATTGTATGATTTGATGCTACCGTATGGCGGAAGTCGGTGTAGTTTAGATCGCCATAGGAAAGATTAGATTTTTAATCTATACATAACGGAAGTTAAGTAGGTTAAATATCTAGGTTTACGAGAGAACCACAATTTAATTAATTCGATGCAAGATTATCTTAGATTGGAATTGAGGATATCACCGTTACGGAAAGATGAGATGGTTCATGTGTTTATTTCATTACGTTGTTCTTGTTCTCTTTCATGTTTTGTATGCTTTATGTTAATCGAATTTAGATAACGGAAGTTAATAGATTCATTAGATTATCGTGAGGAGATTAACAATTATTATTCCAACAAGCGGAAGTTGAGGGATAATGTTGTTAGAGTTAGGATTCAATCCATATCTTTGATTTGTATTGATATTAGTTAAGACCGGAAGGTAAACTAATTAATGGCGTGATAAATCGGAAGAGAAGCGCTTCATTAGAAAAGATAATAATCCAAGATAACTAATGAATGAATGTTTGTCTATCGATCGATTTCGGTGGGGTGATGGTTGTTGGGAATAGGTTGATCATGGTTTGTTTATGTTTGTTCGGTTATTAGTTAGTTTTATTGTTATCGTAGATGTAGTTTTATTTATTTTGTCCAAGAACTATATTTCCTGGCTTTGGATTAACAATCCTCCGTCCGCTTATTTTTCCGTTCTAGTTTAGGTTTAGGTTTAGTTAATAAAGAAGAATTAATTAGATTAGATTCAACATCCCTTTTTCCACGAGGATCGATACCGTACTTATCCAACTTTACTAGCAACTACCCGGTATTCGGCCGGTTAGGAGGTAGTTTTGCATGGTAGTATAGGTTTATAAATTTTCTTTTGTTTTAATGATGCAAAATCCCCTCCAACAGGACTCCATGTCTGTAACATATTACTTCATGACAATCAAGAAAATCAACGATGAACTCAGTTTGGCTGGTCATCCCATGAATACGGATGATATCATTGCTTATATACTTGCCGGGCTCGGCTCGGATTACGATTCGCTCGTCACCTTGCTTTCGACTAAATCTGATGTCGCGCTTGATGAGGTCTATTCTCTGCTTCTCACCACAGAAGCCCGGATTCAGCATAATTTGCCTTCTCCGGTGACTGCTTCGCCGCTGCCCAACTCGGTTCCCAACCCCTCTGTCAATTATACTTCGCATAATCAGCAGCATCAACCTACTAGAAATCATGGACGCAGCAACTCAGGTTCTCAGTATTACAGGGGCGGTAATTCAGGTTCTAATCGGGGACGGGGGCGTGGATCCTCTCAAAATTATGGGCAGCCGACTTCCGGTCATCAGAATTCCGGCCATGGCCAAGGTCGAGGTCGGGGACCTGCTCAAGGACGAGGTCAATATAATTCAAGTCCCTCTAATTCAGGTCCTACGGTTCAATGTCAGTTGTGTGATCGATGGGGGCATATGGTTCACAATTGTTGGTATCGATTCGATTCAAACTTCAACCCACCTCGACCCAACCATCCTCCTCAAGCTAATTTCGCCTCTTCCTCTGGCTCCAATGATTGGATTCCCGACACTGGTGCGACTCATCACACCACCAACAATCTCTGCAACCTGAACCTTAATGCCGATGCCTACAATGGCCCTGATCAACTTTATCTAGGTGACTGTACAGGTTTGACTATTACACACTCCGGTTCCTCCATTATTTCCTCTCCTTCTAAATCTTATGTACTTACTAATGTGCTTGTTGCCCCTGCCCTTTATAATAATCTTTTATCCGTTGCTCAATTTGCCAAAGATAATTCTGTTTACTTTGAGTTTCATCACAATTATTTTCTTGTGAAGGATTACTCGGGTCGCATCCATCATCGGGCTACCTTAAATATGGCCTCTACCACTTTTCCAAGTCATTTAGTCACTTTCCCGCTCAAGCTCTTTCCTCTCGTTGCTCCTCCGTCCCTCAATGGCATCAACGTTTAGGACATTGCTCGTACCCGGTTCTTCGTCAAATTTTAGGTCACAATAAAATTTCGGCTCCTTCAACAGCCCCTACATCAATTTGTGCTGCATGTCAAATGGCCAAAAGCCATCGTCAGTCATTACCTATGTCGTCCTTTACTTCTTCCAGTCCTTTAGATTTGATTTATTTCGATGTATGGGGCCCTTGTGCCGAAGACTCGATTTATGGCAATCAATATTATGTTAGCTTTCTTGATGATTTTACTAAGTTTTTGTGGCTTTATCCCTTGCATCGTAAATCTGATGTAGAGTAAATTTTCCCTCAATTTAGTGCCTTGGTTGAATGCCAATTTAACAAGAAAATAAAATCTATTCAAACTGATTGGGGTGGGGAATATCGTCGAATTAGTACCTATTTTACCTCTATAGGTATTGACCATCGTTTGTCCTGTCCCCACACGTCCGAACAAAGTGGTGCCATTGAGCGACGTCATCGTCACATTGTTGAAACTGGCCTTGCACTTCTTGCTCACTCTCATCTTCCTCTCCCCTATTGGGAAGATGCCTTTCTCACCGCTGTCTACATCATCAACCGCCTTCCCACTAAAGTCCTTGGAAATAAATCTCCCTACGAAATGGTCCATCATCGTCTCCCTGATTATTCCTTTTTCCGTGTCTTCGGTTGTGCATGTTGGCCTTATCTTCACCCTTACAATACTCACAAAACTGACTTCCGTTCTAAAACCTGTATTTTTCTCGGTTACAGTCCTAATCATCATGGGTATAAATGTCTTGACCTTTCCTCAGGCCGCATCTATGTCTCTCGTCATGTAGTGTTTGACGAGTCCTCCTTCCCTTATACATCCTCTCCCGCACTTCCCTCTTATACTCCTGAAACCGCAGTCTTGCCTTCGGCTATAGCCCTTCCTATTCTAACTGTGCCCTCGGCCCCTACCTCCTCTGTTCCCGAGCACGAGTCGTCTGTTCCTGAGCGACCTCCGCCCTCCCCCACTCCAAATACTATACCTTCTGCATCTGAACCCTCATCTATCGAATCACCATCCTCTGATTCTCCTCCGACTCCTGCTCCCCATCAAATGGTTACTCGGTCCAAGACGAATACTCTTAAAACCAAATGTCTTGACCCTGATTTCGTCCGTTACCCCCTTCCTAAAGATTTCACTGCCACCGCCGATGCTCTTGAGCCTACCTCGGTTACCGAAGCCTTGAAACACCGTGAATGGAGGGATGCCATGAGAGATGAGTTTAATGCTTTGGTCCATAATGATACTTGGGACCTTGTTCCGTATTCTCCGTCTCAAAACCTTCTTGGTAATAAATGGGTCTTCCGCGTTAAAAGACATGCAGATGGTCATATCGAGCGTTATAAAGCTCGTCTTGTTGCTAAAGGCTTTCACCAGGAAGCCGGTGTTGATTTCTCAGACACCTTTAGTCCGGTTGTCAAACCGGTCACTATTCGTACACTTTTATCCCTGGCAGTTTCACATGATTGGGTTGTTCGACAGGTTGATATTCAGAATGCATTTCTACATGGGTTTCTAACTGAGGATGTGTATATGCAGCAGCCACAGGGCTTTCGCCATCCTGATTATCCTAATCACGTTTGCAAGCTCAAACGTAGTCTCTATGGTCTTCGGCAGGCACCACGTGCATGGTTTTCTAGACTCACTGATGTTCTCCGGCAGTTTGGATTTCGGCCCTCGATGGCTGACACCTCTTTATACATCTATCATCATGGCTCTCACTCTGTTTTTGTCTTAATTTATGTTGATGATATTCTGCTTACAGATACATCTGGCGATCTCGTTCAGCAGACTATTGATTATTTATCTTCCCACTTCCCGGTTAAGGACCTTGGAAAATTATCTTATTTTCTTGGTGTTGAGGCACTCTCTACTCCGGATGGTCTTCTTCTGAGCCAACATAAATATATACACACTTTATTACAGCGTGCTGGCATGACAACGGCCAAGCCGTGTGTTACGCCCATGGCCTCTAACCTTCGTCTTAGTCGGCTTGATGGTCAACCGTTCTCTGATACATCTCTTTATCGTAGCATCGTTGGTGGTCTCCAGTATCTTGGCTTTACTCGCCCTGACATTGCTTTCGCAGTGCACAAAGTTAGCAAGTTTATGCATGCCCCTCGGGATACGCATTGGGCTGCTGTCAAACGTATTTTGCGGTATCTCAAGTATTCCCTCTCTAATGGTCTTCTTTTGACACTCTCTCCCACTCCTGCATTGCAGGCCTTCACTGATGCCGATTGGGCTTCCGACCCTGATGATCGTCATTCTATTGGTGCCTACTGTATCTTTCTTGGCTCCAATTTAATTAGCTGGCGCTCCAAGCAACAGGCCACAGTGGCTAAAAGTAGTACTGAAGCGGAATATAAAGCTCTTTCCCATGCCGCTGCCGAATTGCAATGGATCACGTTCTTGCTTCGTGATATGTCGATTAATCTTCCTCATCCTCCTACCTTGTGGTGTGATAATATCGGTGCCACTTATCTCACGGCCAATCCGGTTTTCCATGCTCGTACCAAGCATATAGAGATTGATTTCCATCACGTTCGTGAGTTGGTTGCCCTCAATAAATTGCGTGTCACTTTCATTTCAAAGATCAAGTGGCCGACATTCTCACCAAGCCTCTTGGCCATGTTCGCTTTGCGGATTTGAAGGCCAATCTCCATGTTCATTCCATTACCATGGGATTGCGGGGGCGTATTGATGGTATTGATAGCCTTGCACAAGAAGCAAAGACCCACTAGAGTAGGGCATAATTATTGTAGTTATTTCCGATTATATCCCCAGTGTAATAACTATATAAACAACTCATTGTACTACGGTTTATTTAATGAAATACAACAATCTTTCACTTTAATAGTTCATCAATCTTCTTTCTTTAGACAAAATTAACTTCTGAATTTTGGTGACTTGTTGAATTCTGTGGTTTCAGTGAATTATGGATGATGATTCAGTGACTTTGGGCTTTATTCAATTGACATCACTTGAATAAGCTGTCCTAGAGTAAAGCATATTCTTTGAGCACTGAGGATTAGCATGGAAGATTACTAGGCTTTGGTAGTGGTTAATGTTCGGGGATGTCGTTAAAGTTATTGTTGGACTTATTTTTAAGTTTTAGTGATGAGTGCCAGACTAGCTGTTATAGAGCAAAGGCAAAAAGATGTCTAGATCAAATGTATATGCTTATTAGAGTTTGATCTTTGCATATGTTTGATCAAACAAGCACTGTAAATGGTCTGCTGACTTACTTCAACAGACTTGTGTAGGTCAGTAGGGTACCAGAGCCAGTAGACTAGTTTAGCAACCTGCTGAAGACTGAAGGCTGAGGGCTCAAACTCAGTTATTGAAGGCTAAAGGATCAAACTTAGTAATTAAAGTCAAGGATATGGAATCAGAATTTCAGGAAGTCTGTGATGACCTAAACTGATTACATATACCTTGTGTACAAGGTCTAAGTTCCATAAGTTAAGTGGTGATTGAAACTTAGTTATATTCAAAATGGTGTAATCTAACTTCACAATAAAAAGTTAGATATTAGAGAAGTCAGCTGCAGTGTTTTATAAACACAACAACTTGGATCAGCTGACTTATATATGCTTCAGCAGACTTACATTCACAGGAACATGCTGAACATATTTTTCGAGTTAATCAAAGATTACATTGGAAGAAAACAAGGATAAGGACATCTAACAACTTCTATTTTTATCAAACAAATCAATGGCTAAGATTAAAGGGATGTTGGGAGAATCAGAGGTTTATCCAATGGATACAAGTCAAAGGGTGGATGAGACCGAAAAGCGCCAAAAGCGATCGGCGAGGTGTCGATAATATGTCTAAAAGTAAAGCAAGTCAAGATGGGACAAATCTGAAACGGCTATATTTGAATTTCAAACAAAAGTCACAAGGATTCCTGCCTATAAATAAAGGACTCCAAATTCAGATACACATGATGAATTTTGAGGAAAAACAACAGATAATCTTGAGCTTCAAATTCTTATCTAGAAAGTCACCCTGCTATCAAGTGAAATTCTTCAAGTGTAATATGCTATCAAGCTACATCAAGTTTACACACTTGAAGACCTTAAGTTGCTGATCATATCATCTCGATCAAGGCTCTTTGAAAAAGTGAATCACTTACTTGATTCAAACTTTCTTTTACAAGAAATCTACTGAAGACAGTGAAGCATCTTTGTGTGTCAAGGACTGTTGTTTGTGGTGGAGCTGGTGAAGAGGCAATCTTACCCTTGAAGGACCAGTGGAAGACTTTGGAGCAGCAATCCTACCTGTTCCAAGTGTTCAGTTTGTGAAGCCATAGTTATTGGTGAAGGACAAACAACTTAGGGATTTTTGTAACAACTACATCAAAGATCTCTAGTGAATTACCTCCAACATCACAGGAGAAGAGTGGAGTACAGGATTACACCACCTGGAACCACTATAAAAACTGTCTACTTACTTTCTGCACTTATATTCTGCATATAGTATATCTTGCACATCAATCTACTGAACTAGAAACTGAATCACACACATACACTACTGAAGAGAGTTTGAGAATGTGTTAACACAAGAGTAAACTTCAACTTATCTTTTATTCATTGATAATGTGGAGTATATGTAGATACAATTGAGGAGTTTGAAAGGTCCTAGACAAGATAGTGACCTTTCATAGAAAAAGTAAAAGCTATAAACGAGGCTAGATGCTCTTTAGTCTCTTACATAATAAATGTCTATGACATAAAGTGAACTAGAGTAAAAGCTATGTCTATGACTAGAGTTTGACATATTAATTGTTTATATGTACTACAATCAATATGTCTCTTTATAAATAAATAAAGTGTACACAGAAAATCCGGCACATGAGTCCAGCGAGTTCGATACCACCTCTTGAACCTTATGAACTTATCAAGACATCTTTGAATATTGCCCCCCTCAAAGCTGGTTGTATATGTTGATGCGACCAAGGTTGCTACTTAGTCTGCTGAACATGAGAGGTGGAATAGCTTTGGTGAGAATATCTGCATTTTGGTCTGCTGAGGGAACATACTGGAGCTGGATAATCTTGGCATCAATCTTTTCCTTTAGGAAGTGTCTGTCAATGTCCACATGTTTTGTTTTGTCATGATGGGTGGATCCTCTCGCCATCCATAGTCTTTGTGTGATTATCACAGCAGAGTGTGATAGGTTGCTGAAGAGGCTGCTGAAGTTCAGTAAGTACTCTTTTGAGCCAAAGAGCTTCACAAATGCCTAAGACAAGTGCCCTGAGTTCAGCTTCAGCACTGCTTCTAGACACAGTAGGTTGTTTCTTGCTCCTCCAAGTAACAAGATTGCCCCATACATAGGACAATGAGCTTTGTGGTCGACCTTCTATCTATGTGGCATCCAGCCCAATCAGCATCAGTGTAGACCTTGATGGATCTATCAGCAGACTTGGTGAAGTGTAACCCTTGGCCAGGAGTAGACTTCAAATACCTCAGTATTCTATTTACTGCATCCCAATGTTGCTCAGTAGGGCAATGCATGAACTGACTAACCAGACTGACACCATATGCAATATCAGGTCTTGTATGGGAGAGGTAGATGAGTTTCCCTACAAGCCTTTGATATTGTTCTTTCCTCGACAGCCAGTGTCACCATGTAGCAGGTATGGATGGGGTCTCAGGGGATATAGCAGTTTGCACCCCAAGATGCCGATTTCCTTGAGATCCAGTACATATTTCCTTTGGGAGACATAAATGCCTTTGCTGTTTCTTGCTACTTCCATGCCAAGAAAATATTTGAGAAAACCCAAGTCTTTCACCTGAAACACCTTTGCCAGCAGAGTCTTCAAATGTTGGATCTCAGTAGAGTCATCTCCAGTGAGGATGATATCATCCACATAGACAATAATAATAGACCTCTTCTGGTTGGTTGTCTTGATGAACATAGTGTGATCAGAATTGCATTGGTGATATCCAGCAGCTTTGACCACAGTTGTTAATTTTCCAAACCATGCCCTTGGTGATTGCTTCAGGCCATATAGAGATTTCCTCAGTTTGCACACCTTGCCTTGAGTATGAGGATTGATAAAACCAGGAGGTACATTCATATAAACCTCCTCAGTGAGGTCCCCATTTAGAAAAGCATTTTTGATGTCCAATTGGTGAAGAGGCCAGTCAAGTTGGACAGCTAGAGAGATCAGAACCCTGACAGTGTTGAGTTTTGCCCTTTGGTGCAAAAGTTTCCTTATAGTCAATGCCATAAGTTTGAGTGAATCCCACGGCTACCAATCGGCTTTGTACTTGTCAATAGTGCCATCAACATTGTATTTTATAGTGAATAACCATCATAGAATCGATTGTCTTCTTGCCTGTGTGGGAGAGGTGTCAAATCCCAAGTATGATTATCCGAAGTGTTGTCATCTCTGCTTTTAACAATGACCTTCCATTTATCATTTTGAAGGGCCTCTGAATATTTTTAGGAATAGAGTGAGAGTCCAGTCTGTGAAAACATGGCAAAGGCGAGGAGATAACTTATCATAAGATAAATAAGAATGAATAGAGTGATCGGTGCATGATCTCTTTCCCTTCCTAAGAGCAATAGGCCTATCATCAATGTCGGCAGTGCTTTGAGGATCTGAGATTCTTTGAGTGTCGATGAGGCTCGGGATCGCAGGCTCTCGGGTCGATGAGACTCTTGTTCGGGAGGTTCTTTGAGGAGTATTAATTTGTAGAGAGTCGTAGAGTCTTGAAGTTCGATCACTTGAGGATCGATGAGGTTCTTGAGGTTAAGAGTTTCTTTGAGGAAGGGTTTAGGTCAATTTCAATCAGGTTTCCATCAGTGAATGGCTCAGTAGGTTTGCTGTAATAAGGGGTCCTTTCAAAGAATTTTACATCCATAGAATTGTAAAATTTCTTTTCAATAGGGGAATAACACTTGTAACCTTTTCTGTCCTTTGCATAACCTAGGAAAATGCACTTGTGAGCTTTAGGATCAAGTTTATACGTGTTGAGCATGGATATACACAAACACAGTACAACCAAAGATCTTTGGAGGCAACTGGGAAACAAGATGATGGCAGGAGTGTGTGGTCAGTAGGGTTTGGAGTGGAGTTTTGAAACCTAACACTCTGCTGGGAAGTCTGTTGAGTAAATAAGTTGCAGTCAGTATAGCTTCACCCCACATATATTTAGGAACATGTGTGGTGAACATGATTGATCTGGCCATTTCAGAAGTGCTGTTCTTTCTCTCGGCAACCCCATTTCTTTGAGGTGTTTCCACACAACGAGTGATATGAACAATTCCTCTATCTGTCAAGAAGGTGCTGAGATTAGACTCATAGTATTCTAGAGCATTATCGGTCTTTAAGATCTTGACCTTAGTATCAAATTGAGTGGAGACCATATGATAAAATTCTTGAAAGATAGGTCCAACTTCAGATTTGTCTTTCATTAAAAAAACCCAAGTGTTCTGGTATGATCATCAATAAAGGTGACAAACCACCTTTTCCCTGTTATACTTTTCACCCTAGAGGTCCCCACACATCATTTGTGTATTAAGGTGAAGGGTGAGGAATGCAAATGAGGTAACTTAGCATACACAGATTTTGTAAGTTTAGCAAATTGACAAATATCACATTGAAGGTCATTTGATTACATCCTTTAAACAATTCATGAGTTAAAGATTTTAAGTAACCAAAACTTGGATGTCCTAATCTATAATGCCATAACATGATATTGTCTAAAGTGCAGGAGCAGTGTCATTGAGGCGGTCGATCTTGATCTTACTGTCTTTTGAGGTTGACGAAAACAATCAGCGCAAGGTTTAGCCTTCCCAATCACTTTCTGTGAAGTAGGATCGAGGAATGTGCACGCGATTTTCTTTAAAAACAACGGTCCAATTCAAATCTTTAGTGAGTCTCTTGTGAGATATAAGATTGCGGTCTAAGTTTGGAACAAATAGGACATCCTGTAGGCATATCTTATTAGTGAGTTTAACATTTCCAACACCTTTTGCACGAGAGATAGATCCATCGGCAGTTTTAATGTTATGAATTTGGTGACAAGGCATATAGTTGGTTATAAGGTTTTATTACCAGTCATATGGGAGGATGCCCCTAATCAACAATCCATGTTTCATTGCTAAGGGAAGAGTAGAATTTACTGTATGAGTATGAGTAGCAACATCGGTAGAGTGACTACCTTCCTTTTGTTGATTCAGAAGGCTTTGAATGCGACAAAGCGAGCATTCATCCGGTTGTCATTCTCCTCGCTCGATGTGTATCGCCTTGACTTTCCACGATAGGTTTTGAGGTTTTGATGAGTTAGGCTTGCCATGGAGCTTCCAGCAGCTTGTCCTTGGTGTGATTTGGGCGTTTGCGGTGATCAGGCAACAGTTTTCCGATTTTCTCGGTAGGCTTCTTGTATGTCTCAAAGAACCTCGGCAGCCTTCCCGGCGATCCAGCCAGGCAGCACCTTCAGTAGGGTTGTCAGTAGGGGATTTCAGAAGCATGACTTTTCTCCTACTTTCTTCATGTTTGACCTCGGCAAACATGGATTTGAGATTGGAAGAGGTTTGGTGGCAAGAATTCTTCCTCTAACATCATCAAGAGTAGGATTCAGTCCAGTGAGGAACCTAAATACTCTCTTCTTTTCTATGATGTCTTTATAAAGAGCAGCATCCTTGACATCATTCCATGAGTGAGTTTCTAACATATCTAAGTGTTGCCAAGCCTTAGATAGTTGATTGAAATATTGAGTTCTGAGACATATCCCTTGCACTTGCAAGTTTGAATCGAGCTTCTAGTTCATATACCTCGAAGTATTATCCTTCTTGGAGTAAAGATCTCGGCATTATCCGCATTTCTTTGGCGTTATCATACATCATAAAGTTTTCACTTATCTCTTTTGTCATTGACCTCGTGAGGATGGTCATGAGTTGATTATTTGTTGTGTCCCATGCTTCAAAGCGGGGTCGGCCAAAGAGTGTGTGTTTTGTTCGAGACAAGTATCCCATCTTACTTTGTCCGAAATGTACATTTTCATAGACCTTGACCATAACAGATAGTTGTTACCATCAAGTCTATGGTTTGTATAAGAAGAGGAGTTGTCAAGATTCTCCCGGTCGAGGAAATTCTTGAGAGTCTCTTGAGGTTGAAGTAATGTCGGATGTGGAAGACATTCTTGAAATATGAGTTTTTTGCAAATGAAAAGTTAGAACACAAATGGCTCCGATACCATGAAGAGAGTTTGAGAATGTGTTAACACAAGAGTAAACTTCAACTTATCTTTTATTCATTGATAATGTGGAGTATATGTAGATACAATTGAGGAGTTTGAAAGGTCCTAGACAAGATAGTGACCTTTCATAGAAAAAGTAAAAGCTATAAACGAGGCTAGATGCTTTTTAGTCTCTTACATAATAAATGTCTATGACATAAAGTGAACTAGAGTAAAAGCTATGTCTATGACTAGAGTTTGACATATTAATTGTTTATATGTACTACAATTAATATGTCTCTTTATAAATAAATAAAGTGTACACAGAAAATCCGGCACATGAGTCCAGCAGGTTCAGTACCCTACTGAACCTTAGCAGACTTATCAGCATGCTGAATATTGCCACAACTACTGAGTATCTAATACTTGGTATCATATTTTAACAACAAGTAATAAGGCTTAATTTAATTATATTCCGCTGCAACAAATTCAGTAAAGTCAATAGTCGTGAGACCATCGAGTGTCGGTGAGACTCTTGAGTGATCAAAGAAAGCTGCTAAAGTTCTTTGAGTTTGTTAACTCCAAATATTTTAAGTGTTAAGTTTATTCAACCCCCTCTAAACTTAACCAAAGACTTTCAAGGGACCAATAGTTATAATACTACAATTAATATGCCATCTTGTAATTAGAGCCCTGGTAATGTAGCTATTTGTAGTATTTATTGGCTAAAATATGACATATTTGGATGAGTGAGATCTTGCAGAGTACGTTAATATCTTGCCAAACAACTATCCTGGACAAAGACATCACGTGTCCTAATCATGGAACCATTCTGAGCATGAGGCGCAATAATATTCTTATGCAACTAGCTGAAGCTGCAGGTATCATGGGTATTGGTAGTGGATGGTAGCTAGCATAGAAATGTATAGAGAATAACGATGTATGTGGAAAGAAATATGGGTATAAAAGGGTCTATCTGCACCAAGAGGGAGGCCATGGCTCGAGGCGTGGATCTCTTGTATCACATCCTGGTGGTGATATTGCTGAAGGTGGTGATTAGATACAAGCTGCGGCTCTAGTGAGCCAAGCTGCTCTTTATTCCAAGGAAGTTACGGGTCAGCAACCTCCAATTGGACCAGCAATGGTTCACTTTTCTGAAACTACGTCAAGAGGATCTACTTGGGCTGCTCTTCTAGAACCGGGTGTTAGCCGTGCACTGATTGTCGGTGTTGGAATCCAAATTCTTCAGCAGGTTAGATATAGTTATTTGAATTCTTTTTACATTTCATGTTTTAAGTGCTACAAATGAGGCACAAGGCAGACAATGATGCAGCAGAGTTAATTACCTTTGTTCCATTAAGTGTTCAATATATATGTTTAGCTAGTCACCCATTCATTTGCATCCTTTCTTGATAGTTTTTCTTATCCAGGTAGTTCTACATCCATGGTAAATGTATCAGTTTGTATTGAGTACATTTGACTTTTGAGTCTGAATTTTGGAAGTGCACAAATACACTAGGTTGCAGACATTAAATATTAGATTGCATAAGCTACCGTGAATCCAGCGTAATGGGATGGTTATTGATGATAAGTATGTTGCAGGGCGAGAAAAACTCGTGTGTCCTGTATGCTTGGGGACCGGTGCACCAAATAACTAAAAGTGGAAATATCTCCCTTGATCCATTATACTGTAAAACATCACAAATATATACAAAGTATACCATAACTGCTCCCCTATAATCACGTCCAGAATATTGGACCATAACTACACTGCTACAATCATGCTAGGCAAGGATATGACTAAATTACATACACTAGTATACACTATTACACCCCTTGATCGAAGCGGGAGGCGATGACGGCGAGCGAGACTGGAGCGAAAATCTTCAAATAATACTTGCGGTAGACCTTTCGTAAAAATATCTGCTATCTGGTAACGGGATGGAATGTGATGGACACGAACCTCACCCCGCGCAACTTTCTCACGAACAAAAAGAATGCCCAACTCAATATGTTTCGTACGTTGGTGTTGTACCGGATTACCAGACAAATAGACAGCACTCACATTATCACAATAAACGAGCGTGGCTTTCTTAACCGGGCCCCGGAGTTCCAGTAATAAATTGCGTAACCAACATGTTTCAGACACAACATTGGCGACCCCACGGTATTCCGACTCGGCACTTGACTTTGAGATCGTGGGTTGACGCTTGGATGACCACGAGATCAAGTTGTCACCTAAAAAGACACAATATCCGGACGTAGAACGTCGTGTATCAGGACAACCAGCCCAATCCGCATCAGTGTATGATACAATATCTGTAAGAGGCGATGGGTACATGTGGAGGCCCATCTCAAGTGTACCCTGTAGATAACGGAGAATCCGTTTGAGAGCATTCATGTGTTCGACGCGGGGGTCATGCATAAAGAGACATACTTGCTGAACAGCATAAGAAATATCCGGGCGAGTAAATGTGAGATATTGAAGCGCTCCTGCGAGACTGCGATAATAGCCCGGATCAGAATACGGTTCACCCAGTGTGGCACTCGATTTCGACTTGGTGTCTACCGGAGGAGAGCCGGTTTGCGGCTTTGTCTTGTCACCTGCGCGGTCAATTAATTCATTGGCGTACTTCCGTTGTGAGAGAAATAAACCATCCGAATTACGCGTAACCCGAATCCCCAAAAAATAATTCAAGTCACCCAAGTCTTTCATTGCAAATTCCGCACTGAGACGAGACATAATAGAATCCCGAAGCGCTACAGTCGATGTAGTCAAAATGATGTCATCCACATACAATAATAAGTAAGCCGTGTCGGAGCCATGATGGTAAATAAATAAAGACATATCTGATTTACTGTTAACAAACCCAAGAGAAATAACAAAATCCACAAAAACGCGCGATACCAGGCCGAGGAGCTTGTTTCAACCCATATAGTGATTTTTGAGCAAGCATACATAGTCCGGATGAGAGTGATCCCGGAAACCCAACGGTTGGTGCATATATACCACTTCATTTAAGTCCCCATGGAGGAACGCGTTTTTAACATCGAGTTGGTGAATGGGCCAACCATTAGATAAAGAAATACTCAAAACTGTGCGAATCGTGGCCGGTTTGACCACGGGACTGAATGTTTCTCCACAATCCACGCCAACTTGTTGAGTTTTACCATCACCTACAAGTCGTGCCTTATGGCGCTCAAAAGAACCGTCAGAATTTTCTTTATGTGTAAAGACCCACATAGACCGAATGACATTTACATTAGAAGGATGTGGCACCAAGTCCCACGTCTTATTTTTAATAAGGGCATTATACTCGTCGGTCATGGCCATTTTCCAATTTGGGTCGCGGAGAGCGTCTACCGGGTTTCGAGGAATAGGAGACCGGGGGATAAGATGGACGTGGGCTTGATCGGGTAAGTATTTGGGATTGGGTCAGAATATACCATGCTGGCTGCGATTTGTTGGGCGACAGATGATGGGCTGGGCCTGGTCGGAAGGTGGGGAATAATTGGAATCAGTAGTGGAGGAGTTTTGGGTGGAATCTGGGCTGGATGGAATGGAGGAGAATGGGCTTTGTGGGGTGGAGTGAGCTGGGCTGGTAGCATTACTGCTGGGCCGAGAATAAGAGGAATGGGCCGGACTAGAGGAATGGGCTGAACTGCTATGGGCCGAACTGCTTTGAGGAGTGTGGGCCGGACTGGAGGTGGGGCAGGATGTGGGGGAAGTATAATGAGTATTCTGTATATTTTGTAAGGTAGAAATTGTTGAGGTATGTGTGTCCCAGTCCAGAAACGTATAGGAGTCAGAGGACGGAGTGTGTATGGTGGCAAAGGGAAAAACGGTCTCATTAAAAGTGACATGTCGACACGTTATAATTTTATTAGTTGATAAATCCAAGCATAAATACCCTCGATGATTCGGTGGATATCCTAAAAATACGCATGGAGTGGAACGGGGCTGAAGTTTATTGATTGTTGTGGAGGGAATGAGCGGGTAATTAACATAAACACCCAAAAACACGTAGATGGGCATAAGACGGTTGTCGGTGGTATAGGACTTGCATAGGGGACTGATTTTGTAGTAAGGGAGTGGGAAGGATGTTTAAAAGGTATGTCGACATAGCTAATGCGTATGGCCAGTACAAAGGAGGAACGGAAGCATGGAGTAAAAGTGCACGTATCATATTATTAATAGTGAGGATTTTTCTCTCAGCAGTACCATTTTGCGGTGACGTGTAAGGGCAAGAAAATCGAAAAGAAATACCATGAGCATCACAATATGCACGAAAAGGTCTATTGTCGAACTCACCCCCGTTGTCACATTGGAGTGATTTAATATTACGTTCAAATTGCGTGTGCACATGAGTTTTCAATTTAGCAAACAAGGGAAACACTTGAGATTTAGTAGCTAATGGAAAAGTCCATAAAAATTTAGATAGATCATCCAAAAATAAAACATAATATCGGTATCCTGACGTGCCCAAAACGGGAGACGTCCAAATATCACTATGAATAATGTCGAATGGTGCAAAAGTTGGAGTAAATGAAGGTGCAAA
This sequence comes from Gentiana macrophylla, assembly GCA_026214975.1. Classification (NCBI taxonomy): domain Eukaryota; kingdom Viridiplantae; phylum Streptophyta; class Magnoliopsida; order Gentianales; family Gentianaceae; genus Gentiana; species Gentiana macrophylla. The sequence continues at coordinate 103,264,876 of CM047810.1, forward strand.
AGATAGTTTAACATGCTTACTTAAAACACATGAGTCACACCTATGTGGTCTAGCAAGCGGATTACAAGATAGTAATTTATTCCGACACATTGAATTAAAAATATGGAGTCCGGGATGACCCAAACGCTCATGCCACACATTGGAGGTAACGAGACCCGAAAAAGGAGCAGAATCATTTGATGGGGTTGGAGTAATGGGATAAAGATCCCCAGCACTGTCACACCTCATTAGGCGCATTCCTATCTGTATATCAAGAATCGAAAAACCAAACGGATCAAAAACCACAGCCACATTATTATCGGTAGTAAATTTTCTCACAGATATTAGATTTTTGACAATGTGGGGAGCATGTAAGACATGGTTCAAAGACAAAGGTTTTGTAGGAGAAGCTATCTGTGTACTACCATAACCTAGGATAGGGATCTTTTGACCATTACCGACCATAATTCCATTATTAATACCCAAATTAAAATAAGACGAAAGTGTACACTGGTGCCGATGTCATGTGAGAGGTGGCTCCGTATCCATAAACCAGTTTGGCGGGACAGAGTCATCGTATGAAACGCAGAATCAAGCTCACAAAGCGGGGAATCAGTAGTAGCCATATGAGCTTGTTGCGGATGGGGAGGTCGAGCACCCGAACACCCTTTGTGGTGGTGCCGGCCGACTCCAAGGTTGAGAGGGTATGGGGCGGGGTGGAATTGCATAATTAGGTGAGCATTATACCACCCCTGCTTTGTGGATTGAAGAAGCTCCCGGAGCAAAATTTCTGCCACGGCCACCTCCCCGGCCACGACCTCTGCCGCCATACCCACGACCACGATTTCCATAACCATTTCCATAACTATTTCCACCATTTCCATAACCATGATACCCATTTCCATAACCTGAACCATGATTCCCATAATCAGTATAACCATAATTTGTATTATTTCGGGGCCGATAATTACCTCGATGACCACCGTGACTCCCTCTGAAGTAACTCGAACCGGCGGTGTGATTGCCGGAATCCGCTGACGCCGCTAGAGCTGTGTTTAAAGCTTCCTGCTTTGCAATCTCATTCAAGGTTGTCTCCTCAAGAGCAAGCTTGGACCTAATATCATCAAAAAGAGGCAATTTCCTTTTCAATTTGATAAAAGTGACAAATGAAGAATAGGATTTTGTTAACCCATCCAATAGCCTGAGGGCGAGATCGATTTGATCACGGTGCTCCGACATTAGCCACCGGTCGGAAAGGCTTTTCAGGTGATTGCGGTATCTGATTGTGTCGAGGAAATCACCCAATTTGCGGTGGATAATTCCTTCACACGTAAGTCTGAGCTCGAGAGGTGCGATTGTCATTGAATAGTGACTCCACTCATTTGCCAGGCAACCGCGCGTGTGTCATCATCCGGAGGATGGTATTGAGAATATCGGTAGAGACCGTCGCGATAGATCCATTGACGGATTGCGGCATCTAAGCGTTTCAAAGAAGAGGTCCGCCTTTTGAGTTTATCGATCTGCGCTTTTCATCGGCATCGATAGGAGGAAGTATATGATGAATTACATCATGCATAGTTGCTTGGACCTTGAAGAGAGGCCAGCTGCGAGTATTGACCGGGCCATGATCGAGAGTGAGAGGGAGAGCGGTTTTGATATTACTCAGAGAGAAAACAGATGAGAGTTTGGTGGTGTCAGCCATTGTTGATGAAGAAAGAGAGAAGGGGAGTTGCAGATCTGGGGAAAAAAAAAAGAGAGGAGAGAAGGCGGAGACGTGGGAAAAAGAAAAAGAAATGGACTGAGAAAATTCACAAAAGAAATGGATTTTTAATTTAGCTCCGATACCATAAAAGTGGAAATAATAACAAAGGTCTTCTTAGGAGAGAACTGCATAGGTTCGATGAAGAAGCTGATGAAGATGGTTTTGAAGAACTGTGAAAATGTAAAACATTATTAAACGTTTGTTTAGGGGATTCCAATTTTAGTATTTGTATTTGGACCCATACCATTCAATTCCAATTTAGTTGTTGTCTAATTCCTCAACACAATCAAGTGGTCCTGAATTGACTGTAGTTGGAAGGAAAGCATACATCCAATAAAAGTCAAGATATGCATTACTTGTTCCATGATCAAAGCCCAAAACAAAAAAAAATCTATCAACACTATGTAGCTTCCTTTTCAAATGAATAAAGTGAAAAAACTTTAACATGTCTCTTTGATTCGTTTATTTTGCAACAATGAACATGAACAGTGAACTACAACAACAGTGAATTACAATAACAGTGAACTACAACAACTGTGAATTACAATAACAGTGAACCACAAACAGTGAACTATTAGTGAACTACAAAAGTGAACTCGTAAAAAAGAACTCAAAAAGTGAACTACTAATAGTAAACTTCAAATGGTTAATTACAATAGTGAACTACAATTATAAACTCTTAAAAGTGATCTTTGGTTTGGTGAATTAGTAATATGAAATAGGTGTGAAACAGTGAACCATTCTGTTTTGATTTCAATTAAAAATAGTGAACCAGAGTATTTTGCTAAAACTAAGTCACAAACTTTGTTGCAGATGCAATGGATTGTGAATAATAGAGTCGAGATCGTTGTTGAGATGAACTAAAATAGTGAACAACAATAATAGTGAATTACAATAATAATGAACCACAAACAATAAACTACAAAAGCGAACTCGCAAAAAAAGAACTCAAAAAGTGAACTAACAATAGTAAACTTACAATGGTTAACTACAACAGTGAACTACAATTATATACTTCTAAAGGTGGACTTTGGTTTGAAGTGAATTAGTAATGTGAAATAGGTGTGAAACATTCAACCAGAATGTTTTGAACTCGATGAAAAACAATGAATCATAGTATTTTTCTAAAGCTAAGTACGACCTTTGTTGCAGCCGCAATGGATTGGCAAGGATAGAGTTGAGATCATTGTTGAGATGAACTAAAACAACAGTGAATTGCAATAATAGTGAACCACAAACAGTGAATTATAAATAGTGAACTACAAAATTGAACTAGCAAAAAAAAACTCAGAAAGTGAACCAACAATAGTATACTTTGAATGGTTAACTACAATAGTGAACTACAATTATAAACTCTTAGAAGTTAACTTTTGTTTGAAGTGAACTAGCAATGTGAAACAGGTGTGAAACGGTGAATCAGACTGTTTTCATTGAAAAACAGTGAACCAGAGTATTTTGTTAGCTAATAATGAATAAGTAGATTTAAGGATCAGAGTTACCCAAATAACATTGTATTACTCTATTGAAACATTAGACCAAGTCATGAAAGTGGACAAGAACATGCTGTCATTTATGCTTAGGTGTGAAACAGTGAACCAGAGTGTTTTGAGTTCAATTAAAAATAGTGAGCTCGCAAAAAAGAACTCAAAAAGTGAACTAACAATAGTAAACTTTCAATGGTTAGCTACAATAGTGAACTACAATTATAAACTCCTAAAAGTGAACTTTCGTAAGAAGTGAATTAGTAATGTGAAATAGGTGTGAAATATGTGTGAAACGGTGAACCAGAGTGTTTTGAACTCAATTAAAAAGTGAACTATAGTATTTTGCTAGCTAATAGTTAATAAGTAGATTTAATGATCAAAGTTACTCAATAACATTGTATTACTACATTGAAACATTAGACACTGTCATGAAAGTAGACAAGAAAGTGAACCAGAATGATTTGAGCTCAATGTAAAACAGTGAACTAGAGTATATTGCTAGTTAACAGTGAACAAGTTGATTTAAGCATTAAAGTTACCCAATAACAATGAATTAGTACATCGAAACATTTCAAGCATCTTTAGTTGAATACGCCTTTCAAGCAAAACCCCGAAAACACATTGTACAAAAGTTTGAAAAAGGTAACACATTTTTAATAATTTAATAAGCATCAGAGTTACCCAATAACAGTGAATTAGTACATCGAAACATTTCAAGCGTATGAAGTTGAATCGCCATTCAAGCAAACCCCGCCCCAAAACACATTTTACAAAAGTTTGAAAAAGGCAACACATTTTTAATAATGTACTAAATGACAATTGTACAGTCTCAAGTTTCCCATAAAAAAAATAACAAATTTTCCAAATTATGCATTTAACTAACTAATTTGATCAACTGTTCTGACATCTAAGAAAAGTCGAACAAGGTTTTACAAGACATGCACAATGCAGTTGATGATTTATGAGCTCAATCAGCTCATCTTCTACGGTTCTTATTGCTGCTTAATCTTTTGATTCTAATAAGTTTAATAAATAAAAATAATAATTATTAAGGTGTTGCAATCTGCTGCATATTTTGGTTCTGAAACTTGCTCAAAACACCTTCAATGGCCATATCAAATGCATCTTTATTTTCTTCTAAACCTTCACTCGCTAAAGCATTATAAAGCCAAACAAGGATTAAAAAAACATGGCACTTGTTAGAGATACCTTTAGAATAAGATTGTGGATCATGATGAGGCACAGATGCTTCATCAAATGCTTCACACCTCCACCATTTGATTCATAGTCTCCCTCACTGCCTTGACCTTCACAAATCACAATCAAATCAATTCAATTAAGATCAATCAATAAACAAACACAATCGAATCTGAAAGATGAATAAACCAGACCTTGTCGAATTTCTTAGCTTCAAAGGTCTTCAAACGGGCTGCTTTGAAATCATGCAATGCTTCCTTTTCTTCCATAGCAAGTTTCATCAATGCCTCTGCAGAAGCCTTTCTCACTCCCTAATCTTCGCTACTCAAAGCCTCAACCAAACAGTGCACTAAGTTTTTCTAAATCTGCTTGCTTCCGGCTACCACATCAACCTCAATAACACTCCCAATAAACACCAGAACCGCAACCTTAGCCTTAAACGTCTCGCATTTAACCAACTTCTCAAATCTAACCATAAATTGAATTAAAAATTATCACCCAGTCGACACTTATTGCCTTAAATAAATCATTCAACTTAAAAAATTATCACCCAGTCGACACTTATTGCCTTAAATATATCATTCAACTTTCAAGGAACTTCGTATCCTAGAAAGTCACATGGGATCATTTGTTTTGATTCAAGACATTTACCACACCAATTTTTCTGCTATTAACAATTGTGTTACTAAAATTTTGATTTTATCTAGCAATTTACTGAAGAAAAACAAAGGAAATTAATGGAGTTATAAAATAAAGAATGGCACTAACCCGATGATGGAGATATTGAGATGTTTTCTCCTCCTCTGCTACTTGGCACTGTTGAAAGATTCCCAGGTTGTTCTTGCTGCAGCAAAATTAGGGATTCAAAGCTCCCGGGGTTGCAAAGGGTGGATTGTCGATCTAGGGTTTTGTGGAAGAAGGAAAGGGGCTATAAATAATCGAAGATAAAAAAGGCGGAAGTTCAAGCGAGGGAAAATGGAGGGGAGGTAGAGGACAGAAGAGAAGTTGTGGTTGCCATGATGAAGAAAAGCAAGAGATGGCATACGCGGAAGGGAGGGTGATCCCCTGCTGTGCATGTGTGCTATGCGGTGCGGTGCACCCGAAACGGCGTCGTTTCGGGTCAAAAAAACGCCGTTTTGATTGTGTGTGTTTTTTCTTTATTTTTACAGCGGAACCAAACGGCGTCGCGTCGGATCGAAATGACGTTGTTTTGATGCACAGCACGCCGCGCTGTGCATGTGTGTACCGTAGGGGATCGAGGTCCCAGGCGGAAGGGATTTGCGATGGTGAAGAAGATGAACGTCAATTCGTTCACCATTATTTCGCATTTCCCATTTAACAGAGCCAAAAACATTGGAGGGTAAAATTGTCCAATCAGTCTAATTTATGTCCTTATTGTCTTACGTAAATACACATGTCCTTATGGACGGTTGAAATAGTAATATTGTTTTTATGGGCATTTCTCCCAAAATATTTTGCATTACACCGCAAATATTTGAATTTAGTTATTCTAAAAAATATAATTGAATGTAAGGATATTTGGCATTAAATGGAGTGGCCAATTTGCCGGGAATGACTTTAATGTACGAATATTTCGTATTAATTGACAAACTTGAATAAAGCTAATTTTAAAAATGTAATTTAATGTAATAATATTTACATTAAATGAGGTGGCTAATTTATCACGGCTGACCTAATCTCAGAATATCTCGTATTAATTGGCATATTTGATATTAGTTATTTTTCAAAATATAATATAATTTAATAATATTCTGCATTAATGAAGGACTCTATGCATTTACGATGTATGTTATAACCTTAATGGTGCGTTTGAATTGTTATGATAGAATTATTTTATTTTATTCCATTAGTCAGTCGTGTTTTGATGCAGGAGAAAGGCAAAAATTTATTTAAGTAAAATGCAATTTGATCATTTTCATTTCATTAAAAAAAGGGATGGGCGGGATGAAATGGTTTGAAGAAATGAATTTTAAAACACAACTTAAGTGATAAAATATAACCAACACATATGTCACCTAGATCCCGCTCCTCCACCACCATGCACCTCACCGCCACCCGCCAACACCACCACACTGTAATCCATTATCTTCCACACCACCGCTATCCTCAACCGTACCGCACACCGCCACCTAGCCCGTCACCACTTTTGACACAACTCGATCACTACCCATCCCCATTGATCATAACCCAACCCACCATCATTCGCCCCATTATCACCTCTCCAACTACCACCAACCTCCCACTACCCCATGCCATCACTCACCTGGTCACCACCACCTGCATGCCCCGTCCCCTGCCATGATCCACCCCACCATTACCCCATGCCACACTATCTTCCGCCACATGATCATAACCAGTCACCACCCTTTACCATTCTGAACGCGCAAGATCAAATATAGTATTTCCACCAATAAATAGCTACTACCACAATACCAATGCTTTCAAACCTGGGGAATTTTTAATTTTTTTTCTTGTTTCCATTAATTAAGACATTGGGAAGGTAAACTTTTGATTGTATTGTAATTCAAAGTAGTGATAGAAGTGGAAGAAAAAAAACAAATAGTTTTGAAAAATAGCTGTTAAAAAAAACGGAGGGAGTATCGGGAAAGAATAGATAAAGCCCAAAATAACAAATAAAGACAAGGACATAAATAAACATAAGTAAATAAAGTCCTCGGGCCAGCTGCTCCATAAATTAGAATTGGTCTAGGGTTTGTTCCCCTACATCACTGTATAAGCATTAGCAAACCGAAATACGGATATTAGCACTAAACATTACGGAACAATGTATAAATCACTATCTTATTCGTTGCTAAAAATAAAAACCCCTCTCTTGTTTGGTTTTTATTTTTTTTTTTTTCAATCGCAAAAAGGAACTTTCCAGGTGGAAACGAATTCCAAAGGAGTACCGTTCCACCCTGTAGTCAAACATTTACCATCTGTTTCTATGTGTAAACCATTTACTGATGTATCAAGCAACAACTTTGCTTGTGACAATGTACAAGGGGTCAATTCTGTTTCCACAAAACCACATTTCTCAAAAAGAGCCCTCCAAAAACTCGCTTTTTCGTATCTATAAGTCCGTTTTGTACCATCACATGTGATGATATTTCTTATTATATCTGCATAGATACCTTCTTCAATGAGCTTCCTGCACGGGTGATTCTCGAAATTCATCAGAAGCCCATCAAATACACCGCTAATGTAAAACAGACTTTCTACGAATCTTTCAACGAAATCCGGTGAATTTAGATTTGTGTCGATTTCATTTAGCACCATTAAACAAGGGTTAAGCTCCTTGATTTCATTTATCAATTTTTCCATGTCATTTGGCCATGCAAGCACACTCCAAAGACACAATGATGAGTAAATCACCAACGTCTCATCATCTTTCACTTGGAACATTTCTTTCTTGATTTCCTTAAGGTCAGACAATACAACCATAAACGTGAAAGGAACATTCATTGTCTCAGCAAAATCAGATAACCATTTTCCTGTTTCTTCCAGTAGTTCATTCGAGGTTCCGACCGCAGTTATCTTGAGAAGTTCAAGTGGGCATTCATATCTCACTGCAAGAGCTTGAATCAAAACCGTCCAATGCGACCCGTTTTTTATTCTTAAATCAATCAAATGAATCCTTGTGGATGAAGCTAAATTATCTAAAATGGATTGGACACCTGTAAATTGTGAAACAACTGATGCTGAAAATTGTTGCTCCCCTGATATCCAAGCAGGTTGAAGAGCATTCAAAGTCTGCGTTACGTCCATAGGTTTCCTACTTTCTTCTGCATTATCATCTATTGTAATAAACCCCAAATCTTGATTTATCCTTTGTTGAAGGGCTTGTGCAAAATAGTAGACGATTCTTTCAAGGGGTGTACCTGTTTTTGAAGCAGAATCCTGACACTTGTTGAGCAATTTTCCTGCAGAAAAAAATCTATTTTTGTCTGCCTGTTCAGCAGCAACTTGAAGTGCCATTGCGATTTCGATTTCTTCCTCAAAAATGCTTTTGGGGGTTTTCGACGAAACGGAGAAAACAATATCAGCAGGATTCTCGGAGTTTAATTCGAGCAGTCGGGATCTTACCTGCTTCATGATGGTTGCAGCCGAGCTCGAATTCTGGCACGGTGGTGGTGGATCTGGATCGCTTTCTTTTAAGTTCAAACGTTTCGTTTTTGTACCGCCATACAAGTTGAGAAGTTCGAATGGTGGGGTCGAAACAACAGGTGGGGTTTCGATTTCTGCTGCTTCGAAATCATAGAAAATGTTGTCTTGAGTAGGAACCATATTGTATCCTGCTTCAAAATCATACAAGATGTTGTCTTGAGTAGGAACCATATAATTGCCTTCTCCATTAAAATCTTCAAAGAAGATGTTCTCTTCAGTAGAATACATGTTGCATAAAACTCAAACAAAGAAAAAGCTATGGATTTAAACTTTGCTGAATTATTTTCTTGGATGAAAAAACTCGAGGTTTTGTTCACTTTTTATATCAAGCCGATGGTCAACTTTGAGTTTGAATTTCTTGTCTCTCTTTAAAATAAGCGGATATACTTGGTCAATGTTTTGAGTTTGAATTTCGTGTCTCCTTATATTATGCAGAATGTTCTCTACTTTTCAATAATCCAAACGGAGGGGCACAGACACGATCTATTTAGAAATCACGCTTTGATAAATTCTTGATTTGTAGAGATTTTGATTTCTTCATAGTCAAATATTATACATAAATTCGATATTTTGCATAGATTTCTACTTTTTCATATGTATACATAAATTCGATTATAAAAATGTTTGATTTCAGTGTAATACTCACCGACTAAGGATGAGGTCAATCTTACGGCAAAATTTATTTGTTATGAGGTCAATCCTAGGGCAAAAAATATTTGTTTGTTTTTGTTACGGCACAATAAGACGAAAAAATCTGTAAAATTTGTCGACAGTTGCCGGACTAAAAGGGAAGAAAAGACTATAAATAATGTAATGGAATTTGATGCTTTTATTCCTACATAGATTAAACAATTAAAGTAACTTTAATTGAGGTTCGGCTTAATATACCGACTTTTGTGATGAATTAATTAACTTTTTTTTTTTTTTTTTTTTTGCTTAAAGTTTTCGGTATCCGGAACCCACTGGCTGGTTCGATTGTCTGAGTTCGCCCGTGTCACCGCTGCAGAGTTTTACTCTTATTCGAAGCGGCGCGACCAAGACCTCTTTCAATATGGCGCCTCAGAGGAGAATCGAGTCGGTGACCGTCATAGGCATTATGAAGTCACTTTCCACTTGAGCCAAGCTACTTGGTATATGAATTAAGTAACTTTAATAGGGAATTAGGGAGAAGTATAAAAATATTTGTGCCATAACAAGTGTGAAATCCTGAATTTATGTGTGAAATATCTTTTGCACGCGCATTTATGTCTTTTCGAAAATTGTTTTATTTTTCCTTAATCATTTCTTAACCTTCAAGAAGTCTAAATCGACCTAAGGCTCAGACTAGTCTATAAAAGAGCTCCAGGAAGCTATATACATCACAATATTCGCGTTTTCGAGGGTTTCAGAGGAGTTTTATGCTGTTGTCCTGGCCCCTCTCATCAAAGCGCCCCAGGCTTTGTTTCTAGGAGCTTCGGCTGGCTTTTCTCGGTTCGTTCTACAGATCAAGTGATGGTTTAGAACATGTTTCGTTTCTAGCAGCAGTTTCAGGCTTGGATTCATTTTGTGAAGGTAATCGTCATAATTCCTCATTGTTTTCGTAGTTTAATGTTGTTTAAGTTGGAATTCGTAGTACTCAAATGAGGGTTTTTTGTTTGTTTGTAGATTCAAGGTTCAAAGGGTAATCGTAGCTCGTTCGTTGTTTTGCTTTTGGTTTTGGTTAGTATTTGAGGTAAGGAGTTCTTCTTATCAAAGGATCTCATTTGGTTTTAAAGATTATGTTTTAATGCGTTTTGAATACTGTTTCCTGCTAAATTGCATAAAACTTGACATAATTATTAGTTGCCGAGTAATCGTAAGGACATAAAGTGGTTCTGAGGCTATGTTGGGCCGTTTTCCCGGACCTTCACCCCGGAAAGTGCATGGGCCACTTTTTGTCTATTATGTGACGTAAACAATGCTTTGAGAATGTTATTTGGCTTTCTAGATAATCTTCTAGGTTCTTCTTTCATACGAATAGTGAAGATATGATGGTAAATCAGTGTTGTTATGGCCTTCGTATGCTCACAAAGGTTAGATATGGTTGTTAACCCAAACTTACATGCTCCTACATACTTTATGTGTTTGCCCAAATATGCTTAGCAAGGTAATAGTTATTAGCAATGTGATGTACCGAGTACCATGGATATTATCGAAAGTCCCGTGTCGGAGACTACTTGTATTATCCATGTCGTTCTTAAGATGGCGTACTATTCGGAGTACCTCGGGTATTATTCAAAGTTCCAAGTTGAATGTACATTTAGTCATATTAGCCGTGTTGCACACCATGCCCTCGAACTAAGTGTTTTGGTGCTATGTAATGAAACACGAACATGAAAGACAAGACAAACCATGGTTATGATATGATATAAGAAAATATAGTAACACATTTACTAACATCAATTCGTATTAGTACAACAGTAATCGCTTGATCCCAACATGATAAGTAAGTAATTAATGAAACATACAAGTATGTGCAAGAAAAATGAAATGTATTTAATAAAAATGTTTTTTTATGCATCATTCAACTTGATTTTAAAGTGGAATTCCTTATGTTTCAAGATATGTTTTTAAAGATGCTTCATGTATTCCTCAAGTTATGTTTTCAACAATATATAACTGGATTAAGATAGACCCAAAAAATTTGGCGGTTTGAACTTCAAGAGCTGGCCAAAATATTGAATGATGATGGAGAAATTTGGTGGTGTGATCCGATAACTTTTGTGAGTATCTCGTGGACGATTTCGGGACATACCAATATCAATACACAAAGCTTAGAATGATAAGATTTGGTGATCAATTACAATAGTAATTCAAGATAAACTAATTGATTCCTATTTGTGAAAGGAAAATTTTACCCTATATTTCTATTCAGTGTCCCTCATTCTAATTTTTTTAATTGGTTTTACAAGTACGAGTGTCATCAATGACCGATGTAGGTCAATTACATCTTAGTTTTTAGGCACATATAATACCTTTATATATATTGCTTAAATTGACATTTTTAGGGTCTTTATTTGCATCACCATGATTTTATCGATACAACATACTATTTTTGCAACAAAACAAAAATGACGTTTAGAAAGTCGATTTTCAGTCAAGAATTAACTTTCTGAAAGTTGATTTTGTACTTTTACTGTACAACGGTAGATGTGTTGCAACGATAGAATCGGTGAGCTGTAAATAATAAACCCCTTTTTAAATGACAATCCATTTTACTCCTTTAAACAAACGAGTATGACGGAGGTCTGATTAGCACATCACAACGTGCCATCCCCACAACGATTCAACAATAAATGAAGACCGAGAAAGTCCACCTTAAGGGCCCGAAGTCCCAAGAATCCGAGCTGAGCCTAGCTCGGCCATCCTCCCTGACTTCTGTAGGTCGGGGAAAGTACAAGGGCAACCGACTCGGCTCGGATCTCACAGGTCTGCCTTAGTCTATCTCGGACCAAGTTTCCCACGTGTATAATATAATAGATAAACAAGGAAAGAATCCTCAGCCATAAAGGCTATTATCCGATATTCATATCACCGAGGTCATCTCCTATAATTAAGGGGATCAAATCATAATTATCTATTTTCTTGAAGAACTCGAAATCAAAGTCCATCATGGACATGGCCCATAATGTCCTAGGGCATAATGGCCCCTATATAAACCATCCCTAAGGAATTACGAAGGAATTGATTCCTGAAGATTGACAGGATACGTAGGCAGCTTGGGATATAATTTCTCATGTCCAGTCTAAACATCCTACAAACCACCTCCCTCTTTCACCGTCTTTAGTGTTCTTAAAGCTTGAGTAGGTTTTTACTAGGATCAAAAGGCCCCGCAATTAATACCCGACAATTTCCAGCATCGTCAATTGGCGCTAAAAGGAGGGCCCTCTACTGACAATGTTGTTCAAGGTTTTGTAGTTCTATCACCATGGTGACAATTCGACAACATACCACGAATGGCAATAACGGCAACGATGCTTTGGCCTCTAATGCCAACAACCAGAATCAAGAACAAGAGGAGATTTACCTCAATGCTACCCATCAAGCATTGGTAGATCAGTTGGTGGCTATGGATTATGCCAGCAAACAAGCAATCCTCAATGCTTCCTTAGCGGAGGATGATAAGGAGGATGAAGATCTGTTTGAAGAAGATCTTATCGAAGAAGAGCTGCTGGAACATGATCTGGATTAGGAGGATCAATGTGAGGATGAATCACAAGAAGAAACACCCCCTCATCTTCCTCCAAAACCTAAACGGGCCAAGATGGACGACCACTCGGCTAGAGCCGAGCTGGATGTGAGGTCTATCAGTAGCTTTCCTTGATGTGAGGAGGATGAGTGGTCGTCCTTCTTGGCCCGTTTAGGTTTTGGAGGAAGAGGAGGGGGTGTTTCTTCTTGTGTTTCATCCTCCCATTGATCCTCCTCATCCAGATCGTGTTCCAGTCGCTCTTCTTCGACGAGATCTTCTTCAACCAGATCTTCATCCTCCTCATCATCCTCCGCAAAGAAAGCATTGAGGATCACTTGTTTCTAGCATCATCCATAGCCACCAACTGATCTACCAATATTGCTTGATGGGTAGCATTGAGGGCAACCTCCTCTTGTTCCTGATTCTGGTTGTTGGCATTAGAGGCCGAAGCATCGTTGTCATTATTTCCATTCGTAGTCTGTTGTCGAGTTGTCACCATGGTGATAAAACTACAAAACCTTGAACTGCATTGTCAGTCGAGGGCCCTCCTTCTAGCGCTAATTGATGATGCTGGAATCGTCGGATATTAACTCCGGGGCTTTTTGATCCTAGTAACAACCTACTCAAGCTTTAAGAACGCTAAAGACGGTGAAAGATGGAAGTGGTTTGTGATATGTTTAGACTGGATATGAGAAATTATATCCCAAGCTGCCTATGTATCTTGTCAATTTTTAGGAATCGAGTCCTTCGTAATTCCTTAAGGATGGTTTATATAGGGGACATTATGCCCTAGGCCATCATAGGCCGTGTCCATGTTGGACTTTGATTTCGTGTTCTTTAAGGAAATAGATAATTATGAGTTGATCCCCTTTATTATAGGATATGACCTCGGTGAAATGAATATCGGATAATAGCCTTTATGGCTGAGGATTCTTTCCATGTTTATCTGTTATATTATACACGTGGGAAACTTGGTCCGAGATAGACTCCAGATGACCTGTGAGATACCAGCCGAGTTGGCTGCCCTTGTACTTTCCCCGACCTACAGAGGTCGGGGAGGATGGCCGAGCTGGGCTCAGCTCGAATTCTTAGGACTTCAGGCCCTTAAGGTGGACTTTCTTGGTCGGGGAAGAAACCGGCTTTGCAGCAAAGAGACTTCATTCCCCTAAATAGACCACGGGAGCAAGTCCTCACTATCATGAAGAGGAAAGGATTGGCCCAAACTCCACCACCGATGTGAACTCCCCGAAAAAGAAGGGATAACAGCAAGTTTTGTGCCTACCATGAAGATTTTGGGCACTATTCAAAAAGTTGCCGAGATTTGCAAAGAGATATTGACATGAAAATCATAGAGGGAAAGCTAGATGAGGTTATGGATCGGCCTCAATTTGCTGAGCCGTGAGGGCAGCGAGATTATCAGTGTAAACACTTTAATCAAGATCAGGGATGGTAGGGAGACCCCAAGATGAGAAGAGATTGATCCCCGAAAGGAGATCGACAGATAGATTACCGGCCCATCAACACTATTGTAGGCGGTCCCAAAAACACATTTGGGGCAGACCACCAAATCAGCAGATCGGCCAGCTCCTCTGATAGCAACACGGGCCATAGGCCAGCGGGGGAAGTGACCTATGGTCCACGGGACCCACTTCTGATGGTCACCAACAATTAAGGCTTGGTCATAGAGCAAGAACATGGTGAAGAGGATTTGCATGGAGACAAGACGTGCTATTAATGTCCTTTACTACTCGGCTTTCCAGTCTATGAAGCTCAAGGATTCAAAACTGATTCTGTTGGACATATTTTAAGTTTTAATGATGAGTGCCAGACTAGTTGTTATAGAGCAAAGGAAAAAAGATGTCTAAATCAAATGCATAGGTTTATTAGAGTTTGATCATTGTATAGGTTTGATCAAACAAGCTTTGTAATTAAGTCACCGATCAGATCAAAAAACTGTCTAGATCAAGTAGGGTAACTAGGTCAGTAGAGTGTCTAGGAACATGCTGAAGACTGAAGGCTGAGGGTACAAACTCAGTTATTGAAGGCTAAGGGATCAAACTTAGTATTTAAAGTCAAGGATATGGAATCAGAATTTAGGGAAGTCTGTGATGACCTAAACTGATTACATATACCTTGTGTACAAGGTCTAAGTTCTACATATTAAGTGGTGACTGGAACTTAGTTATATTCAAAATGGTGTACTCTAACTTCACAATAAAAAGTTAGATAAGAAGAAGTCAGCTGATGTGTTGTTAAAACACAACAGACTTAAACCTGCTGAGAAATATGTTCATTAGCAGGCTATTATACTTCAGATATTTGTTGAGTATATTTCTCGATTTAATCAAGGGTTACATTGGAAGATTACAAAGATAAGGATGGATTACAAGCCTTGATATTGTCAACAAATCAATGGCCAAGATAAAAAGAATGTTGGAAAGATTCAGAGGATTAACCAATGGACACAAGTCAAAGGGTGGACAGACTAAAAACTGACAAAAAGCAAACTGACAGTGTCAGTACTATGAACAGAGACAGAAAGCAAGTCAAGATGGAGACAAATCTGAAACGGCTATGTTTGAAATTCAAACATAAGTCACAAGATTCTCACTTATAAATAGAAGACTCCTGATTCAGATACAAATGATGAAAAACAAATAATCTACTCAAAGCTATCAAATTTTTGATCAAGAAAATCACCCTGCTGACATACATAGAACTTCAATTGACTGATCAAGAAATATCTTCAAGTGTAACCTGCTATCAAGTTACATCAAGTACACACACTTGAAGACATCAAGCTGCTGATCATTTCATCCTGATCAAGCTGCTGACTGTTGAATCATTTAATTGATTCAAACTTTCTTTTACAAGAAACCTGCTGAAGATAGAGAAGCATTTAGGTGTCAAGAACTGTTGTTTGTGTGGTGGAGCTGGTGAAGAGGCAATCCTACTATTGGTCCCAGAGAAGGGTAAAACTATAGTCAAGGGGGGGGGGGGTGAATGACTATAGTGGAGTTTCAAAAACTATTCTTGTAATTAAAAGCTTTTGGGCAGCGGATAAGTCCCTTCTTACGAAGTTATTTCAAGGTAGTTTAAGCAATCAATAATATGTGGTATAATGCAAGCAATTTAAATGAATGCAGTAAGGTAAATTGCAGAAAGTAAATTGACACAAGGCTTATAGTGGTTCAGGGTGGTGTAATCCCTTAATCCACTCTTCTCCTGTGATGATTGGAGGAATTCACTATTGTTTTCACAGATACAATAGTACGATTGTCCTTGACTTCTCAAGCTTCACAATCTACAAGACTATCACTCCTTGATTGCATCACCCAGGACTCGGCCTCTCTTTCACTGCTCATTGGGATCAAATCCTTCAGCAGCTATCACAAACACAACTCCCTCTCAGATGGCTCTAATTCAGTTGCTTGATTTATGTGAATTGAATTCACCAACTTGTTGATCAATCTCAATGCTTGATGTTTGATTTGTAGCTCTTAGATTTGAGTTGATCACTGGATATTTCCTTTTAGCACAGATAGAAGATTTTTCACTTTGACAGAGTTTCTGCTCAGATTTTTATAATCGTTATCTCTTTTTCTTTTGTTTTTATGTCAGTGCCTTCTATTTATAGCCTTGATTATTCTTGATTTGAATTTCCGTCCGTTGGCTATATTAATTAGGGGAATAATCCTTGATTTTATTCTTGATTCCCCCTTAATAATATTCTCCTTGATTTTAGTGATAGGGTTTTTCTTCAAATGTTTACCAGAAAATCCGTCCTTGATTGATCCTCTATTAATTGTGCAATTAATGCTTGATCTTCTGTATCTTCTTCATATTTCAATAATCCAATCGAGTAAGGTTTACTCAGCCGTTCTTTGAACGGTCAAGTGATCCACCTGACTTTGCCATTTAGATCTCTAAGTGAAGACAAAGCAGTAAGGTTTACTCAGCCGTTCTTTGAACGGTCAAGTGATCCACCTGACTTTGCCATTTAGATCTTCCTTTACTGCTTTGTCTTCACTTAGCCGAAAGTCAGTTTACTTCGCCGACTCACTGTTTCCTTTATTCTTTAAGTTCAAAGGAGAATCCTTGTACTTCGCCGATCCTTGTTTTGTGTGAGATCAGTGTACACCATATTTTAACATTGATCTTCATTACTTGAAACATGACTTAGACTTATCCAAGGTCATCACAGACTTCCTTGGTTATAAGTCAGACCATAATGTCTTCATTGCTTATCTACTGGTGCTTGGCTAGCTTCACTCTGCCGAATGTCTGTTTTACTTTGCCGTCCTACTAACTAGTACAATACTTGTCTGACTCAACTTATACAACATGTCAGACTCTAAGTAAAGACTTATACAAAGAATTCTAACTTATTTCAGGCTTGCTATAACAGCTATTATGGCCATCATCAAAACATAATAACATGTTCCTAACAATTTCCCCCTTTTTGATGATGCCAAAACCCTCATAAGCCTGAACATAAGTATGGCAATTTTTTTTCATAATAATAATAAGCAGAATAAGACTCAACAATTTTATTCATCCATTTAACGGCATTTAGTTCAAAATTATTCAAGTGTTACAACTACATTTTCCTTAACTCAGCCTTGTACCTTTTGAACTTTGTGGTTTGGACCTCTTCCACATATTTCCAATCAACCTCAGGAAACCTCCACTTCCAATATGCCATAGCAGTGTATTCAGATACTCCTTGGAATACTCTCTTGGCAAAGAGTCTGTTAAAGTCAGGCATAGTTTCATTTGCCCTGGGCTCCCCAAAGTACTTCTCAAGTCTTTCCCTAGCTTCTGTAATGTGTGAGTCATCAAACTTGAGACTTTTGTACAGGCCCCATTGCTCTTGTTTGCTCATTTTTCCCATAGGACTGAAGAATTTTTCCATATAGTTGAAGTCTTCTTGTTGCTCAATTGCCAAGTCTCCTGGTCCTTTTGCAGACAGTGGTATGGCTGAACTTGGTGTGCTGGTTCCACCACTTTGCTGGAGAGAGGCATGTTGTCTTTTCATGTCATTGTATATTTTGGCCATGTCAACTCTCCTTTGTTCATCCTGGTAGCTTAGCCAGTCTACCCAAGCTTCATCTTGTGTTTGATTTGGATATTGTCCTTCATAGACTCTGAAAAATTCTCTCACATGATCCAGGATTTCAGCTTCATATTCTTGCCTGTTTCTATGAGTTGGAAAGCTTCTTTTCTCTCAGCTGGTGCTAGATCTATGATATTTTGCTGACCTTCTTTGTTGACTGGGACCAGGTCTTTGCTGTCCCCCTGATCTATCTCTATCATCATCCCTTCTTTGAAAAGGATGAGGAAATCCAATGCATGGTTCATTTAGGGCCTTTTCTCTTTCTTCTCTAGCCCTCATTTGCTGTTCTTCTGCCTCATTTCTGATCCTTATTTCTCTATCTCTTGCCCTCAGTTGTTCTTCAGTGAAGTTTGGAGGTCTAATCGTTGAACCTTCAGGCTTATCTTTACTTTCCCCCTTTTTGGCAGCATCATCCCTTTGCTGGAGTAAGATGCTATTTGTAGCCTCTGCTGTGCCAATCAGAGAGTCCAGTTTTGACTCAATGGATGTGAATCTATTGTCATGATCATTCAGTTTCTCAGTGACACTGCGGAACCTTGTTTAGGGTGAATTTATAGTGTTTTTAACGATATATTTTATATCAATTTCCCCCGTATATGTATTATTTTCATAGAAATAGGGCTTTATATTGAAATATTGAGTAAATGATGTTTTTAATAGTTAAATCTCAAAACGTAACGATTTATGTGCGTAATTGATGATTTTATGTTATTTTGGAAATACGTTACGCTTTGGTATGTTTTCCTATTGTTGTAGATACTCATTGATGATGGAAGAGAGGATTTGAGAGAGCCAAATTCGTGCTTGGAAAGGATCAATCAAAGTTATGGAAGATTGAAAGATATAAGGAAAGAAATCAATCAAGATAAATGTCGGAAAATCAGGATTCCGGGTAGTGACGACCTTCCGACGCAGTTCTTGATATGATATAAACTGATTTGACTCTCGACCTCAAGATAAGAGTTGTAGGGCTTGAAGAGAAGATTCTACAGGATTTTGAATCACTCCATTCCGACTTACGAGGCCCGAGATATGAGCGTTACAAGTTTGGATACTGTTGCTGAAAATAGTGGACGGGCGTCCGGATCTTCAAACGGGCGTCCGGCACCGTTACTGTAGCAACCGCCTCTGATTTTCTATAAATAGCAGCAGCTTTTCAACCCTAATATCATACCATATCGAATTTTACACACAGCAGCCGCAAGAACACCTTATTTTCTGAGGCTTCCAAGGCCGGTCACCCGAGCCTTGTGCTCGGGTGATCGGGGTTAGATTAGGTTTTATTTTTCGTTTCGTTTTCTTTTCTTGTTCGAATTATGATGAAGTCTTGGAGCTTTCATCCATGGAGCAACCATGGAGACCTGTTTCTGCAGCACTTTAATTTCAGTTCATGGATGATTTTGTAAGTTTTAATTATAATTGTTTTGTTTCCTATGTTTATTTGTATCGTGCAATTTTATATCGAAAGATGATTGTATGATTTGATGCTACCGTATGACGGAAGTCGGTGTAGTTTAGATCACCATAGGAAAGAGTAGATCTTTAATCTATACATAACGGAAGTTCGTGAGGTTAAATATCTAGATTCTGAGAGGATCACAATTTGATTAATTCGATGCAAGATTATCTTAGATTGGAATTGAGGATATCACCGTTACGGAAAGATAGGATTTTTCATGTGTTTAATTCATTATGTTGTTCTTGTTCTCTTTCATGTTTTTATGCCGCATGTTAATCGAATTTAGATAACGGAAGTTAATAGATTCATTAGATTATCGTGAGGGAGATTGACAATAATTATTCCAACAAACGGAAGTTGAGGGATAATGTTGTTAGGTTAGGATTCAATCCATATCTTTGATTTGTATCGATATTAGTTAAGACCGGAAGGTAAACTAATTAATGGCGTGATAAATCGGAAGAGGAAACGCTTCATTAGAAAAGATAATAATCCAAGATAACTAATGAATGAATGTTTGTCTATCTTGTTGATTTCGGTGGGGTGATGGTTGTTGGGAAGAGGTTGATCATGGTTCGTTTATGGTTGTTCAGTAGATAGATTTACCGCTTCCGTAGATGTAGTTTTATTTATGTTTTTATCGCTTTTATCCTTCCACGGCTTTGGATTAACAATCCCTCTGTCGGTTTATTTTCCGCTTTAGTTTAGGTTTAGGTTAATAAAGAAGGATTAACTAGATTAGATTCAATATCCCTTTTCCACGAGGATCGATAATTGCCGTACTTATCCAACTTTACTAGCAACTACCCGGTATTCGGCCGGTTAGGAGGTAGTTTTGCATGGTAGTATAGGTTTTATAAATTTTCTTTTGTTTTAATGATGCAAAATCTCCCCAACAAACCTCATGCCAAATGCCACTGCCATAGAATCATTTTCCTGAGAGATGTGTTGTCTGAGACCTGCCAGGTTGTTTGTGATATTGATGTTGAGCTGTCTCATCAGATCTCCTTGACGTTGCACAACAATGTTTTGTGCATCAATATATTCAGCAATGGCCTAATATATTCATCAATATATTAATGCTGAAGTCATGGATCTGAGGTGCATGGCTTGCCGCTCAAATTCTTCAGCCAGTAGATCTGCTGCTTTTTCAAAAGTCTCATTTGAGATGCCAGTGGCCAGCTGAGAGAGTTTGTGCCGGATGTCAGCTGGTTCCGGATCTGTTTGCTGTCCTTTGTCTTGATGTTGAGTAACATCTGCATTGACTTCCAAATCTTCAAGTATTTGGGTGGATGAGAAGTGTGGTTCAAGTGTGGTTCTGGCTGCTATTCCCCCTTGCTCTGTGCTGGGGATTTCCTTCACTGGAGTGGTAGCAGCTGAGCCAGTGTCCAACACAACTGTTGGTTGTGCTGTAGGATGAACAGATATGTGTGGTGGCGAAGGTGCTTTATCTGCTGGTGTTTTCTTGGCTGATCCTTGTGGATGCAGGAATGTGTTTAATAGTACATTGTCATCAGTTGGATCTTTTGGATCATTTCCATCATTAGCATCATTATCATCATCATGGTGACCATCGTCATCAGTTGATTCATCACTCTCTTTGTCAGAGGGAGGAGACAACTTTGCCTTAGCTGCATCAACCATGTCCTAGAGTGGTGATTCATCAAGTACACCAACCAGAGTTGTGATCCCAAGAAAGTTGAAGAACCAGGCCTCCTCACTAAGCATGTGTTCTAAGTCTTGAAGCTGGGTTCTGGAATCCCCTTCCTTCCATTCAAGATATTCTGCAATTCGATCATCAATAGCATTTGCAGATATTTGTGCAGGTTCTTATGGAGTTTCTTCATCATTTCCAGTGTTTCCTGCAGCTTCCTCATTTTGAGGTTGTGCATCCTCACTTTCATTTTCTTATTCTTCTTCTTCTTCTTGGTGTTCTACCTCAGTATCAGAATCCTCTTCTTTTTCTTCATCAATTAGTTTTCCAAATTCTGTTTTGTCCAGATTACGTTGGACCTTTTGTTTCTTTCTTTGGCTGGTAGTGTGTTTGGTAGGCTTCTTTCTCTTCCCTCCTTCTTCTTGCTTTTGTTGTTTGACATAAGTGAACATGACTTTGGACTCATGCAATTTGTGAAGTTGTACGGCAGGGACTTTGAGACATTGCATCAAATAGTGTAACTGAATCCCATATGACTTCTTCACCCAAAATTGGCCTTTCTTCTTCTTTCTTTCTGCTATTCCTTTTTGGGTTACATTTGGTTCGCCTTGGATTTGCTCTTTGATTATCAAGAAGAAGTATTTTGCCCAGTTGAACTGTAGACGGTTGTAGATGATTCCCATCAGCCGCATTCTAGTCTCTGTCATGGCATTGTTGGCTCCTAATTTTCCTTCAATGCTCTTCCCAATGAGGGCACTGAACTCACTGAATGGTTTCTTTAAAGCGGATCTTAGACAATTTACCTTTTTAGACCCTGGGTTTGCTGTTTTGGCAATGATTACCCAGAAATCATCCAAATTTTGTGGTACCAAGGTCACTTTTGCCTGACCCTTATTGGAAAGTTTAAGATGAGTACGAATTACTTTTGCCGTAAGGACCACTTCTGTGCCATTGACAGATGCAACAATCTTGTCTTCCTCCCATTCATCACCTTCTTCTGCAATGAGCCCAGAAACATATTTTGCAGTTTTCCTGAAGGAGATTAGGTTTTCATAGCAGATTTCGGTTATTGGAGGATTTAGAAAGGTCGATAACTTTAGGTCTTTGCATCCGCCTGCCAATCGTTTTGCTTCCTTGTCATTTCCGCACAGTTTTAGGTAGTGTTCTTCTTGGAAGAACGATCCAGTGGCAATCGATTTTTCATACCCAGTTTGGGAGTATGAGGAGGATGAAGCCATTGTTGGAAATTAATGGAATTTTTGAATGAGAGCTTTGAATTTGCAATAGAGTGTAAAGATTTTTGAAAAATCTCTAAGTATGGTTTATATAGTGTAATTTGGGTAGTGTGAACGTGGTTTGAAATTATGACATAATGGCGTGATTTTGTATATATAAATCATGATATTCGAGTGTAATGGGGGAGTGGATTGAGGTAAGTAATGATAAATCCCGGGAATCGAGGCGTTTGTAATTCGAAAATAATATGGTTACCTCCATGATTGTAATTTGATCTCCACGTGTGTAATCGTCCACAGATTTATCCTCCATAACTTCTTTATTCTCCACGTGTATAAAAATTGATTTTGTTCACACTATAATCTGCCCATGGCTCCAATCTTCATTTCGGTGGAGTGCCTTGGCTGGTCACTTAGCCGATTTAGTAAATTTTTCACTGAGCTTCTTTACTTTACCGTTCCTAACAATCAGTGAAGTTAACTTCGCCGAGTACCAGTGCCTTACCTGCTACATCTCCTGTAATGGCAAAGGTTTAAACAACTGATGAAGTCACTTGGCTGATTACTCCAGTTAGCCCCTCTTTGGTACTTAGTCAATTTCAATCATCCCCAACTCAGTTCTTAACATGCTAAATCGTTCATGATTGAGTGGTTTAGTGAAGATGTCAGCCAATTGATTTTCAGTGGGAATGTATTTTAGGATGACTTCTCTTTTTTCCACTTGATCTCTGATAAAATGATGTCTCACATCAATGTGCTTTGTTCTTGAATGCAACACTGGATTTTCAGTGATAGATATGGCACTTGTGTTGTCACACATGATTGGGATAGTCTTTTCCTCCACTCCATAATCCCTTAGCTGTTGTCTAATCCAAAGTACTTGTGCACAACAACTGCCTACTGCTATATATTATGCTTCAGCTGTTGATGTAGATATGGAGTTTTGCTTTTTACTAAACCAAGAGACTTGCCTGGTGCCTATCATCTGGCATGTTCCAGATGTGATTTTTCTATCTATCTTGCATCCAGCATAGTCAGAGTCTGATTATGACATCAACTTGAATCCTCCATATTTTGGATACCAAATTCCAACATTAATAGTGTTTTTTAGGTATTTGATTATTCTTTTGGTTGCTAGAAGATGTGATTCTTTTGGTTGAGCTTGAAACCTTGCACATACTCCTACAGCAAATGCTATATCAGGTCTACTTGCAGTTAGATAGAGTAGGGATCCAATGATTCCTCTATACATTTTCTGATCAACATCTTTTCCAGCTCCATATTTTTCAAGAATGACTCTTGCACACATTGATGTATCTGCTGTGCCACTTGTATCCATACCATACTTGTGTATTAAGTCTTTTGTATACTTGGCTTGACAGATGAAAATACCATCCTTCATTTGCTTTACTTGAAGACCAAGAAAGTAATTTAATTCTCCCATCATGCTCATCTGAAATTTGCTTTTCATCAGGTTTGCAAATTTCTCACACAACTTTTCATCCTCTGATCCAAAGATGATGTCATCAACATAGATTTGTACTAGCAATGTGCTTGTTCCTTCCTCTAATTTGAATAGAGTCTAATCTATAGTTCCCTTGTCGAATCCATTCTTGATCAAAAATTGTGACAGTGTTTCATACCAAGCTCTGGGTGCCTGTTTGAGTCCATAAAGAGCTTTTTTGAGCTTGTATACTTTGTCTTCTTTTCCTTTGAGTTGAAAACCAGGAGGTTGTTCCACATATACTTCTTCTTCCAAAAGTCCATTCAGAAATGCACTCTTGACATCCATTTGATAGACCTTGAAGTCTTCGTGTGCAGAAAAAGCTAGAAAGAGTCTGATTGCCTCCAGTCTTGCCACTGGTGCAAATGTTTCATCATAATCTATTCCTTCAGCTTGATAGTAGCCTTTTGCAACTAGCCTTGCTTTGGTTTCCATCAACTGTTCCTTGTTCATCCATCTTGTTTCTGAATACCTATTTTGTTCCAATGATGTTGGCAGTGTCTGGTCTGTCAACAAGTTCCCAGACTTCATTTCTTTCAAATTCATTTAGCTCTTCTTGCATGGCTGTAATCCAGTTTGCATTTTGGATTGCATCATCTATAGTCTTGGGTTCCACTTGTGGTAGAAAACATGTTAGCATATGCTCTAGTTGTCTTATGGTTCTAACTCCTGTGTGAATGTCTCCAATGACTTGTTCTTCAGGATGATATCTTAGCCAATTTAGGTCTGGTAGAAGTTGTTCTTCACTTGGTGCTTCTGCAACTTAAGGTTCTGTATGAGCTTCAAGTTCTGGTGCTTCTTCTGTTGTGATGAATTGTGGCTCATTTTGATTTTCAAGATGATGATTCAAAGTGGTAGCTGGTATGGTTGTATTTGTATATGCTTCCCTTTGTGTTGCTTTTTCTTCTT
Source organism: Gentiana macrophylla (assembly GCA_026214975.1). Lineage (NCBI taxonomy): Eukaryota > Viridiplantae > Streptophyta > Magnoliopsida > Gentianales > Gentianaceae > Gentiana > Gentiana macrophylla. Next base: position 103,289,570 of record CM047810.1, read on the forward strand.
TATCTTGAAGATTTTCACCATTTGTGTTTGGTTCATCAAATACTACATGTATTGATTCTTCAATCACCAATGTTCTTTTGTTGAGTACTATGAATGCCTTGCTGGTGTCTGAGTATCCCATAAAGATTGCTTCATCAGCTTTTTCATCAAAGGTGTGCAATTGATTCCTGTTCAAAACAAAACATTTAGATCAAATCATATGTAAATGTGAAATGTTAGGTTTTCTTCCATTCTATATCTCATATGGAGTCATTCCATGATGTTTTTTGATGATTGATCTATTTTGTGTATAGCATGCTGTGTTTGCTGCTTCAGCCCAAAATCTCTTTGGTAAGCATGCTTCTGCAATCATTGTTCTGACTACTTCTTTGAGAGTTCTGTTTCTTCTTTCTGCTACACCATTTTGTTGTGGAGTTCCTGCTGCAGATAGTTGATGTAATACTCCATTTTCTTCACAATAAGTTTTGATTACTTCATTTAGAAACTATGTGCCTCTATCTGATCTGATCTTGATAACCTTTAGTTCTTTCTCATTTTGAATTCTTCTTAGTAGATCTGGCATCTTCTTGAGTGTCTCTCTCTTCTTGTTCATGAAGATGGCCCAAGTGAATTTGGAGAAGTCATCAACCACTACTAGAGTGTATTTTTTACCACTTACACTTACTGGTGTGACTGGTCCAAATAGGTCCATATGTAACAGATGTAAAATTATTGTTGTTGATTGATAGGGCTTTGACTTGAAGGAACTTTTGATTTGTTTCCCTTTCTGACATGCATCATATAGACTTTCTTTCTTGAATGTGATCTCTGGCAGGCCTTCAACTAACTTGTCCTTTGATAATTTGTTGATGGTTTTGAAATTCAAGTGATTTAATCTTCTATGCCAAATCCAGTTGGTTGATTGTTTATTTTTGACAAACAGGCATGTTTCTGCTTTAGCTGTTTTCCAATCCACCACATACATGTTATCTTTTCTTGTCCCTGCAAGAACTACTGTATTGGTTTGGCTGTGAATCACTTTGCAACCTTCCTTGTTGAAGTGCACATTGTAGCCTTTGTCACATAATTGACTGATGCTCATCAGATTGAAATTAAGTCCCTTAACATATGCCACATTTTGAATTCTCAAATTGTTCTTGAGCATTGTGCCTTCCCCCTTAATCTTTCCAGGTTTTTCTTTGCCTCCAAATGTGACTTTGGGTCCATCAAAAGCTTTGAAGTCAGTGAGCCATCCTTTGTTCTCTGTCATGTGTGGAACATCCACTGTCTAAGTACCAAACATCCTACAAAACAAATTAATTATGTTTAGGTACCCAACACTATTTGGGCCCATACCTGTTAGCAGTCATGCCTCCTACTCCAAGTGTATATCCAAATGATCTTCTTTTTGGATAATTTAAGTTATCAACTTCATTTGTAGAAGGCATGGCAGAATAGCTTCTAATATTTCTACTGAAGGTATTCTGATACTTTTCTCTACTTTTTGGTGCATTTTCATCCTTCTTTACCTTCCAATATGCAGTGGGAAACCCATGCTGCTTCATGTGTCTAGGAGCATACCTTGATTGATCTTTCTTAAACACATGATGCACATCATGGTATGGTTTCTTCTTGTATTTTGGAGGTGCAACATTCCAATCATCCTCTAAAGGATAAAGTCTTCCTTTACCTTTCAGTAGGTCTTTGTTTTTGGTTGAATGGAATGATGGTTTAGTTTGCTGTTTAACTGCACTAGGTTTTGACTTCACCGATGCAGGATGAGTGGTTGAAACTATGGTCTTTCCTTTTCTGAATTTTGGTCCAATGTTGGTCCTGGATTTAGAATTGTGTTGACCATTGTTTCTAATCTCATCCTGACTGTTGTAGCCAAGACCAGATCTGGATCCGAACCTTCTTGGAGGTTTGTAAGCTGGTGCTTTTGGTGGTGAAGTGCTGTTTTTAGCTGCTGGATGGATTTTCTCAGCTGGTGTGTTAGCAGTGGATGAGTTATCATCTGCTTCTTTTTGATTAGGTGAGTCTATCTCCTTAGTAGCTAGTTCAACTTTCAATTTGTCCAGTTGTTCCTTCAATATTTTCTTTTCTTTTCTTAGATCCCTACATTCCTTTTTCCAGAATTTCATGATTCATCTCAATTTCATCAAATTTAGTCATGAGATTTTGGACTAGGGCTGCTGGATCTATTGGGAGAATATAAGATTTTGCAGTGTTAGATGTGGATGCATTTGATGAAGAGTAAGAGCTAGATGTTACCTCAGTTTCATCAGATTTTTTGGCCATTAGACACAGACATGTTTTCTCAATGTCTGAGCTATCACCTTCATCTTCATCTAACTCTTTGTTCATGAGACATAGACATGCTTTTTTATTTTCTGAGCTGTCTTCTTCATCACTATTATCTGAGTCATTATCAGATGATTCTTCATTCTTTTCACTGCTTGACTCAGCCTTGAGTGTTTTCTTACCTTTCCTCTTCTCAGATGCTTTGTACTTCTTCTTTTCCTCATCTTTATTGTTTTTTTCGGGGCAATCAGCCTTGAAGTGGCCTTTCTTGTTGCAATTGAAGCATTTGTATTCATCATCTCTTTTCTTCATATCTTTGTTTGAGCTTGACCTCTTGTTTGATGATGAGTTTCCTTTGAATGGCTTCTTTTTGATAAACCTTTCATAAAGTTTAACTAATAAAGCTACCTGTTCTTTGAGTTCTAGTGTCTCTTTGCTGATGCAATCATCAAAGTTACTTTGATGTGGTGCTATCAGTGCACTGGTTCTTTGTGTCTCTGCCGGTGCACCATCTTCACCGTTCAATTCGAATTCATGAGCTTTTAGTTAGTACATCAGAGTCAAAGTGTCAGTGTTTGCAAGATTTGTTGTTCCCCTGATTACTGATGTTATGATCTTCCATCTTTCAGGCAAGCCTCTCAAGATCTGTAAACACACTTCTTTATAGGGGTATGTATGTCCAAGCTGTTGCAGTTCAATGATGATGCTTGAGAATCTGTTGTCCATTTGATCAATGGATTCACCAGCCGTCATTTTGAAGTTCTCAAATTTCTGCTTTTGCCTTGAGATAGTTTGTTTTCTTTGATCGCCTCGAGATCCTTCATTTATCGGTGCTAGCTTGTCCCACATCTCCTTTCTTTGTCTTGCAATCTTTGATTCTCATGAACATGTTGCTATCTAGGGTCTTCAAAATCATATCTTTTGCAACAAAGTCTAGATTTGCTCTTCTCTGTCATCCTTGGTCCAATCCTTCTTAGGTTTGTCCACTTCTTTTCCTTGATCTCGCCTCCCGTGGCTCTGTGGCTACCACACGGTCATGATCATGATTGGGCCTTCATTGATTATATCCAGCATCTCCTCATGAGTTGCTGCAAGATGGGACAACATTCTTATTTTATATTCATCAAAATTGTTAACATTAAAAACATGTACTTTTGACATAAAGTTTGCGGAATCCATAAGTACAAATAAGAGATATATATGTGTATATCTAGAAAGTACAGATTTGAAAACTATTTTGAAAATATGTGATCTCCTTGTTACTGTAAATTAGATCCGAGCAGTTCGATACTAGGAACACTGCTCCGATACCAATTGTTGGTCCCAGAGAAGGGTAAAACTATAGTCAGAGGGGGGGTGAATGACTATAGTGGAGTTTTAAAAACTTTTCTTGTAATTAAAAGCTTTTGGGCAGCGGATAAGTCCCTTCTTACGAAGTTATTTCAAGGTAGTTTAAGCAATCAATAATACGTGGTATAATGTAAGCAATTTAAATGAATGCAGTAAGGTAAATTGCATAAAGTAAATTGACACAAGGCTTATAGTGATTCAGGGTGGTGTAATCCCTTAATCCACTCTTCTCCTGTGATGATTGGAGGAATTCACTATTGTTTTCATAGATACAATAGTACAATTGTCCTTGACTTCTCAAGCTTCACAATCTACAATACTATCACTCCTTGACTACAACAGTTTCAGTGACTCAGTCTCTTTCACTTCTCATTAGGATCAAATCCTTCTGCAGCTATCACAAACACAACTCCCTCTTAGATGGCTCTGATTCAGTTGCTTGATTTATGTGAATTGAATTCACCAACTTGTTGATCAATCTCAATGCTTGATGTTTGATTTGTAGCTCTTAGATTTGAGTTGATCACTGGATATTTCCTTTTAGCATAGATAGAAGATTTTTCACTTTGACAGAGTTTCTGCTCAAATTTTTATAATCGTTATCTGTTTTTCTTTTGTTTTTCTGTCAATACCTTCTATTTATAGCCTTGATTATTCTTGATTTGAATTTCCGTGCGTTGGCTATGTTAATTAGGGAATAATCCTTGATTTTATTCTTGATTCCCCCTTAATAATATTCTCCTTGATTTTAGTGATCGGGTTTTTCTTTAAACGTTTACCAGAAAATCCGTCCTTGATTGATCCTCTATTAATTGTGCAATTAATGCTTGATCTTCTGTATCTTCTTCATATTTCAATAATCCGATCGAGTAAGGTTTACTCAGCCGTTCTCTGAACGGTCAAGTGATCCAAATGACTTTGCCGTTTAGATCTTCCTTTACTGCTTTCTCTTCACTCAGCCGAAAGTCAGTTTACTTTGCCGACTCACTGTTTCCTTTATTCTTTAAGTTCAAAAGAGAATTCATGTACTTCACTGATCCTTGTTTTGTGTGAGATCAGTGTACACCATATTTAAACATTGAACTTCATTACTTGAAACATGACTTAGACTTATCCAAGGTCATCACAGACTTCCTTGGTTATAAGTCAGACCATAATGTCTTCATTGCTTATCTGCTGGTGCCTGGCTAGCTTCACTCTGCCGAATGTCTGTTTTACTTTTCTGTCCTACCAACTAGTACAATACTTGTCTGACTCAACTTATACAACATGTCAGATTCTAAGTAAAGACTTATACAAAAATTCTAACTTATTTCAGGCTTGCTAGAACAGCTAGTATGGCCATCATCAAAACATAATAAAATGTTCCTAACACCTACCCTTCAAGGACCAGTGGAATACTTTGGAGCGGCAATCCTACTGGTTTCAAATATTTAGTTTGTGAAGCCATAGTTATTGGTGAAGGACAGAGAGCTTAGGGACTTTTGTAACTGCAACCTCAAAGATCTCTAGTGAATTTCCTCCAACATCACAGGTGAAGAGTGGACTGACAGAATTACACCACCTGTAACCACTATAAAAATTGCCTACTTACTTTCTGCATTTAGTATACTGATCACATCAACCTGTTGAAACTAGCAACTGAATCACACATTTACACTACTGAGTATCTAATACCATGTCATTCTTTTAACAACAAATAATGAGGCTTAAACTAAATATATTCCGCTGCAACAAATCCAGTAATATCATCTGTCAGAGATTCACTCGAGTGGTCAGAGACTCATCGAGATCCAACAAAGCTACGACATTCTTGAGTTTGTTAACTCCAAAAGTTTTAAGTGTTAAGTTTATTCACCCCTCCCCTTCTAAACTTAACCAAAGCCTTTTCAAGGGACCAACAGATTCCTATCTCAGCGCCACTGTTTGGATTTGCAGGTCCTCCAGTCCACCATATGGGGATGGTCAGACTAGCAACTACTTTTGGACGAGAGTCGAAGGGCAAAATACTCCTAGTAACTTACGTAGTGGTCAAGGCTTCTTTAGCATACAACATTATTTTAGGACGACCCACACTGATTGACCTCTGAGCTGTGATTTCCCCGGCTCACATTAGTCTAAAATTTCCAATGGCAAAATTTCCAATGGCAAATGGCTCGGTCGAAATCAAAGGGGACCTGGAGGTAGCTAGGAACTGTTATGCTGCTACAATCAAAAGTAAAGGAGTGGTCTTGGCTTAGGAGGATCGCATGTGCCTAGAATTTATGATTTAGTTCAATTCTTGGAAATTCCAGTACTCTTTATTTATTGAACGATGTTTGAATAAATTGCATCCAGAGAACGCCCAATTTCATATTTACGATATGATTGTTTCGATAGGGAGTACATTTTATTCTGTTATGAAGGATTCTATAAATCCACAAGGACAAATTAAGTGAGCTCCCCGAGGCGAGCTGGCTTGCCAAAATTTAATGCGAGAAGTCAGTCAAATCTGGCCCTTCTCGCCGATAATAATTCAATATGAGAAGTCGGTACAATCTGGCCCTGCTCGCCAAAATTTAATGCAAGAAGTCGGTATAATCCGGCCCTGCTCTCCATAATTTATTGCGACAAATCCGTACAATCCGGCCCTGCTCGCAAAAATTTAATCCGAGAAGTCAGTCAAATCTGGCCCTGCTCGCCGATAATAATTCAATGCGAGAAGTCGGTACAATCTGGCCTTGCTCGCCAAAATTTAATGCGAAAAGTCAGTATGATCCGGCCCTACTCGCCATAATTTAATGCGATAAGTCGGTACAATACGGCCGTGCTCGAAAAATTTAATGCGAGAAGTCAGTCAAATTTGGCCCTGCTCGCCGATAATAATTCAATACGAGAAGTCGGTACAATCTGACCCTGCTCGCCAAAATTTAATTCGAGAAGTCGGTACAATCTGGCCCTGCTCGCCACAATTTAATGCGATAAGTCGATACAATCTGGCCCTGCTCGCAAAATTTTAATGCGAGAAGCCAGTCAAATCCGGCCCTGCTCACTAATAAAAATTTAATGCGAGAAGTCGGTACAACCGCCCCTACTCGCCAAAATTTAATGCGAGAAGTCAGTCAAATCTGACCCTGCTTGCCGATAATAATTCAATGCGAGAAGTTGGTACAACCCGGCCCTGTACGCCAAAATTTGATGCGAGTTGTCTAAAAAACCTGGCCCTGCTCGCCAATAATAGTAACTACGAGTTCCCAGGGCCAGGCTTAGCAAGGACACATCAAGTTAAGTCAGCCTGTTACTAGCTCTATGGAGAAATAAACCTCCAAGCCCCACAGCCGAGTTCAGTTATATGTAGAAAACATAAATCTAAGTATACAATCCATCAAAGAGTAATGCATGGTATACTGTGGGACAATTCACCAGCAATAAAATACAATGCCCAAAATAAAACATTCAAGGAAAAACCTTAGAAAAAACTTTTTCATTATCAGAATGAAAATGAATTACAAGTTCAAGACAAAAAACAACACACACTTGAAGCAAAAATTACAAAAAATACCCTTGACTAAGACTTTGAGCTCAGATTCTGCTTGGGCCTGAGGAGGTAGTAGAAGCCGAGCTAGAAGGGGAAGCAGACTAGGAGTACTTGGACACAATGTCTACTCCCCCTTGAATTCCTTCAGCCGCTCGTCATAGACATTGCTCATTCCCGGTTTATAATAATTCTTCTTGGCTAGATCGTCTATAACCAGGCTAGGAAACTGCCCTCTGGCCTCATCCACACCCTGAGTATACCCGTGATTCAGGATGGGGATGAATAGGAGCTTCAAAGCATTAGAAAAGTCCTCTAAAGTCTTGTATGACTGGACAGCCTCGACAGCCTGAGCTGGAGCAGCGGCCTCCAATTCGTCTAGTTTTGCTTGGAGTTCGGCTTCGACATGCTCCCTCTTCTTCATCTCTTCAGCCTAATTCATCTCTTTGGCTTGAAGATCGGCCTCTTTTTCCTGAACCTGCCCCTAAAGAACCTTCATTTCTTTATCTTTGAGCTCGGCGGAAGCCCTAAGCTCCTCTCAGGTCTGCCTCAGCTCAGAAATCTTCTTCTTTTGATCATCCGAGTAAAGGAAGGCCTTTCCCAGCATCTGAAAGACCTCTTGGCCGACCCAGGTCCCCTGCATGATTAAATAGTAAAGTTTAACAAGACTATCAAAAGTATAGCATGAAAATAAAAAGAAGAACAACAACTTACAAATTCCATAGACTTAAAGCCAACAACGGCTACCTCTTCGTCCGACATCTTAGAAATCCGCTCCTGCTCGGAAGCGGCATCCCTTTGTGGACCAGGTTGGTCCTGAGCTCCTCTAGAGGTTTTGACTTGGCCTTCTTATTGGGCCTCTTTTCTTGAGGGCTCGCGGTCGGCCTGGACCGCATCTTCTAGAGGACAACACTTCCCTCCTTTGACTTTTTCGGATTGGATGTGTCTAGAGGAGCCTGGTCCGCTCTGTCCCGAGTAGGAACGGAGAAGGATGGATCTATTGCGGTTGCATCCGTGGCCTGAGCAGAGGGCTCCCCGCTTGTCATACCCTCCGTGTTGAGGCCTGGCTCAGGTTGGCCGGCATGAACCGCCTCTTCGGCACCAACCAGTAACTGTATGAAATCAGCCACTGCACAACAAACAAGGCACGGTTAGTCAAAAAAAAGTATAATATGTATGACAAGGCACAAAGAAAAGGGGAAATCCCTATAAGTAACCCAATCCCTTTTACTGAGGGGAACGTATAGGCTAGGTCCCGCATCCATGAGCCGAGCAGCAGTGATTAGCTCATCGTACTGCTCCTCAAACTCCACAGAAAAACCCAATTTATAAATATTCTCTATTAAATCGTCGTCAACCTCAGGACGATCATCTTTAAAAGCTCCTATGAGTTCCACCGGCTCAGCTCTGGATGACCTTTATGCCGAATGGAGAAGAACCGTTCTTTCCACTGTTTGTGTGACGTCTTCTGATCCGCGTGTAAGCCACTAATATGCACGAAATACTAGCAAGAGTACTAGGTCAATCATAGTATAGTAGGTGAGAGTCAATAACGATCCCACATAGACAATGCAACATGGATAATAACTATTAAACCTAACCAATGAGACATATAACGGTCCCTAGACCAACATAAGAATAGAAAAGTAATTGGTGTACCTCTCCTCTGCGATCTCCTAACTTGGTGTAATTAATCATTGTGTCTACTCTTGCTTGTAATACTCGAGTCTTACCAGAACATGTGTTTAATTCAGTTTTAAGCTACGGGTGCAATATCTTAATCTTATCTACTTCCACTGAAAGGATGGTAGATGTCTATGTGCAGTTAACCTCCTTCGTTGGTTGTATTAACCCACACGCAATAAGTTTTAGAAAGTGCCGGTTCAAGACCCAGAACCTCTCTAAGCAGGTATCATGGATTGACTAGCATGTTCCTAGGGATTGATCAGACTATGTCCAAACTAACACTTCACTTTATCGTCCTTAATGTTAATTTACAAATACATTAAGCAGATTGTCCAGATCAAACCTACTGTTAATTAAACATGTCGATCAATGTAGCTGACGCTGAATCTTCTGATTAGGGTGACCTAAAGGGTGTCCCGTGGTTGCGATATAGACCGTAGCTGCCGTGGCAGTGGTGGTTCTTAATTCTGAAATCTACAATGTTCTGTTTTGGTTATTCTAGCTATTTACGATTCGTTTACACATGCAGATTAATTACAACACGTTAATATAACTTAATCTACTATGATTAAAATACGAAGGAACGTTCAAAGCTTCATACATTCATCAACGGCGGATCTAGCTTGATCTACTCAAGCTAGTTGATGGATTGGAGGAGATAACCAAGCAAACAAACTCAAAAGCTAAATAAAAAACTCCTTACTTCATAGATAAAAGAATTGTATGATAAGATATGAAAAAGTGTGTTTTTGTGCATATGAATTGTATATTACAATAGACTGGCACAACCATTATATGGAGCTGTAGATCTAACCTTAACTGACTTAATATAGATTACTGCTCTTTTCTTTTCGTGTCTTCCAAGTTTCCATGGCTGCGGCTAGGTTTTTAGAAGCCTCAGGCCTTTTTGCTTCCCTCTGGTCCAACATACTTCAAACAGACTTTTCCTGACTCGGGCCCAATGTTCTCTTTGATCCAGATCCACTCCATGCTCAGCTCTATAATAAGGTATTCCTGAAAATCATGCAAAATGAGACGAAACAGTTCCAAATAGGGATAAAATATAAGGATGCAGATTTAATAATCAAGGAACCAACTCTAGGCAATTGACACGTATTTCATACAATAATCTGACTATCATTTATCAATAGAGCATAATTCGGGATAGATAAGGGTATTTTTATAGTACTAATTATGGTGTGATCATCTTCCTCTTGGGAATGATGGGGACGTCGCTGGAGCGTCCGGTCCAACAGGAAAAGTAGGACCGTCGGGGATGGTCCTTCACCTGGACGTGATGGTAGAAATACATAAATCTCTGCTCAGTAAACTCGATATGGAGTAACCTGCACCAAATGGCGAACCCTATGATAGCCCTAACATCATTAGGAGCTACCTGAGAAATTCCTAGGTCTTAGTAGCGCAGTACAGCTAGGAGGGCCGGGCAGAAATGAAGCTTTAGTCCCACTTCAAAGAACTCATTGTGAAAGGGGAAAAATCCTTCTCAAGGCTCATGAGAAAAATTATGAGGGTCAATGGGGAGTCTGGGGGCATATCTTGCTGTATCCATCCCATAGGTCTCACAGATCTCATATCTTCCTAAGATAGTGTTGGTCCCATGGAAAGGCTGACACAAGTTTAGAGGGGGGTGAATAAACTTGTCACCAAAAACTAGATTTTAGGTCTGATTAGTTCAGCTTTAAACTTGTGTGGAGTTGAGCTGGCTTAGCTGAGTATAAATCAAAACTGACTTATGCTGAAACTGCGTCAACCGGCAGCGGATATGTTTTAGCCTTTATACGGATCTTGTTGTTTCTAAGAAAAAGCTAAAGAGTATGTAAAACTAAATTCTGGTGAATGTCAGTTTGTGAACTGTGAGTGAATATCAATCAGTTTGTTTAGTTATGCTGTATAAAAAACTTATATGAAAAACAATCACAAATACTGATAAACTAAATAACAGAAAGTAAATGTGTAAAGTAAGTAAGGGAAGAATTATAGTGGTTCTAGTGTTGGAATAGTGTCCTAAACCCAATCGGGTTGGACCGGATCCGACCGGGTCGGATCATTTCTACTGTTTCTTTATGTTTATACATATATTAAATGGCTTTTCTGTTGTCATATATATGTTCTTTTAGAGAACCAATTATGAATTGTTATATGATAACGTCCTTAGTATTAAACTATGATAGAGAAACCATGATAGGCGATTATGGTTGATGAGATCTCTAATCACTTTAATAAGTTTGATACTTAAATGTCTCTAGGCTGACGTACTATCAAACAGGGCATTGATGGTATAAACAGACTAGCACGTATTAGATGTCTTCTGTCTTTAAGGCGAGGATAGATCTCGTCTATCGAAGTGTAGAGACACTTGGGTGTGACGTGGACGTGTATTAGAGAATGCGACGTTAGGATGACCCACTTACACGATAAGTGTCACACTATGTGGCGGTTGTGTAATTATCCTTAGGACCGAGTCTTCATGGCATCACGGTGTGGATTGTCATGCTTTGACACTATTGAGGTTTCCACAGCCATGGGGCGATCATGCGGTAGTGATTGGGTGTGATACTGAAGCATGCGGAGTATACATGATTGGTCGTCCGGGAATCGCGTACCCTATCAGTAGGGGTAAATATCCGAAAGGGCCTTCTTATAAGGAATGTCTTGTTCTCATGAATCTTTGCAAAGTGGGAGTAAACGTGTTGCTTCGAGAGAACTTGATATCCAGATTATAAGATACGGTTGTTAATGTTTGACACTCGATGTAATGACCGTATGGATATTATTACAATGATAGGATTGTAAGTTACACGGTAATCAAGTTTCACATGAAAGGTAGTAGTCATTGCATTTGACTCTTCCGATGATTGGGAGTCACGGTGTGTTGCTGACGCTATCCCGTGATCGTTAGGCATGAAGGGCATTTTCGTAATTTGCACTTTTTGTGTCTACGGCCAACATATTCGAAGCCTATCGGGTCACACACATAAGAACATCTAGCGGATTAAAATGTGGTTATAGATGATAACCAAATAAGGAAAGTTTATCTCGAGACTATAAAGGTTATAGTGGTAAATTAATATGGTGGTATTTATTTATTATGAATAAATTAAATACAAGATATTAATTATGATGATTAATTAAATATGTATATTGATACATATATTTTCGAAATTAATGATATATGATATATATTGATTTTGCAAATTAATTAATCATATTATTATATTAATTAAAGAATTTTCCATAATCCAATTTATGGAAAGTAAGTGGCGCCATCTTTGAGTGTTGATTACACACTTGGATTGTGCAATTTAATTAATAAGATTATCATATATTAATATTAGATATTAATGTCTATAGATTTGCACACATGTGTAAATTGATTTATGGTAATGAAATAAAGATAGTCAATATTAGATATTGATAATATCTTGGAAATATTTAATATAAGATATTAAATTAAATGAGATAAATCAATCAATTATATTTTCCTTATTTTATTGGTTAAAGGTTTTCCCTTCCTACAAGCTACTTGGGCGCCACCTTCACTATATATATGAGGGCTTGCCAAGCTCTTATGCACACCATTATTCCAAGAGCAATTGTTCTTGTGAAAATTGCAAGAACTCATAGTTCTTGTGTAAGAAAAGAGGGCTTCCTATAGTGAGTTTGTGAGGAGGAAAAGTCCGGTCTAGCAACCGGGGTTTTCCAATAGCAATCCATGGTGGGATTCCGGCGGGCTGTTCGTGTGGACTAGCGGTAGAGGCCGAACACTTGGGCGGCTCCATGCTGAACTACTCTCCTTAGACGGTCAAAGCGTCGATCTTTTAGATCAACCAAGGTAACCGCCGTCTTTAGTTTATTTGTTTATTGCTTAAACGAAGTCGATCTTGGGTCGATAGGAAATAATTTTTTGAATTCCGCTGCGTTCCCGCGTAGATTTCCTAACAGTGGTATCAGAGCGAGCTTCGAGCTTAAGCAATAAGCGTGTTTTTGCGTAGTTAATTTTATCGTTTAAATCACGTAATTAAAAGATGATATATTTTGATTCGTAAAACGATACACGAAAAGAAATTATTTTGTGTATTTTATGTTTCAATGTAGTTCATAGTTGTGATTAGTCGATAGATGCAAGATTCAAATCACGATACGTTAAGTCGAGGTTGAGTGATGGATTCTCGGTGAACCCACTCTTCGTTAATTCGATGTGCTCGACTTTTTCGTCCCGTGATATTTATTGTGCATAGATATCTCGTTGTTTAGTCGTGTCATGGTTTAGGAAACCAACGACATCCCTTTTGATTACGAATCAAATGGAAAGAAACAAAAGAGAGATTTAATTTTAATTTAATTTTAGAATAGTTCTAATTAATTAAAATTAAAATTAAAATCATTTAAAATTAATCGTTAATTTTATTTCGATTAAAATCATTTAATTAATTAAATGTTAATTAGTTAATTGATTAGATAAAATTATTTAATGGATTAAATGTTAATTGATTAATTAAGACGCAAGTAGTTAAATTTTAATTTTATCTTTTTCATAAGATTTAATTGTATGGATTAGATAGTGTAGATATAATATGATTATATGGACCCCGATTGATCATGGACTCGACCGATAGGATAGATGTGAATGATTTAATTTTTCTGTTGGTTTAAAAATTGTCCTAGGCCGTTATGAAGAACGTGACCTAGTTTATTTTCTGCATTTATCCCATTCCCGTTGACTCCCCCCGTGTGCGGCGGGTATATTAGATAGAATTGAATGTAAGAAGAATGGAGCGGAAGATTGAGACCAAAGAAAGACGAAAATAAAGATCCCATTGGAGAATGGTGCATTAAAGATCCTATTGGCGGTTGCAGCTACCTTTAGATTGTGACCCGCGGTTTTAAATCGATTTGTATTGAAACCGCACTCTAGAAAAGTCCATGATCATACCGGTTACTTTACGCATTTATTTATTTTGTGCTTGTATTTATTTTATATGATACGATAGATGCATGACTAGGCACGATCTAGATAAATGTGTAGGATGTATGTTTATAGAGATAGACATATTTATGATGAGACCATAATTAAATTAATTAAGTGAATTAATTTACATAAATACTTCCACCTCAAAAGAATCAAGTTGAAATTGCCTCCCATATTATAATGACGGTGAAGAGCCCTTGTTCGGATCCAACTCATCACCCAAAGCAGGGGTTGACTACACCGGGTATATCGTCATTATCGAGATATGATCGTATGAGATCTCACGAATATTGGGGTTATGACTTGACTAAGAATTCTCTCGCCATCACCAAAGCGGGTCGTTTGGATTTTAGAGGCAAGGGTTTGACTACTTCATAAGATGAAAAATTGTCAAAGAGTTGACTAGTCAAACAACAAGAGTCGTATGAGATACGATTGACAAAGAGTTGTCTACCTATTAGACTATTTTTCGCCCACCACCAAAGCGGGGGGTCGCGGTAGTTTAGTGGGATCTTGTCCACTAAAGAAAGTAATAATTCTTGAAAGTCAATTGGAAGTAGTTGACTAGTGGGAGCAAAATCATAAACCAAAAGACCATTTTTGATTTTGCGTGTATAAACAACAACACTCATTTATTTTCATTTTTATGTTGTAGTTTTAGCAAACTTTATATTTATGTTTAATTCTCGATTAGTAAAACCAAATTATGACTGTTACCTTTTGAGAAACGTTCTCAAATATGGTTAAGTAGTTTTAATCCTTTTAAAATAAGCAATGACACGAGCAATCCCGTTATAGTAGTTAGAGACAAGGAGACTACATAATTGATGTTGTACTCCGAGACTTTAATTATTAAAGGAAAGCGGAAGCTCATGATATTGGATACGATCCAAGATGATCATTCAGTCATACGATGACAAATAATTCAAACGTTGAATGAGAATGACCACATCTAATTTTGGAAAGGTTGTTTTCAAAATTATAAGATTTAAGTATCGACTTAATTCTTTAATCATTGCTTAAAGGTTAATTAAATAGTCAATGTTTTGAATACGATTCAAAAGGTTAAATAAACTATTTAATAAACTTTAGATTTTCTTTATGAAAGGAAATCAAAGACATGGCTCTCGTGATCTTTCTTAAGTCTTATGAAGACTATACTAAGAAAAAATTTACAAGTGCTTGAAGGATTAAAAAGGAAAGTTAGGGCATGTGCTTAAATAGAGAACTTATTGATTTTTCTATTCTAGGCAAGTGAGTTGAGATAAATCTGTCTAAGTTCAAAGTCAACTCTCAGATATATGATATCTTACGAGTGTGATTAAATTAGAAAGGTTAGTACAGACATGGAAGGTGAAGCAAACGTTGTAACACTTACCACATTCTGGATCTAGTAAACTGATAAGAGAACTAAATAAATGTTATTATGTTCTGGTTCTTGTGAAGAACATACTTTCAGTTATTTGTTAGGATTTAGTAGACATATTCAATTGTAAAGAATAAATGTTATTCCGATAAAGTTGGAAGGTCACTGAACCTAACATACTAGACTGTTGTCACTATATAGTTGATATATGTGATAAGATCTTAACTAAATATTTGTATGGCTATTATCCTTGATTTGTGGTTGTTCTAGGGACAGTCTCTCTGGAAGGGAAGCGTGTAATCAAACGTCATTCTGATGATGTTGAACCATATGATTATGAATTATGTGGGTTATACGTACCTCATCCAAAGAGGACTAAAATACCCTTTTAAGAAAAGGTTATGAAACCTAGAAGATTGACTAGAGCTTAAACATACCGATGTTTGTTGGCTCATGACAATTAGTATCACAAATAATTGTTTATTAATCTCTATGACTATTTTAGAAATAGTTGAACGACTTATTGAAGCATGACAATTCGGAAAGCCCAAAAGTTTGAGCCAGGTTCGAATATGAGATTGATGAGCTACTTAGGAATTAATCTCCAATTAGATTGAAGTGATTAATACGAAGGGTGTCTCGAAGTCGCCTCGAAAATGAATAAGATTTTCCTTGAAGGATACCATCTTTGAGATACACAATTAGATTGTGTTCCCAAAATGGAAACAACACTTTATATGATAAAGGTGTGATGCAAGCCATGCAAAGTATCCCTTACCCGTTTTCGGGATAGAGCCCTTTTACTTAACCAAGTTCCAAAGAGTAAAGGTTGAATAAATTCCATATTAGATATGGAAGAGGATAATTTCAAATCTATCTTAACCGATAATTTGAAGTTGCCATAGGCAAGGTCGTAAAGGCTTGGAGCCTAGTACGACATATGCGACTTTGTGGATTGTCTTAGCAAGTACGCTAGAGCAAAATGTTTGTCTCAAACATGTCTTGTCTTTCTAGAGGAAGTGTTACTTCCAAAAGAGACAGTGGGAGTAAATAAAATCTCAAAAGAGTTTGAGAACCACAAAGATATATTCAACCATTGGAACACGAGCAGATGCCGCATAGCGATGAAGTGTAGATCACTGCTCAGCACACACAAATGTTTTGTAAGTCTGTGGACAACCTAAAGTCTGAAAGGGTTGCTGGTATGTTCATCTTGAAGAATGAATATCTCACGACTTATGAAGGAATGTTTGAAAGGCAAGATTGAGAGATATGGCCAGGAGCCATAATATCTGAATTAGATTCCATCAGTGACAACCAGGTTATGAACCTATTATGTCTTACCTAGAGGGAATGTCCCCGTAAGGCTGAGCCCAGTTCTATTCGGATAATACTTGTTATAACTTCGTATCATGGCTATATGATAGTGTTGAAAACATTGGGCAAACAGCCTGATATTCATAGACGATAACATGATATGTGAGCCCACGAGGTCCATTTATGGACTCAGACAAGTTTCTCTAGACGATTTCTTTGTTTGATAATCAAAGGAGTTTGATTCAGTCGAAAGACGGATATGCCTATGTGCAAGATGGATAGTGGGAGTATATTACGATTTTTGAGTAAGATATTAAATATCTTTCTCAGGAGTTACCACCCCATGTCACAGTCAATTAATGTTTGGTAATTCAAGGTCTTTACGAAAGCACTTGGATTGGCAGTTCTTATTTTAGAAATGAGAATCTATAGTGATAGATTACTGCTGTTAGATTATTGTTTACCTATGTAGATGTGATGCTAAAGGAGTTTAGCATAGATCACAATGGGAGATACTGCTAGTCGGTGTTCTCATGATCTATCTATGTTATGACGTTAGTCCTAAAGATAAGGTGAAAGATGATGCTTATGGAAGGTTTCCTTCGCTACTGCGATAGGAACCATCTTATAGGTAATGCCGGATGTTCATAGTCCATGAATAGTCATGAGCAAGTATGAAAGTAAATCTGGTAAATGTCGAGAATATCCTTAAACAAGTTAAGGAAATATTCTTAGTTTATTGAAACTGGGAATCAGGTAAATATAGTTATACAGACGTATATCCTGAGTCTTACGAAGGCAAGTGGGAGCTACGGTCTGGGTTTGCAGTCACTTTATTTAAAGTGATACAGTGAGCTAGAAATGTTCTAGCTTATGGGCCGCTGTAAAATCTACAACTAGGCCAAAACACAGTAGTGCCTTGGAGGCTAGCGGGAGCAAAGACATGGATACAGGAGGTTCATTCCTCGAACCTTATGTGGTTCTTCCACCTTTTCTATATAATGATATAGTAAGTGGATTCATTGCTTGGAGCAAGGACCGTGGTCTCGTCGAGAGATTCGTGTGTGTGTTGAGCAGTTCCTTTGACTTGGTCAATTGGAACATGATATGGAGATAGTCTCGAGTCCCCACGGATAGCGATCCGTTTAAGGCCAGAGTGGTTGCAAGTAGTATTGCATAAGATTCTTGTGTTTCAACTTGGTCTTGTGTGTGCGAGTGATTGGTTTTAGGCCAAGTGGGAGATTGTTGGAATAGTGTCCTAAACCCAATCGGGTTGGACCGGTCGGATCATTTCTCTGTTTCTTTATGTTTATACATATATTAAATGGCTTTTCGTTGTCATATATATGTTCTTTTAGAGAACCAATTATGAATTGTTATATGATAACGTCCTTAGTATTAAAGCGTGATAGAGAAACCATGATAGGCGATTATGGTTGATGAGATCTCTAATCACTTTAATAAGTTTGATACTTAAATGTCTCTAGGCCGACGTACTATCAAAGCGGGCATTGATGGTATAAGCAGACTAGCACGTATTAGATGTCTTCGTCTTTAAAGGCGAGGATAGATCTCGTCTATCGAAGTGTAGAGACACTTGGGTATGACGTGGGCGTGTATTAGAGAATGCGACGTTAGATCGACCCACTTACACGGATAAGTGTCACACTATGTGGCGGTTGTGTAATTATCCTTAGGACCGGAGTCTTCATGGCATCACGGTGTGGATTGTCATGCTTTGACACTATTGAGGTTTCCCCTAGCCATGGGGCGATCATGCGGTAGTGATTGGGTGTGATATGAAGCATTGCGGAGTATACATGATTGGTCGTCCGGGAATCGCGTACCCTATCAGTAGGGGTAAATATCCGAAAGGGCCTTCTTATGAGGAATGTCTTGTTCTCATGAATCTTTGCAAAGTGGGAGTAAACGTGTTACTTCGAGAGAACTTGATATCCAGATTATAAGATACGGTTGTTAATGTTTGACACTCGATGTACGACCGTATGGATATTATTACAGCGATAGGATTGTAAGTTACACGGTAACTGTTTCACATGAAAGGTAGTAATCATTGCATTTGACTCTTCCGATGATTGGGGGTCACGGTGTGTTGCTAGACGCTATCCCGTGATCGTTAGGCATGAAGGGCATTTTCGTAATTTGCACTTTGTGTCTACGGCCAACATATTCGGAAGCCTATCGGGTCACACACATAAGAACATCTAGCCGGATTAAAATGTGGTTATAGATGATAACCAAATAAGGAAAGTTTATCTCGAGACTATAAAGGTTATAGTGGTAAATTAATATGGTGGTATTTATTTATTATGAATAAATTAAATACAAGATATTAATTATGATGATTAATTAAATATGTATATTGATACATATATTTTCGAAATTAATGATATATGATATATATTGATTTTGTAAATTAATTAATCATATTATTATATTAATTAAAGAATTTTCCATAATCCAATTTATGGAAAGTAAGTGGCGCCATCTTTGAGTGTTGATTACACACTTGGATTGTGCAATTTAATTAATAAGATTATCATATATTAATATTAGATATTAATGACTATAGATTTGCACACATGTGTAAATTGATTTATGGTAATGAAATAAAGATAGTCAATATTAGATATTGATAATATCTTGGAAATATTTAATATAAGATATTAAATTAAATGAGATAAATCAATCAATTATATTTTCCTTATTTTATTGGTTAAAGGTTTTCCCTTCCTACAAGCTACTTGGGGCGCCACCTTCACTATATATATGAGGGCTTGCCAAGCTCTTATGCACACCATTATTCCAAGAGCAATTGTTCTTGTGAAAATTGCAAGAACTCATAGTTCTTGTGTAAGAAAGAGGGGGCTTCCTATAGTGAGTTTGTGAGGGAGGAAAAAGTCCGGTCTAGCAACCGGGGTTTTCCAATAGCAATCCATGGTGGGATTCCGGCGGGCTGTTCGTGTGGACTAGCGGTAGAGGCCGAACACTTGGGCGGCTCCATGCTGAACTACTCTCCTTAGACGGTCAAAGCGTCGATCTTTTAGATCAACCAAGGTAACCGCCGTCTTTAGTTTATTTGTTTATTGCTTAAACGAAGTCGATCTTGGGTCGATAGGAAATAATTTTTTGAATTCCGCTGCGTTCCCGCGTAGATTTCCTAACATCTAGGTGGTGTAATCTTGTAAGTCCACTCTTCCCCTGTGATGAAGGAGGAAAATTCCGCGGAACTTTCTGAGGTAGCCGGTTACAAAAAGTCCTAATTGATAGTCCTTGACTAATCCCTAACTTCACTATCTAAACAACTTTAGAACATGTGTGATTGCTACTCTGCAACAGCTTGAAACACTGGTCCTTAGAGTGTTGTATTACCTCTTCTACAGCTCCACCACAAACACAGTCTACCCAAGTGCTAAACAACAACTGTCATTGGAAAAATCCTAAACCAGATTGCTTCATAGTCTAAACCAATGATAAAAATCAAAGTTGGGGTGTGAATCAATAAATTGATTCTTGCTTGTGGTTATTCTTTGTGTCGAAATTTGGATTGAGTCTTTGTAGCTTGAACACTTGAAGAATTCTAGGTATGATCTTGTTGAGCGCAAAGATAGATAGTAATTCAGATGAACAAGACTTAGGCACAATAATACTTGTATTCTCGCGTTGTTGTATTTGTGTTTGATCATTGATGCCATGTCCTCTATTTGTAGTGTGAGGTACAACGTTCATCTTGCTTGAATTTTGAATTCTATCAACGTCTATATTTTCAGATGTCAGTGACCGTTCTGACATGTCAGTGCTTCATCCAATAGCATTCCTTGATTTGTAACGTTCAAATGTAAGTTCAGTTATTTGGATGACTGACTCTAAAACTGAGTATCTTGATCAGTTTTAGTCTGAGTATGTTAGTTGTTAGTTTGTCAACTGACTTAGAGCATTAACTGAGTTTTTACTCTTCTTCTAAACTTAGTACTCTATTCATCTGATGTTCATGTGTCTCTTTGCTGATGCATTCGGCAAAGTTACTTTGCTGGGGTGCAGCTAATGCAGTGATTTTGTGTGTCTCTGCCGGAGCACCATCTTCACCGTTCAATTCGAATTCATGAGCTTTTAATTAGGACATCGGTGTCGAGTGTCGTGCTTGCAAGATTTGTTGTTCCTCCGACATCGATGTTATGATCTTCCATCTTTCGTAGTCCTCTCAAGATCTTCAAGCATACTTCTTTCTCGGGATATATGTGTCCAAGTCGTTGCAATTCATCGATGATGCTTGAGAATCATTGTCCATTTGATCAATGGATTCACCCGGCCTTCATTTTAAAGTTCTCAAATTTCTGTTTTGCAATGAGATAATTTGTTTTCTTTTAATCGCTTGAGATCCTTCATTTATCAATGATAGATTGTCCCACATCTCCTTTGTTTGTTTTGCGTCTTTGATTCTCATTAACATGTTGCTATCTAGGGTCTTCAAGATCATGTATTTTGCAACAAAGTCCAGATTTGCTCTTCTCCTATCATCCTTGGTCCAATCCTTTTTAGGTTTGTCAATTTCCTTTCCTTGATCTGCTCCTGTGCCTACCACAGTAGTGATTGTGATTGGTCCATCATTGATTACATCCAGCATCTCTTCATGAGTTGCTGCAAGATGAGATAGCATTCTTATTTTGTATTCATCAAAATTATTAACATTAAAAACAGGTACTTTTGACAAGAAGTTTGAGGAATCCATCAGTGCAAATGAAGATATAAAAGTAAGTGTATAGAAAACTCAGATTTGAAAACTAATTTGAAAATAAGTGATCTCCTTGTTACCAGAAATTAGATCTGAACAGGTTATGATACTAGGAACACTGCTCCGATACCAATTGTTGGTCCCAGAGAAGGGTGAAACTATAGTCAGAGGGGGGGGGAGGGGGAGAATGACTATAGTGGAGTTTCAAAAACTTTTCTTTTATTTAAAAGCTTTTGGGCAGCGGATAAGTCCCTTCTTACTATGTTGTTTTCAAATCAGTTTAGGCAATCACATATATAAGTTATGATGTAGGCAAATTAAATAAATGCTGTAAAGTAAATTGCAGAAATTAAATTGACACAAGTCTTATAGTGGTTCAGGATGGTGTAATCCCTTAATCCACTCTTCTCCTGTGATGATCGGAGGAATTCACTATTGTTTTCACAGATACAATAGTATGATTGTCTTTGGCTTCCCAAGCTTCACAATCTACAAGACTATCACTCCTTGACTGCAACAGCTTCAGTGATTCAGTCTTCCTTGCTGCTCCTTGAGATCAAAATCCTTCAACAGCTATCACAGATTCAACTCCTTCTCAGATTGCCTCTGATTCAGTTGCTTCAGTTTGATGTGAATGTGATTCACACACTTGGTTGATCAATCTCAGCACCAAGTTTGACTTTGTAGCTCTGATATCTGAGTTGATCACTAGATGTTTCCTTGTAAGTTCGGAGAGAAGGCTTTTCAAATTGACAGAGTTTTCACTTGATTTTTCTTTTCAGTTGATTACCTCTCTGTCTATCAATGCCTTCTATTTATAGCCTTGAATAACCTTGATTTTGAAATTCCGTCCGTTGGCTATATTAATGAGGGAATAATCCTAGATTTTATTCTTGTTTCCCCCTTAATTGCATTCTCCTTGATTTCAGTGATCGGATTCTTTCTTCAAACGCATAGTAGAAAATCCGTCCTTGATTGATCCTCTATTGATTGTGCATTTAATGCATGATCTTACGAATCTTCAACGATATTAAATCCGATGCAGTGCGTGTTACTTCGCCGTTTTAGAACGGTCGAGTGATCCTTCTGACTTAGCTGTTTTAGCTTTTCCTTCACCGTTTCGTCTTTACTCAGCCGAAAGTGAGTCTGCTTTGCCGATTCACTGTTTTCTTCTTTGTTTCTGTTTGAGGAGAATATTTGTACTTCAATGATCTTTGATTGGGGTGAGATCAGTGTACACCATATTCGAATATTAATGTGCATCGCTTGTAGTATAACTTAGACTTGTCCAAGGTCATCACAGACTTCCTTGGTTACAAGTCAGACCTTTAATGTCTGCATTGCTTCTCTGCTAGTGCTTGGCTGGCTTCTCTCTGCCGAATATCTGTTTTTTTTTTTGCTTTGCCGTCCTACCAACTAGTACAATACTTGTCTGACTCAACTTATACACCATGTCAGACTCTAAGTAAAGACTTATACAGAGAATTCTAACTTATTTCAGGCTTGCTATAACAGCTAGTATGGCCATCATCAAAACATAATAAAATGTTCCTAACATAGAGTACACCATATCCTTAATAAATCATCTAAGATATCATTGTCCTTATGATTCTTAAGTCTTCATACAAGATCCATAAAGTCAGTTTAGGCCATCACAAACTTACCTGAATTCTAACTTTACAGTCTTGACTTTAATCTTCATAACTGAGTTTGAACCCCATGTTCTTCAATATTCAATAACTGAGCTTGTGTCCCTCAGTTCTTCATCCACTGAGTTTGTTCCCTCAGCCTTCATCTTCTAGATAAGTCAACCGAGTCTGTGTCCCTCAGCGAACTTACCTAGTTATGAGTAAACTTCAGTTCTAGGTTCTGAGTGAAATTTTCAGTTTTAGTCAATATCCAGTTTTCTAGATGATTTCCAGTTTTCAGTTTTATGACTCTCTAACTATTACAGTGCTTGTCTGATATAACCTATACAATCATCATACTCTGATAAATTATATATATTTCGTTCAACACATCTTTTAGCTTTTTCACTATAACATCGAGTTTCAGCACTTCAACAATAGGGTGTAAATAAAAAAGATGAATCATTATCAAAACATAAATTTTATTTCCAACAATTTCCCCCTTTTTGATGATGCCAAAACCCTCTTTAAAAGAAAAGCTTAAAGATAAAAACAATGAAAAAATGAGGTAAAACTGGAAACTGGATATATCATTAAGATTCACAAAAATAGGAACAAGTTACAGAATTGTTAATAAAAACTGAAATATGAACTAAGCAGCTTTCTGTGTAGATAGAATGAATTTTCTTTATTTATCATGGAAATGATATTCATTCTGCAACTTTGTATCTTCCTTGGAGAAGGCCTTGAGATAATCAACTTGACTTGATAACTTCCATTTCCTCCAAAGAATTAACTTAGGAAGATCAGTGTTGTCTCTGTAGTACTTTTCAAATTCATCAACATCTGTCTTCATTTGGTCTTTCTTGTCTTTGATCTGAAGTCTCTCTTCAATCTTCTTTATTTTCTTGTAGTTTTCCATTTTCTGACTTTGAAATTCAAATGACAAGAAGTAATTAAGAGATTCTTCATAAATTCCTATGCTTGTACTTAGTCTTGGTATGATTGTAATCTCTGACAAATTTCTTCCACAAATCCTGTGTTAGAGTAACTCTTTTCTCTCCTGGTTGGCTTTTGATCGCATGCAAAGCACTTACTAGCAATAGGACTAGGTCTATCATGGTAGAGTACTGGCGAGTCAAGGTCGACCCATAGAGACTCGTAAGAACATCAAATTATCAAGATTGAGCTTGTCACAATTAACGGTCTACGACCAAGTATAATATAGATAGTAGTAAAATTGGTGCCACAAACTAACAAGTTTACGCTAGTTCTCAAAAAGCAAAACAAGAGTTTCTAATTAATTAGTTCAATTATGAGTAATTAGTTATTCCCCCCACACATGTAATTGTCCTCCCTATTGGTGAATTTTAATTAATTGTTCAGCTACGGGTACAACTCCTAACCCTATCTACTCCAACCATGGTAGTAGACAATTTATACGCAAGCTACCCTCATTAATTGGTCCGTCATAGCCCATACGCATAAAAAACTAAAGTTGTCTATATTGAGCGCTACCTCATACCGCAAACCCGCATAGACAGCTGTCGACACTTATCAACACGTTCCTTAGGTCCATCAAGATAATGTCCAAATTAACACTTCACTATTTGTATTTCATGCTAATTTATGAAGACATGCAAATAGTTGATCAGGATACTAACATGTAAATTAAATCTATCGATCAACATAGTTGGCGCCGTTTATCATGAATTAGTAATTTACTAGGTATTCAGATCTAGCGATATAGACCATCGTAGATCTGAAGAACGCAATCATTACTTCATGATTTCTTCACCAACGAATTAGATCTATAACATATGGGGTAAAATAAACTAACTACTACATAATTAAACTAAATAAGCAATTAAAACATAATAGTCGAATAGAACAACGACAGATCTACATCTTGGAAAAGACAGAAAATCATACATTTGAAGACGAGCATATATCTCCCTCGGATCTCTCCCTAGGTATCGGCTCTGTCGTCTCTCCGACCAGAACTCATAAAATAATAAAATAAAGAACAAAGAACTTTTTTTGCATAATTTTGCCTTGAAATTTTGTGTACATTGAATTCTGAGGCGAGGCCTCTTATTTATAGCTACATAAACCGACTTAGAAACACCTAGCTTTACCCTTCGTCCAAGAAAACACGTTTTGGAATGATCTCGAAACTCGGTAAGTCGGTGGCACACCTCGGTAAACCGAGGGAAATTTTGTCCTTTTTCTCTGCCGACTTAGCTTGGAAGGTTCTGGAATACCCTAGGCCCAATCCTTTTGTTCAGTCCACTCCAGATTCGTCCATGATGCTCAACCCAATATTTTGTATCCTGAAAATAATCAAATAATGTACGAAATAATATTGAAATAGGGAAAATAAACGCTAAGTGCAGATTTAGTGACTCACGAACTCGACATATGATATTCAACTTAAATGGGTCATAGTTATAGGTCGAAACAACTATTTTTAGCTCATAATAGATAGAATGTTGATGACGTAGGATGGACTATTTAACCGTCCTCAACTACCCCCCACTAGCCATCTGCTCGTCCTCGAGTAGAGTATCAAGGCGGAATGTACCTCCAAGAGCAATCCCCATCAACTACCACATATTCAACAAAGATTTCCGGCAGAACTTACATCAAGCCACAATCCATAAGCTCCCCATTAATCATTACTTATCATGTATCAATGTGTCGTGTGACGAATCAGTCCTGATAGTGCGTTCGTCAGGAGAATCAAGTTGTATTAACCCTAAAATCTTAACTTACCGGCGCATACACTCGCTCATCTTGCCTTCAGACTTGGTTACACAACATGGTACCGTAATTGGGCCGGGCGGACTCAGGGACTGAGCATCGCTCTTAAGTCCTCATTTGTCTCTTTTTATGCGAGGGTCGTGCCTTTTTTACATGATTTCGCTTCCCTCACTGCCTTTATTGCATATATATTTTTCCTTTTTTTCTGGCAGATTTCCTCACTTTTTTCTCTTTCTCCCACAAGCCCGTTTTGTCCCGGTTACCTCTTGTGGCATTCAAGTTGCTTCCCTTGTCTTACAACAATTTGTTAAAGTATATAGACAGAAAAATAATGATTCCTGGTTAAAAAAAATTATCATCTGATCTTAAACACTTCTCACTCAGATTATGTGCTCAAATATTGATTGCTGACAGAATAATAACTAAATAGTTACTACTTCATGCAACATAACCCATGCCATTTCTTCCATACGAAATTGAATATGCTATAGCTAACTTCAAATTGAACTCAGGCTCCTTTTCTACCGATTCCTTACTCAAAAACGTGCAATAAGCAAGCTAAAAACAGTGTTAAATTTTCAAAATTATTCCCCTTTTTTGACTACCCATCTAAGACGCCTAACCTCCACTTATTATAGACATTGTCCCCAATGACTAATAATAAATAAAAGAAAAGGTAATTAGCTCTGGAATTGATCGGCTGAGTCAAAGCGAATCCCAGAGAAGAATCATTAGCTCCTAGGTCATTCCTCTTCCAAGTTGTTACCTGCTTTCCAAAATACTTCCAAAAACTGTGAGTAACATGCGAAGGGCAAGAGGAAAATAAGGTGGCAGTAATTGTGCATACCGGAGGAAATCGCAAAAACAGTTTAAGCCACTTTATTCTATATTGGCCTAAGCAAGATGTGAAAACTTTTACGAGGGTATCATATGAGAATCGTGAAGGAAAAAACCACATATATCTCTAGCTAGATGACCGAAGATATATGTGATGAAAAAACCTTGCGATTGGCATGCTACTATATTGACTCAAACAACATAAAATAAACAAAAGTAAGAAATAAGGGTTTATAGAAATAGTTCTGAGTTTATAGTCGCCATCTCGATTGTACTAGTAGGGCTCCTTTTTTCGTACTTCAGGTCTGTCAACGTAAATGCTTCCAACTCAAGGTTATACTTGTGCTCTAGGTAATGCTTCAGCATGTGGCCGTTTACTATGAAAGTCTGCCCAGTGTAATCATTTCTAACTTCACACGCACCTGAATTGAAAACTTTTGTGACTACTTGTGGTCCATACCATCTAGACTTCAGTTTCCCAGGAAAAAGACGAAGACGCGAATTATATACCAGCACTTTATCACCAACTTGAAATGTGCGGTTAAGAATCCTGTAAGAATCCTTTTACCGTGCAGGCGCTACATTCTCTCCTTGTAAATCTTTGCACTCTCATATGCTTGAAGTCTAAACTCCTCCAATCTATTCAACTCTAGCATCCTCTTTTCTCCGGCTAAATTCTCATCCATGTTTAGAAACCTCGTAGCCCATAACGCTCAGTGCTTGAGTTCTACCGGTAAATGACATGCTTTTCCAAACACTATCAAGTATGGTGACATCACAATCGTGGTCCTATAAGAGGTTTTGTATGCGCAAAAAGCGTCATCTAATTTCAAAGACCAATCCTTTCTTGTGGGATTCACAGCCTTCTCTCAGATCCTCTTAATCTCTCTATTCGTGACATCCACTTGTCCACTTGTTTGGGGGTGATATACTGCTGCAATCTTATGTCTAACCCCATATCTCAACATCAACTTCTCAAACAACCTATTACAGAAATGACTCCATCCGTCACTAATTATGGCTCTGGGCACTCCAAACCTCATCAAAATGTTTTTCTTAAGAATCTCAGGACAGCCCTGGCATCATTAGTAGGTGAGGCCACTACTCCACCCCTTTGGAAACATAATCAACTGCTACCAGGATGTAACGATTTGATTCTGACGATGTGAAAGGCCCTACAAAATCAATTCCCCAAACATCGAATAACTCCACTTCTATGATACTCTGTAGTGGCATCTCATTCCGCTTAGAAATGTTACCGGTCATTTGATAGGAATGACAGGTCTTTGTAAACTCGTAAGCTGATTTATGAATTGTTGGCCAATAGAAGTCACACTGCAGTACCTTTGCTGCTGTCTTGTCTGGCCTATAGTGACCTCCAACTTCTCTAGAATGGCATAGGTGCAAAATACTTGGAATCTCATCATCATGGATGCATCTTCTAAGAATGGCATCAGGGCACAACTTGTATAGGTAGGGATCGTCCCAATGATAATGCTTCAGATACGTGAAAAACTTCTTCTTATCCACATTTGTGAATTCCGGTGGTAGGTACCTCCCTGCTAGATAATTAACAATGTTAGCAAACCAATGGTATACCTTGCCCACTCTTGATGTAATTTGTCGGGGATGAGATTCAACTCGAGCTACCACTGAGATGGAAAAAAGTTGTTCATCAGTGAAGCTCTCCCTTAACTCACTCGGTTGCTCTTCTTCTAAAAAAGTTAGTCTCGACAGGTGATCAGCCACGTGGTTCTCAAATCCCTTTTTGTTTTTAATCTCGACATCAAACTCTTTTAAGAGTAGAATCCATCTCAATAGTCATAGCTTGGAGTCTTGCTTGGTTAGAAGGTATTTCAGAACTGCATGGTTAGTGAATACAATGACTTTCGATCCTATCAGATAGGTCAAAACTTGTCAAATGCAAAGATGACAGCTAAGAGTTCCTTCTCTATAGTCGCATAATTCCTCTGGGCACTGTTGAGGGTACGACTGGCATAATAGATAGGCTTAAATATTTTATCCTCTCTCTATCCCAGGGCTGCTCCAATTGCCGTTTCTCTTGCATCACACATAAGCTCGAACGGTTTGTTCCAATCTAGTGCTACCAGAATTGGGGTGGTTATAATCATTTTCTTCAATGTGTTGAATGCTTTCTTACATTCTTCTCCAACACAAAAGGTACATCTTTTGCAAGTAATTCAGTCAAAGGCCTAGAAACTTTAGAGAAGTCCTTAATAAACCTCCTATAAAATCCTGCATGGCCAAGAAATGCTCGTAACGTCTTTAAGTTTGTTGGAGGGGGTAACTTCTCTATTACCTCTATATTTGCCTTGTCAGCCTCCATTCCCTTCCTCAAAATCCTATGATCCAACTCTATTCCTTCTATAACCATGAAATGGAATTTCTCCCGGTTAAGTACAAGGTTGGTCTCTTCACATCTCTTTAGCACTCTACTCAAATTGTCCAAGCATTTATCAAAGCTATCTCCAAATACAGAGAAATAATCCTTGAAAATTTCTAGAAAATCCTCCACCATGTCCGCAAATAATGACATCATGCACCTTTGGAAAGTTGCTGGTGCATTACAAAGTCCAAAAGGCTTGCGATTGTATGCAAAAGTTCCATAGGGACATGTGAAAGTGGTCTTCTCTCGGTCCTTAGGGGCAATATGGATCTGATAGTAACTAGAATATCCATTTCCAACATCTGGTCGATGAATGGTAGGGGAAAATAATCTTTGCGAGTTGCGTCATTCAGTTTCCTGAAATCAATGCAAACTCGATGTCCAGTAATTAGTCTCACAGGGATTAACTCATCAAACACTGTAGGTTGGACAGTGAATCCTCCCTTCTTGGGCACTACATGAATCGGGCTCACCCATTCACTGTCTGCAATCGGGAAAATGATTCCCATTTCCAACATCTTTATGATCTCTTCCATAACAACATCTTTCAATTGTGGCGTAAACCTCTATTGTGGTTGTGCTACCGCTTTCTTTTCAGGGTCTACAAAGATCTTATGCATGCACACCGATAGGCTTATTCCTCTAATATCTGCAATCGTCCACCCAAACGCTTCAATATGCTCTCTCTGTACTCTTAAAAGTTTCTCTTCCTCTAAAGGTGATAACAAACAGTGATGAAATTATGAGGGAAAGAGTATCATCTTGTAAGTACGGGTACTTCAGATGAGATGGCAAAGGTTTCAATGTTAAGTTCCTTGGTGGCTCCTCTAGTGATGACCTTCTCAGCTTACCAGTCAATTGTAAGTCAAAGAACTTGTGCCACGAAGGTCTATGAATTGTTCCTTCTAAATCCACAGAAGACATCGGCTCTATTTCTCACACTTGACCTTCGCTACACCCAGGCCAGGTTTTCTCATAACTTTCTTCATCCTCTTTTAGGAGCAAAGTCTCTGCTACTTCAGGGTCTAGTTCCACCTGCTGATGCAGTTCCATAACAATCTCGTCTATGGCATCTAGCATGTAGCATGCTTCTCCTTTATCTTGAACATAACTCATCGAATTCATCACATTGAATACTACTCGATCCTCATTCACTCTCAGAATCAGCCCAACCTTATGGACATCTATCAATGTCTTACTCGCTGCTAGGAAAGGTCTTCTTAAGATTAGTGAAACATCGTGGTTAGCCTCTATGTCTAGCATCACAAAGTCTACAGGGAATACAAACTTATCAACTTTTACTAGAACATCCTCCACCACTCCACAAGGTTGCTTCATAGACCTATCCGCTAATTGAAAGGTTATAGATGTTTCATTCAACTCTTTCATGCTTAACTTATGAAAGAAGGAGAGTGGCATTAGATTGACACTAGCTCCAAGATCACACAGTGCTTTGTTTAGGAATACTGCTCGAATTGTGCAGGGTTTGAGGAAGCTCCCTGGATCTTTACACTTAGGAGGCAGTTTGCATTGCAAAACTGCCGAGCATTCCTCGTAAATGCAAATAATCTCAAGGTCTAACAATTTCCTTTTGGTAGAGGTTGCTTCCTTCAAGAACTTCGCATACTCTGGCATTTCAGCCAGAGCTTCTACCAAAAGTATATTCACTTGCAACTTCTTAAACATCTCTATGAACTTTTTATAACGAGCATCATCATTATTCGGCTTATATTTCCTAGGGGGATAGAGTAAAGTAGCAGGATTAATAGTTACAGTTCGTGAAAACTTACCTGCTGCTTGCTGCTGCTCTGCCTGCTTGTCTGCTGAATTTTTAGACTCCCGGTTTACCAGAGTGGTGTCCCGGTTTACCAGCCCCTCTTTTTCGCCAGATTCTACTGCGTTCTACTGCTAACTGCTTTCTGATTCTTCCTGGACAGTTGGTATAACCGGTCCAGGCAGTTCCTTTCCGCTTCTAGTCATGATTGCATTCACGTCCTTCGGGTTCTTCTCAGTATTATTTGGCAATCCTCCCGGAGGATGGGCCGACACTTGTTCTGCGATCTGCCCCACTTGGTGTGACATATTCTGCAATAAGGCTTCCTGATGGGCCAGTCTTGTATCATTCTTCTGACACTATGTGGTGAAGTTTGTATTCAGCTCAGTCATGGATTTCGTAAGTTGATTGACCGTATCGGTCATAGTTGAGCTCATTTTATCCATGGTTACTTCCCAACCACCTGACCTGTCGAACTGAGGCATGAATCCACCAGTTTGTCGTGGTCTCTTTCCACCGTTAGAATCACTTTGTCGAAAACCCCAGTAAGGTCACTTAATCGAAAACCAAGGTGGTCATAAGAACCTGGGCGATATCCGCCCCCCATATTGATTTCCTTGCCTCCCTATATAGTTCACATCTTCAGTGTTGGTTTCTTCGATATCTTAAACTTTCTTAACCATGGCAATGCGATCTTTCATGCCATCTATATCATCGCCATTAGCTGGTATAAGATCTTTTGAGAAGTATCTTCCCCAAATACGCCTTCAGCTACCTTGCGGTCTCAATTTGACGCGTTCCCCATTGACTCGTAAGTGCGATTTGCTCCAATTTTTCTTTAGTTTCTTCAGGTGATAGCAACGCAAAACATCCGTTGCTCGATGCATCAACTCTCATTTGTTCACATGGCCGTAATCCGTGATAGAAACTATGCATTCATACGGGTAGAGTGATATCATGGTGAGGGCATCTCCTTTGTGCTTCCTTAAATTTTTCTGAAGCTTCTTCGAAAGTTTCAGTGGATTTTTGCTTGAAATTCATAATGTCTTGTCTCATCTGTAGTGACTTCCCGAGCGGGCAGTACTTGTTCATAAACTTCTACAGTAGATCTGTCCAAGTTTGTCCTGGTGCTAGAGACAATAACCATATCTTTGCTTTGTCTTTCAGTGTGAATGGAAACAACTTTAGCTTGATGTTATCTTCAGGTACTCCTGATGGTTTGACTGTGCTGACTGTCTCCAAGAAGTTTGTGACATGCACACTGGGATCTTCGTTTGGTACTCCATGGAAGGTAGTGTAATTAGTCACCATCTGTATCACATTTGGTTTCGGGTGAAATACCTCAGCCGCATTCTCTGGCTGAACAATTGCTGGCACAAATTGCTCAATTGTCGGCATTGCATAACTCTGTAGAGTTCTCCTATCTACTTGTACCACAACTCCTGCTCCGTTTTGTCCATTTTGTCTGTTCTGTGCCATGTTGATTTCTTTATCCTCCAAAGGTGGAACCTCTTCTTCCCTTTCGCTGTGATCTCCTTCGTGCGTACTCACGTCGTCCGCCAGCCTAACAGATCTCTCTTGAGTTTCCTTTCTTTTTTTGTCTAGCAAACATTTCAATCTCAGGTATGAATCTCTCGAGTTTGGCTGTTGAACTTCATGTAGCATACTACAAGACACAAAAATAAATTAAAAAGTTAGTGACTTGCCCCGCCGGCTGTTACACACGCCTGGCAGACTCAAAACATATAGACTCTGACCACGGACTTGACGCTGAAATGACAGAAACGATTCTGCTAAAACTAGGATCCTCGGTTTACCGCGGTATACACTCGGTAAACCGGAAGCAATTTTTTCCAGATTTTAAGAGAACTGACTCTGTATGACTTCAATATAATCATACTATAAAATAGACTCAAATAAACAGACTCGAATGTATACAAACACTCAATCTTAAATAAAAAGTATTCTTGACACGAGTCCCCGGCAACGGCGCCATAAAATCTTGATCGCATGCAAAGCACTTACTAGCAATAGGACTAAGTCTATCGTAGTAGAGTACTGGCGAGTTAAGGTCGATCCGATAGAGACCCATAAGAACGTCAAATTATCAAGATTGAGCTTGTCACAATTAATGGTCTACGACCAACTATAATATAGATAGTAGTAAAATTGGTGCCACAAACTAACAAGGTTACACTAGTACTCACAAAGCAAACAAGAGTTTCTAATGTATTAGTTCAATTATGAGTAATTAGTTATTCCCTCCACACATGCAATAGTCCTCCACACATGCAATAGTCCTCCCCGTTGGTGAATTTTAATTCATTGTTTAGCTACGGGTACAACTCCTTACCCTATCTACTCCGACCATGGTAGTATATAATTTATACGCAAGCTATCCTCTTTTATTAGTCCGTAATAGCCCATACGCATAAAGAACTAGAGTTGTCGATATTGAACGCTAACTCATACCCCAAACCCGCCTAGACAGCTGT
Source organism: Gentiana macrophylla (assembly GCA_026214975.1). NCBI lineage: Eukaryota > Viridiplantae > Streptophyta > Magnoliopsida > Gentianales > Gentianaceae > Gentiana > Gentiana macrophylla. The sequence continues at coordinate 103,322,730 of CM047810.1, forward strand.
CGACACTGATCAGTATGTTCCTAGGGTCCATCAAGATAATATCCAAATTAACACTTCACTATTCATATTTCATGCTAATTTCTGAAGACATGCAAATAGTTGATCAGGATACTAACATATAAATTAAATCTATCGATCAACGTAGCTGGCGCCGAGTATCAAGAATTAGTAATTTACTAGGTATTCAGATCTAGCGATATAAACCATCGCAGATCTGAAGAACGCAATCACTACTTCATGATTTCTTCACCAACGAATTAGATCTATAAAATATGGGGTAAAATAAACTAACTACTACATAATTAAACTAAATAAACAATTAAAACATACTAGTCGAATAGAACAACGACAGATCTACATCTTGAAAAAGACAGAAAATCATACCCTCAAAGACGAGCGTAGATCTCCCTCGGATCTCTTCCTAGGTGGCGAATCCGTTGTCTCTCCGACCAGAACTCATAAAATAATAAAATAAAGAACCAAGGAGTTTTATTGCATAATTTTGCCTTGAAAATTTGTGTACATTGAATTCTAAGGCGATGCCTCTTATTTATAGCTACATAAACCAACTTAGAAACACCTAGATCTACCCCTCGTCCAATAAAATGTGTTTCGGGAAGATCTGGAACCTCGGTAAGTCTGTGGCACACCGCGGTAAACCGAGGGCAATTTTGTCCTTTTTCTCTGCCGACTTAGCTTGGAAGGTTTTGGAATACCCTAGGCCCAATCCTTTCGTTCAGTCCACTCCTAATTCGTCCATGATGCTCAGCCCAATATTTCGTATCCTGAAAATAATCAAATAATGCACGAAATAATATTGAAATAGGGAAAATAAACGCTAAGTGTAGATTCTCGGCTCACGAACCCGACATATGATATTCAACTTAAATGGTTCATATTTATTAGTCGAATCAACTATTTTTAGCTCATAATGGATAGACTTTTGATGCCGCAGGATGGACTATGTTAACCGTAATGAGTTGTATTTCAAAATGAGCTGCTCATCACTGAGTTCTTCAGTTTGTCTGATATAGTATTCGGTTGCTGATGATTTCCCGTTCTTCAATTCTGTCTGGTCAACTTCTAACTTCAGTTTCTCTCCTTGTAACTTCAGCTTTTCTTCTTCTACTTCCCCTTTTTGGCATCATACATTTGATTGATCAATACATGAGTTGCTTTTGATCTTCTGATATACCTTTTTGAGAAGTTAGAATCTCCTTAAGCTGAGTTTCTAGGCCAACAATTCTCTGATTTAGGTGCCATTCTTCTTTATCTTGAATTTCACGGTCTTCTGTGGTTGTGATTTCAAACTTTTCTTTTAGTTTGAGAATCTCTGAAACTGAGTTAGAAGTTGTCTTCTTTATAGTGTCTAGCTTTGTATGAACTGAGACATCAGTCTGTTTCCTGTAATCCAAATATCCAGATATTCTTGACAGTAGAGCATTGTACTCTTCTTTCTGATTGAGCATACTATCCAAGGTTGATTAGACCTTGGTCAGTTCTTCTATTGTCAGTATTTTAGTTGGATCTTCTTCTTGTTTGATAAGACTGAATGTCATCTTCCAACTCCATCAGTTGCTGATTATCAGCTTCTTGTGCTTCTTTCTGATTGTCAGTTGTCTGATCTCCAACTGGCAATTCCTTCTGCTGAGTATCAATTTTCTTTTCTTGACGTTCAGTTTGTGCTTCTGGTTGTAAAACTGTACTTTGTTCTGCTTCCTTCCTTGAATCATCATACTTATCATCATCTTTCTTCTTTAAATCATCCTTTGGTACAGATGATGTGACTGATTCTTTTCTTTGAGCTATTTCTTCGATATATTATAGCTTTTGGCGATAAATTCATCCATAAGAAACAATGCATATAAGTCTTCTATTTCAAGTTTGTCCAAAAATAGCTTCTCTTCAGTTTGCAAAACATCCTTGATAGATGCTTGGGAATCTTCAGTCTTGAGCTTCATTTTCATCAAATTGATGATTCTTTCAGGTTCAAGGATGTATTCTGATTGTTGTTGCTGAGTTTGCTGCTACTGAATTTGTGGTTGCTCTAGATTAGTATCCATAGCAGAAACTTGTTTCTCTGATGTCTTCTGCTTTTTATGAGAAGCCTCTTCAGCAAACTGACTATCTTCAATTGTCAGTTGTTGTTCCCCCTCAGTTGGTGCTGTATCGCTTGAAGTACCTAGGAACAAATGCCTTCCAACTAACTTAACCTTCTATGAGTCAGCTTTCCGCTTAACTCACTTTTGTTGAGCTATTTGCTAAGATACTGTCTTCTTATTGGCTTCAGGTTGAGAAGTTTGTACCTTCGGACTTACCACTGCTGCAATTTTCTCAGCGTTCGTAGATGCAACAGCAGTTTGTTCTGCCTTCTTTCCTTGACCGAGTTTTTCCAAATAATGCTAAATTACTCTTCTGAGTGATTTCTTCAACCAAAATCTTCCAACTAACTGTCTTCCTTTAGCTTTGGTTTTGCTAACACGTGCTAACTCAGCTATGTGTTGTTTCTTGATCTGGTTGAACACATATCCTGCCCAATTGAAATCAAGTTCATCCCATATGATGTTCATTAGATATATCCCATCTTCAGATAAGTTATCCAACCCTTTGAAATGTCCGATGACATGCTTGCTAATCCATCTGCTGAGTAAGGAAAACTCAGTTTTGAGACTGTTGAGCGTCGTATTAAGGGCGGCAGGTTGATCTGTTGCTAAAATTTGTTTGAGAAAGGCTTCATGCTTGAGCTGCAAACAGGCTAGGTCTATTGATTCCACAAGTGGTTTCTTGAAATCGAATAGATTCCTTATTATAACATTTTCTTCACGAACCTTTGTTATCAGGGAGTTCTTCACCATCTTCATATTCTCCCAAAATTGCAATATCCCTTCCAAGTCAAGATCTTTTTGCAATTTCACCACCAGAAGGTTTCTCAAACCTTGTGTGTTCTTGATTCTTTCACATATATGACTAGCGAGAAGAGTATTGTTGCACAATTCTTCAAATTCTTCAGAAGAGAGGCTTTCTACAGCGGCAATTAATCTGGATTCCAGGGTGTGTTTAGAGGCAGCCATTGTAAAAAAAAATTGAGTCTTTAGAGAGAGAGAAAATTTGAATTTTGTGTATTGAGGAGATATGACAATGAGGAATTATATAAAGTGTATAGATATAACTGATGATTTCTGATTTGAACCCACGATCTTCTGAGGATTTTGTACCAACTTTTCAAATTCTATGAGTGGTTTGTGTAACCTATGCATGTACTATCTGACATTAGTGGGGGGTGTACACGCTACAAATTATGGAAAAAAACGGCAGTAATTAAATGCGATGTAACTGCTGTCGGTTTTATCCTTTCAACTTTTGACTTTCTTTGACTGGATAAAAAATGTAACTGAGGTCAGTTCCTGGTTGAGTTCAACTCCCTCTTTCTTCAGTTTCAGTTGAAAATTTGTGATTGTTGATGTCAATGACTGATCTGTCAAGTGAGCTCACCCAGCATGACAAAGATCAATCCCCTTGACGAATCTCTAAGGTTAAACTGACTTAACTGACTTTGATAATTCCTAATTTAGTTCTCAACTTCGAAAACATTTCTTTGTTTAGTGGTTTTGTAAATATGTCGGCCAATTGATCTTCAGTTGGGACATGGAGAACTGTAACGTCCTTTTTCTCTACATGATCCCTTATAATGTGATGTCTTACATAATTGTGCTTTGTCCTTGAGTGCAAAACTGGATTATCAATTATAGCTATTTCACTTGTATTATCACACATTATAGGAATCGGTCTTTCTTCTATCCTATAATCTCATAATTGTTGTTTTATCCATAAAACTTGAGCACAACAGCTTCCAGCTGCTATATACTTAGCTTCAGCTATTCAAGTTGAAATTGAGTTTTGTTTCTTACTGAACCATGACACAAGACTATTTCCTAGTAACTGACATGTGCCTGAAGTACTTTTTCTGTCAACTTTGCATCCAGCATAGTCTGAGTCTGAGTAGGATATCAGCTTGAATTGTTCTTCTCTTGAATACCATGTCCCTACTCCTGCTGTGTCTTTTAGATACTTCAAGGTTCTCTTGACAACTATAAGATGACTCTCTTTAGGTCTGGTTTAAAATCTGGCACAAACACCAACTGCAAAGGATATGTCTGGTCTACTTGCTGTGACGTAGAGTAAACTTCCAATCATTCTTCTGTAGAATGTTTGATCCAAATCCTTGCATTATTTGACTTCATCTAGTCTGATGTTGGTTTCAATAGGTGTTGCTATGCCAACACTATTTTCCATTCAAATTTTTTTGATCAATTCCCTTGTGTACTTGGTCTGATGAATGAATATTCCTTCATCCATTTGTTTCACTTGTAAGCCAAGAAAGTAACTCAGTTCTCCCATCATACTCGTCTGAAATTTGCTCTTCATAAAACTTGCAAATTTTTCACAGAATTGTTCATTTTCTGATCCAAAAATAATATCATCAACATAGATCTGAACTAGGAGAGTACTTTCATCAACTTTAATTCTGAATAAAGTCTTGTCAATGGTTCATGTTGGTCAGAGAAGGGTAAAACTATAGTCAGATGGGGGGGTGAATGACTATAGTGGAGTTTCAAAAACTTTTCTTGTATTTTAAAGCTTTTGGGCAGCGGATAAGTCCTTTCTTAATATGTTGTTTCAAAGTAGTTTATGCAATCACAAATATATGATATAATTTAAGCAATTAGATAAATGCAGTAAGGTAAATTGCTGAAAGTAAATTGACACAAGGTTTATAGTGGTTCAGGGTGGTGGAATCCCTTAATCCACTCTTCTCCTATGATGATTGGAGGATTTTCACTATTTTTTTCACAGATACAATAGTCTGATTGTCCTTGACTACACAAGCTTCACAATCCTCAAGACTTTCACTTCCTGACTTCAACAGCTTCAGTGACTCAGTCTCTTTCACTACTCCTTGGGAACAAATCCTTCAGCAGCTATCACAAACACAACTCCTTCTCAGATGGCTCTGATTCAGTTTTCAATTGCTTGATTGAAGTGAATTGGATTCACAAAACTTGTTGATCAGACTCAATGCTTGATGTTGGAATTGTAGTTCTGAGTTTTGAGTTGATCACTAAATATTCCTTTTAAGCAAAGATCAAGGCTATTTTATTTGACATATTTTCTGCTTGTAAATTCTCAGACTTGATCGTTCTCTTGTGTGTGTTTTTTTTATTGTCTGTTAGTGCCTTCTATTTATAGCCATGATAGTCCTTGATTTGAATTCCCTTCCATTGGCTAAATTTATGAGGGGAATAATCCTTGATTTTATTCTTGATTCCCCCTTAATTATACCCTCATTGATTTCAGTAATCGGATTTTTCTTCAAACGTTTATCAGAAAATTCGTCCTTGATTGATCCTCAATTGATTGCGCATTTAATGCTTGATCCTCTGAATCTTCTTCATTTCAAAATCTGATCAAGTAAAGTTTACTTGGCCGTTCCCTGAACGGTTAAGTGATCTTTCTGACTTTTCCGCTTAGGTCTTCCTTCACTGTTTTGTCATTACTCAGCCGAAAGTCTGTTCACTTTACCGATTCACTGTTTCCTTCATTCTTTTTAGTTTAGGAGAATCTTTGTACTTCACTGATCCTTGATTTATGTGAGATCAGTGTACACCATATTTAAACATTAAGTTTCATCATTTGGAATGTAGCTTGGTCTTATCCAAGGTCATTACAGACTTCCTTGGTTATAAGTCAGACCATATGTCTTTATGCTTCTCTGCTGGTACTTGGCTGCTTTTACTTTGCCGAACATTTGATTTTACTTTGCCGTCCTACCAACTAGTACAATACTTGTCTGACTCAACTTATACAACATGTCAGACTCTAAGTGAATACTTATACAAAGAATTCTAAATTATTTTCCGGCTTGCTATAACAGCTAGTATGGCAATCATCAAAACATAATAAAATGTTCCTAACAGTTCCTTTGATAAAGCCATTGTCTACCAGAAACTGAGATAGAGTTTCATACGAAGCTCTTGGTGCCTTCTTTAGTCCATAAAGAGCTTTTCTCAGTTTAAAAACTTTATCAGCTTGATCTTTTATTTCAAAACCTGGTGGTTGTTGTACATAGACTTCTTCTTCAAGTATCCCGTTAAAAAATGTACTCTTAACGTCCATTTGGTACACTGTGAATTTCATACGGGCTGTAAAGGCAAGAAATAATCTGATTGCCTCTAACCTTGCAACTGGAGCATAAGTTTCATCAAAGTCTATCCCTTCTGCTTGTGAGTAACCTTTGGCTACAAGCCTTGCTTTATTTATGACAATGTTTCCATCTTTATCAAGCTTATTCCTGAAAACCTATTTGGTGCCGATTATGTTGACATGATCTGGTTTATCCACCAATTCCCATACTTGATTTCTTTTGAATTCATTGAGTTCCTCTTGCATGGCTAGTATCCATTCTGGATCTTACAGTGCTTCTTCTATCTCTTTAGGTTCAATTTGAGATAAAAAGTATGCAATCATAGCATCTAGATGATTTCTTGTGCGAACTCCTTGTTGAAAATCAACAATCACCTGATCTTCAGGGTGATCTCTCATTCATTGATGTACTGGGGGTTGCATTAGAGGATCTTGATTATGTTGAACAGGATTTTCATGAACTTCTTCTTGATTCCCCTGAGCTTGATTATCTTAAACATGGTCAGTTTCATGTTGTTCAACTGTAGGTTGTTCAGCTGTTGAAAACTGAGGCTGATCCTAATCTGAAGATTCTGAAATTCTAAATCTTTCAAGGTCTACAAAAACTGAGACTGAAAAACTGGTTTTTGTTTATCTTCAGTTATATAACCAGGAAATTTTGGTTCATCAAATAATACTTGTATTGATTCTTCATGCTTGAGTGTCCATTTGTTCAGTACTCTAAACGATTTACTTACACTTGAATATCCCAATAATATTCCTTCGTCAGCTTTAGACTGAAAACTTTTGAGCTGATCTTTTCCATTATTGTGGATAAAATATTTTCTTCCAAAGGTATAAAAATATGAGACTTTTGGTTTCCTTCCATTCCAAATCTCATAAGGTATCTTTTCATGTCTTTTGTTCATGAGAGCTCTGTTTTGTGTGTAGCAAGATGTGTTTACTGTTTCTGCCCAATACCTTTCTGGTAATTTTGATTCACAGATCATGGTTTTCCCAGCTTCTTCGAGAGTTCTATTTCGTCTATCAGCTACTCCATTTTGCTGAGGTGTTGTTGTGGCTGCAAGCTGATGTAGCACACCATTTTCTCCACAATATTCAATGATTATATTGTTGAGAAATTCAGTTCTTTTATCTGATCTAATCTTGACAACTGTTACACTTTTCTGGTTTTGGAGTCTCTTGAAAAGTTTTGTGAGTTGTTGCTTGGTTTCACTTTTCTTTGACATGAAAATTACCCATGTATATCTTGAGTAATCGTCTACTACTACAAATGTGTACTTCTTTCCACTAACACTGATAGGTGTGAATGGTCCAAATAAGTCCATGTGTAGAAGTTCTAGGACTCTGGAAGTTGAATGCTGAGATTTTGTCTTGAAACTTGCTTTTACTTGCTTTCCTTTTTGACAAGCATCACATAAGACATCCTTCTTGTAAGAAATCTCAGGTAATCCAATTACTAATTGCTTTTTGACCAGTGTGTTGATGTCATCAAAGTTGAGGTGACTCAGTTTCTTGTGCCATAGCCAACTGATTTCTGATTTGGTATGCACAAACAAACAGGTCTCTGAAACTGCCGTTGACCAATCAACAATACACATATTTTCTTTTCTTCTTCCAGCAAGAATTACTTGATATGCTGATTCACTGAAAATGATGCAAAACTCTTTATCAAATATGACTTTGTATCCCATGTCACAGAATTGACTTGTGCTGAGAAGATTGTAGTGTAGTCCTTCCACATATGATACATTCTTGATCGTAAGTCCATTTCTGATCATGGTTCCATAACCTTTTGTATATCCAGGTCTGTCCTTACTTCTAATATTGACTTTAGGTCCATCATTGGCAACAAAATTAATTAGACATTCTTTTCCTTTGTCATGTGTCTTGAGCAACCATCGTCGAAGTACCAAATATCCTTTAAGACAATTAAAAGATTTTAGGTGCTGAACTCTGTTTGGGTCCATACGGGTCAGTTGTAAGTACAACTCAAGGGATATTTCCATAAGGTCTTCTTTGGAAATTTTTGCACTTGTTTTCATATATATAAGCCACACTCCCATAGTATATGTTTCTGGATTGTGCCTTGTTATATGATCTCTAAAGTCTTTTGGCTGAAACTCGTTTCCATGATGCTTTTTATTATTGAAAACTGGTAACAACCATCATTCTTCTGTGCATCGAGGTCCTGGCCGACTTGCATCGAGACTTCTACGAGGATCGGGTTAGTCCTTTGCTCAGTCCTTTAAACATATGATAAGTTTTCTGTCTTGAATGATTGTTTCTACCAGTTTTAATAAAGGGTTCAGAAAAATTCCAATCATCATCAGTGGTAAATAATCTGCCTTTCCCCATGACTGTGTGAATCTTTGAATGATTAACATTCTTGGATTTACTCTGACCAAAGTTTTTTTGGTTCTTGGCATGGTTGGCTTTTCTAAATCTAGAATTTTATCAACCATCTGTATTTCCTTGATGTGCAGTTGATTTACCTTTAGATTTTCTTTTGTTATTGAACATACCTGACTTCATGGAAAATGATGCTGAGACTGAGTTGATTCATGTGGAACTGCTTTACTGGTTCAGCATGCTTCTCAGTTTGAGGAAATTCATCAGCTACACACTTAATGCCAGTTTTGACATTTGGTTCAGCAGCTTTGCTCGTTCCTTCCTTTGAAGTTTGTTGTGTATCAAATCCTAGGCCAGTTCTGTCTCCATATGGCTTTCTAGATTTGAATCCGATGAGTTTGAACTTGGTGAGCAAAAGATTCGATTCTTCTTTGCTGGTGATGCAAGAGGGTCGATCTTCGATTCTTTCCTTTGTCACTCTCCGGTCAGTTTCAACATGTTCAATTCAGCTTTCAATCGTTCGACTTCTAGAATTAGAGATTCTTTTTATGATTTAATTGATTCATAACCAACTTGTATAGTTACTAGCTGATTCATCAATTCATCAAGAGTTTCTTCTAATTCTAGATTTCTTGGATTGGAATCAGTAGTTGAAGAACAAGAATTTTGCATGGAAATCTGTGCTGAGGTATACTTAGAGTTGGATTTACATACTTCATTTGAGTCTTCCATGTGAGCCATCAGAGCTGTATCATCTGAAAGTCTTTCGGTGCCAGCTTCATAGTCTGACTCATCTTCAGCTAAGAGAGCCTTTTTACCGGTTCTTCGTTGCCGAGTCTTCTTACCTGTCAGCTATGGACATTTAGCTTTGTAATGTCCAAGCTTTTGGCTGTAAAGCAAAGATATTCATCATCTTTTCTTTTCTCAAGAGTCCTTTTGATATACTTTTGAGTGACTGGCTGTTCACTTTTCATTCTTTTAATTCTGTTCATCAGGAGAGCCATATGTTCTTCCATTTCATCTAATTGTTGGAGATTTCTAGAGCAAGTTTCTTGATTTTCATTGGATGCTGCTGCAAGGGCTGTTGTTTTGGGTTCCTCCAGAGCTTTGATCACTGCTGCTGTGATTGTGAAATCCTCGCTGAATTTATAAGCTTTTAGATCTAAGAAAATTTTGAAGGAATCTTCTATATCAAGTCTTCTTGACTCTTCCATAGCTACGACTTTCATTTTCCAGCACATAGGTAAAGCTTTCAAGATTCTGGTGTTGATTTCTTTCTTGGTGTACTCAATCTTGTGTAGTGCTAGTTCATCCATTATTGCGCTGAATCTTGTTTCCATTTGCTCGATGTTTTCTCATGATTTCATCTTGAAATTTTCAAACTTCTATTTGGCAATTGAGATCTTGTTTTCTTTGATAGAATCAGTTCCACCACACACCAGTTGAAGTTTCTCCCACATTTCTTTTGCAGTTGTGCAATCTTTGACATTAAGATACATGTTGTTGTCGAGAGTTCTAAGGATGATATCCATGGCAACATTGTTGAGATTGTTTCTTTTTCGATCATCATTGTTCCATTCGATTTTGGGCTTGGGGACACTAACTTGATCACCATTAACAATTTTCATGTGAGTGATTTGAATAGGTCCATCAGTAAGTATGTCCATCATCTCATCATGAGTAGCAACTAGAAAAGCCTGCAAACGACGTCTATATTCATCAAAGCGGTCTATGTTACACATGAGCATCTATCTCGCATACTGAATGTTATCCATAGTGTGAGTGAGTTTATGCAAGAACTGAAAACTGAGCTTTTTCAGGAGAACAACTAGAGAGTATAATCAGAACAAGTCTTGTTAAAGAACTCTGCTCCGATACCAATTGTTGGTCCCTTGGAAAGTCTGACATAAGTTTAGAGGGGGGGTGAATAAACTTGTCACCAAAAACTAGATTTTAAGTCTGATTAGTTCAGTTTTAAACTTGTGTGGAGTTGAGCTGACTTAGCGGAGTATAAATAAAAATTGACTTATGCTGAAACTGCGTCAACCGGCAGCGGATATGTTTTAGCCTTTATGCGGATCTTGTTGTTTCTATGAAAAAGCTGATGAGTATGCAAAACTGATTTCTGGTGAATGTCAGTTTTTGAACTGTGAGTGAATATCAATCAGTTTGTTCTGTTATGCTATATGAAAAACTTATATGAAAAACAATCACAAATACTGATAAACTAAATAACAGAAAGTAAATGCGTAAAGTAAGTAAGGCAAGAATTATAGTGGTTCCAGGTGGTGTAATCATGTCAGTCCACTCTTCCCCTGTGATGTAGGAGGAAAATTCCAGTAGAAATTTCTGAGGTAGCCGGTTACAAAATGTCCTAATTGATAGTCTTTGACTAATGCCTCTCTTCACTATCTAAACAACTGTAGAACAGGTGTGATTGCTGCTGTGCAACTTCTTGAAACACTGGTCCTTAAAGGGTTGTATTGCCTCTTCTCAAGCTCCACCACAAACACAGTCTACCCGACTGCTAAAAAGCAATTGTCCTTGGCAAATCCTAAACCGGATTGCTTCACAGTCTAAACCTTTGATAAAAATCAAAAGTTGGGCTGAGAATCAATAAATTGATTCTTGCTTGTGGTTCTTCTAAGTGTCGAAATCTGGATTGAGTCTTTGTAGCTTGAACACTTAAAGAATTCTGGATATGATCTTGTTGAGCGCAATGATAGATAGTAATTCAGATGAAAAAGACTTAGGCACAATAATACATGTATTCTCGCGTTGTTGTATTCGTGTTTGATCCTTGATGCCAAATCCTCTATTTATAGTGTGAGGTCTAACGTTCATCTTGCTTGAATTTTGAATTCTATCAATGTCTATATTTTCAGATGTCAGATGTCAGTGACCGTTCTGACATGCCAGTGCTTCATCCAATAGCATTCCTTTATTTGTAACGTTCAAATGTAAGTTCAGTTCTTTGGATTACTGACTCTACAACTGAGTATCTTGATCAGTTTTAGTCTGAGTATATCAGTTATCAGTTTGTCAACTGACTTAGAGCATTAACTGAGTTTTTACTCTTCTTCAAAACTTTTCTCTATTCATCTGATTTTATTTCTCTTAATCAGAGTACAACAGATCCTTAATAAATCATCTAAAATATCATTGTCCTTATGATTCTTAGGTCTTCATACAAGATTCATAAAGTCAGTTCAGGTCATAACAGACTTACCAGAATTCTAACTTTACAGTCTCGACTTTAATCTTCATAACTGATTTTGAACCCTCAGTTCTTCAATCATCAATAACTGAGTCTTTGTCCCTCGGTTCTTCATCCACTGAGTTTGTTCCCTCAGCCTTCATCTTCTAGATAAGTCAACCGAGTATGTGTCCTTCAGCGAACTTACCTTCTTCAGTTATGAGTAAACTTCAGTTCTTGGTTCTGAGTGATATTTTCAGTTTTATGCAATATCCATTTTTCTAGATGATTTCCAGTTCTCAGTTTTACGACTCTCTAACTATTACAGTGCTTGTCTGATATAACCTATACAATCATCAGACTCTAATAAATCCCATACATTTAGTTCTAAACATCTTTTAGCTTTATCACTATAATAGCTAGTTTCAGCACTTCATCAATGGGGTGTAAATAAACAAATAGATAATAAAATGAATCAACATCAAAACATAAATTTTATTTCCAACAGATAGGATAGATTGGATGCCTGCACTACCTAATACTACTTCGTTGTCGGACCCAGATTCAACTTCCTCGCTGCCTACGACTACCTCATCGTTGGCCATTTATGTTTCGAAGGTTAAAACAAAGACCTGAATACAATCGCCTACTAATTTGACACAAATAAAACAAATATGCCGGAAAGGATGGAAGACGGCTTACTTGCGAAAAATCGAAGAACATATGAGTTGAAGAAGAAGAACAACAACCAACAGCCGGATCCAATCTTCCGATTTAATAGCAATGGTAGTGGAAAAAGATTGATATGACGTGGTTATAACCTCCAACATGTCTCAAAAAACATCTCAATTCGAGCAAATGGGCAGTGACCATGGTTCAAAGTCTCGGCCGACTCGGTTTCAAATCGGCCGTATCGTCTCCGACTCGGAGCTTACTGGTACAATGTTATAGATTCATCTCGGTTTAGACTTGATCGGATACATATCGGTCTAACTCGGCCTAAATCGGCCGAGTCAATCCTATTTAAGTAGAAACTTCACCGATATTTTTTCTTTTTTTGTGGGGGTGGGGGTGGGTTGATGGGGTAAGACCGAAATAGTAAATTACATTCACATATATATTTGTCTTCAACTTAATATATTAAAGAATAATGATACAGACACAACCTCGGAGACATAATGTGTGACACAACCATCATTTATACCCTTGATTATGATGGTCTACATCATGGTCACAAGATTAAGGGTGTAGATGATGGTTGTGTCACCCGTTGTATCTCACAAAGTTGTGTCCGTATTAATACTTTGTATTAAATTCGTCTCACTAATTTAATGTTTAGATCTCTTTTGAACTCTTCTTCGATCAAGCCCCATCTCAGGCAGAAGAGAGGTTGGTTGATATAAGAGGACATAATATAATATGAAATATGATATGATAATTTTTTAACAACCAAAATATCACATTATAAATACACTGAGAATAACAATTTCTCAACAATGTGTAGATGAGTATCATGTCTTATTTGAAAAACGAACGCGACAGAGCATATTTGATGTATTTATTCAAAATAAATGATTTTGATAATTGTTTTCGGGGGAGTGGTCTAAAAGGACAAAAAAGAGGGGGAAAACAAGAATCAAGACAGTGGAAATATAAATTGGGTGATAAGGACAAATCTCCACTGTTCATAACCCCAAATCCATTGTTTGTTGAAGTGGAACTGACCTCAAATCTAATGTTTCACTATCACAGTGGAATAAACATGTCCTTTTTACCCGGGTAAAAAATCCACTATCCTTTTTCCATATTTCTATGTTTAAATTGTCATTTTTAACAATAAACCCTTGTTCTTGGACATTTTGATATGTATTTAGTTATTCATATATTTTTGCATTTTTTGAGATTTTTTTCAACTTTTTAAAGAATTTTATATGGGAGAAAACCCGTATCACCCAAAAAGATACCGGTACGCGACATTTAATGTGACTCAGTGGTCTCCGAGTCGGTTACCGTGGCCGCGACTTTGAACCATGGCAGTGACGCCTCAAATCCCGGGACAGTTATGACAACGTCATAACGGCGGTCCTGCCACCTGGCAAACAAAAGTCAAAAATCTACAAGTCTAGATGACCGAGCCAAGCTGTACTCTAGAAGTCTAGATATGACAACGTGTCCCAAACTGCCTACGTATACTCGAATCCCGGGACAGTTATGGCAACTTCATAACGGCGGTCCTGCCACCTGGGAAACAAAAGTCGAAAATCTACAAGCCTAGATGACCGAGCCAAGCTGTACTCTAGATCCGAGCTGGCCTCAGTAGTTCAATTGGATCTGGGGGGCTTATGGCGGAAGTCGGATTAGCACCTCGCCACGTATCATCCCCACAACGATTCAACAATAAATGAAGTCCACCTTAAGTGCCAGAAGCCCCAAGAATCCGAGCTGAGCCTAGCTCGGTCATCCTCCCCGACCTCTGCAGGTCGGGAAAAAGTACAAGGGAAGCCGACTTGGATCGGACCTCACAGGTCGGCCTAAGTCATTCTCAGACCAAGTTTCCCACATGTATAATATAACAGATAAATATGGAAAGAATCCTCAGCCATAAATGCTGTTATCCGACACTCAAATCACTGAGGTTATCTCTTATAATAGGGGATCAAATCATAATTATCTATTTCCTTAGGGAACACGAAATCAAAGTCCAAGTAACGTAGAAACGTGCTCTATTGAAAAGAAGAAACAAGAGCAAACCAGCTCCAATAGGTTTTACAGAAGATGATTATCCAAAATCTATCTAATTTAGGAAAATAGCGACAACAAATACTACCAGCTGCTTGAAAGGTACAACCTAGCTGTCACTACAAGACGAAAAGTAAATAATGGGAAATGTAGAGATAAAAAGTAAATAATGCTGAGTCACGGTGCCACGTAGGATGTCCCTACATCAGTCCTTCCCTCTCCTTGAGTAAGCAGTTCCTCCTCTTCTTCAGTAAGTGTAGTGGGGCTCTCATCAATGGCATTATACTTGCTAAGGTCAGCTACATTGAAAGTACTAGAGATCCTCCATGTCTTTGGGATGTCCACGATGTAAGCATTGTCATTAATTTTGGTCTTCACACAGTAAGGTCCAATCTTCCTGGGGTGTAGCTTATTATTCACACCAGCTGGGAATCTTTCCTTCCTTAGATAGATCATCACCAATTCCCCCGGTTCGAAAGTTTGGTATCTCCTCTTCTTGTCTGCCAGCTGTTTGTACTCGATGTTGGCCTGCTCCAAATGTTTCTTGACATCCTCATGTAGTTGTTGAACTCTAGCTGCCAAATCTCCCGCCATCTTGCTCCTGGGATTCGATATAGGGGCCAGATCAGTGATCATGTTAGGTGCCTTGGTGTACACTATAGAAAAAGGAGAAGTTCTGGTGGATCTGTTCACCATAGCATTATAGGCAAATTCTATCTGAGCCACTGCTATATCCCATTGTTTAGGTTATTCTGCAGCCACACATCTGAGCATGTTTCCAAGTGTTCTATTCACCACTTCTGTCTGACCATCCGTCTGTGGATGATACGTACTGCTAAACTGAAGGTCAGTCTGAAATCTCTTCCATAGTTCCCTCTAGAAATGGGACACAAACTTGACATCTCGATCTGAAGTGACAGTCTTTGGTAGTCTATGTAATCTGACTATTTCTCTGAAAAAAAGTTGAGCCACGTAACTGGCATCCATCACCTTCTTACATGGTAAGAAATGGGCCATCTTGGAGAATCTATCCACCACTACAAAGATGGAGTCAAAATGTCTTGGAGTCTTTGGAAGGCCAAGTACAAAGTCCATGGTTAAGTCTTCCCAAATGTTTTCTGGGATGGGCAGAGGGGTATACAATCCAGTGTTCTATCTGTTTCCCTTGGCGATCGACACACTCCACAATGTTTCACAAAATTGCTTGTATCTCTTTTAATCGAGGCCAATAAAACCTCTCTTGAATCAGTGCTATTGTCTTATCCCTTCCCGTGTGTGCGGACATGGCTCCTTGGTGTAGTTCCTTAATGATGTATTCCCTCACAGATGTTTTGGGGACACACAATTGGTTGCCCTTGAACAGATACCCTTTCACCAAGTGGTATTCTCCTGGAAATTCTTTGTCTTTGCACTTTTGCCAGATGTCCCCAAAGTCACTGTCACCGGCATATTGTTCAGGAAACGTCTCAAAACTAGTTAGTTGTGAGTGAAGTGTGGTGAGTAGTGTTTGTTTCCTGCTCAGAGCATCAGCTACAGTGTTGAGTGTCCCTGCCTTATGTTGAAGTACAAAAGAAAATTTCTGGAGATACAGAAACCACCTAGCATGCATTCTATTGATGTGCTTCTGTGTGTTGATAAATTGCAAGGTCCTGTGGTCACTGTTTAAGACAAACTCCTTCTGTATCAAATAGTGTTCCAATTGTTGCAAGGCTCTCACTATGGCATAAAATTCCTGCTCATAGGTGGTCCAATTAATTTTCGAAGGTGCCAATTTCTCACTGAAGAAGGATATAGGTTTCCCTTCTTGACTCAGAACAGCCCCAATACCCAAAGCAGAGGCGTCAGTGTCCACATGGAACAGCTTATCAAAATCAGGAAGTGTAAGGACTGGTGCCGAAGTCAGCCTGGACTTGATCTCCTCAAAGCTGAACATTTGTTCTGGGGCCCAATTAAAATTTCCTTTCTTTAAACAATCTGTCAGGGGTGCAGCTACCACACTAAAGCCTTTAATGAATTTTCGATAGAAAGATGCTAGGCCTAGGAAACTTCTAAGTGAGGTAACATTAGTAGGTATGGGCCAATCTTTTATTGCTTCGACTTTCTTGGGGTCAGTGTGCACCCCTTCAGCACTGATAATAAAACCCAAGAACAGTAGTTTAGAGGCAGCAAATAAACACTTCTTGAGGTTCATGTAAAGTCTGCTTTCTCTCAAAACAGTAAAAACTTGTTTCAGATGCAACAAATGGTCTTCTATTGTTTGGCTAAACACAAGAA
Organism: Gentiana macrophylla; assembly: GCA_026214975.1. Taxonomy (NCBI): domain Eukaryota; kingdom Viridiplantae; phylum Streptophyta; class Magnoliopsida; order Gentianales; family Gentianaceae; genus Gentiana; species Gentiana macrophylla. The sequence continues at coordinate 103,339,492 of CM047810.1, forward strand.
TGTCGTCAAAATATACTATCACAAATTTATTGAGAAATGGCTTCATTACCTCATGCATCAGCCTCATGAATGTGCTTGGGGCATTGCACAATCCAAAGGGCATAACCAACCATTCATACAGGCCCTCTTGAGTCTTGAAACTGGTCTTCCATTCATCTCCTTCCCTGATCCTTATCTGATGATATCCACTAGTCAAGTCAATCTTGGAAAACACCTTTGCCTTGCTCAAATGGTCAAATAAATCGTCCACCCTAGGCATAGGGAACCTGTATTTTATGGTGATCTTATTTATTGCCCTGCTATCAGTACACATTCTCCACTGCCCTTCCTTCTTGGGCACTAAAAGGGCAGGAACTGCACAAGGACTTGTGCTAGGTCTGATAATCTGTTTAGTGAGAAGATCATCCACTATGTCTTGCAGAATTTTCTGTTCTTTAGGGCATAATCGGTAGTGAGGCAGGTTTGGGAGAGAGGCTCCAGGTGTAAAGTCTATGTTGTGTTGTATTGTCCTCAATGGTGGGAGTCCAGTTGGTAGTTCCTTTGGGTATAAATCTGTGTATTCCTCTAGAAGTTCCTGGATGGCTGGTGGTACTCCTTCAGCATTCTGAATATCTGTCACTTCCTTGGCATATAGTCCAAACAACCTTGTTCCCGTCTTGACTTCGGAGTTGAACAACTTCCCTGAAGCAATAAGGAGCTGTGCATCAGGTTTCTGGGGTTCTTTCTTGCCTCCTTCTTTCAGTCC